>CAUYUJ010021552.1:113362-135862 GCA_963575745.1 Prorocentrum cordatum | reverse complement strand
GGCGCCTCGGGGGCCGTCTTAACCCCCTCGTGGGCCGTCTTGGATCCCTCTTGGGGGCATCCTCGACCGGTTTGGGTGCCTCTTGGGCAGTCTTGGACGCAGTGGGAGCCAAAGACGAACACGCCAAAAACACCAGCTGCCCAATAGAAAACCGACGATGTTTGCTTATTGGGACTCTCTCGGGGTGCTCCTTGGGGCGTGTTCGGGGCCTCGTTTTGTATTTTTGCGGGTCGCCTCTTGGGGCTTCTTGGGCGCTTCTTGGAGTCTCTTGGGGTCTCCTAGGGGCCTCTTGGTCCAAACCGCTCGCATTTTCGGTTCCTCGTCCGCGTCTTGGGCGCCGACTTAGGGCGTTCTTGGGCGGTTTAGGCGTTTCGTGGGCCGTCTTGCCCCCCTCATGGGCCGTCTTGGAGCCCTCTTGGGGGCATCCTCGACCGTCTTGGGTGCCTTTTGGGCCGTCTTGGACGCAGTGGAAGCCCAAAGGACGAACACGCCAAAAACATCAGTTCTCCCAATACACAATCGACGATGCGTGCTTATTGGGGCTCTCTCGGGGTGCCCCTTGGGGCGTGTTCGGGGCCTGTTTTTGTGGTTTTGCGGGTCTCTTGGGGGCCTCTCGAGGTTTCTTGGGCGCTCCTTGGAGGCTCTCGGGGTCTCCTGGGGGCCTCTTGGGGCAAATGGCTGGCATTTTCGGTTCCTCGTCCCCGTCTTGGGCGCCGACTTGGGGCGTTGTTGGGTGGTTTAGGCGTCTCGTGGGCCGTCTTGGCCCCCTCGTGGGCCGTCTTGGAGCCCTCTCGAGGGCATCCTCGACCGTCATGGGTGCCTCTTGGGCCGGCCGTCCTGGACGCAGTGGTAGCCCAAAGGGCGAACACGCCAAACACATCAGTTTGCCTATAGGAAATCGACGTGTTGTGCTTATTGGGGCTCTCTCGGGGTGCCCCGTGGGGCGTCTTCGGGGCCTTCGGGGGCCTTCTTGGCGTCATGGGAGTCATCTTGACAGGCATCTGGGGCCATCGGTTTTCGAGCGTTCCGAAGCCATCATCGGGCGATCTTGGACGGCCCCCGGCGTTTTAGCAGGGCGCCCAGCGCGCTGGGCCCCGCATTTATCGTCGTGGTCCCGGCCCCCGTAAATGAATGCATTGCATGTATGCGATATTATATATATACACATACATACATACATACATACATACATACATACATACATACATACATACATACATACATACATACATACATACATACATACATACACACACATAAATACATACATACATACAAACAAACAAACAAACATACATACAGAATACATACATACATGCATACGTGTATGCATGCATGCATGCATACACATAAAATACGTGTAGACGTATGCACTCATGCATACGCGCATACATATGTGTTTGGATATGTAAATATGCGCATATATATATATATATATATATATATATATATGTATACACATGTACAAATGCATGTACATATAAACATATGTACATCCATGTGTACATACATATATATATATATATATACATATATACATGTATGCATACATATATACATACATACATACAAACATACATACATGCAAACATACATACATTTGCCTGGGCGGCATGGGCGCCAGTCCGAGGCGCCGCCGAAGCCTAGAAGCCCCCGCAGAGAGGAGGAGGGCCCGACCAGGGAAAACCAAGAAAAACGAAGCGCAAAAAAAAGGGCGGCGAGGCCCGAGCCAGGGACGGCCCAGGGACCCCGAGGCGAGGCGGAGGAGAGAGGAAGAGACGGGCCTCCCACCCGCACCCACTTGCCCGGAGGCGAGGTTTTTGCGCCCAGGGCCTCGCCGCCCTCCGCCGCCGCCCGCGCCCCGCGGCCGAGCGGGCGCCCCAGCCGCGAGGCGGGCGGGGGCGAGGCGCCCCCGCGTCGAGCCTCGGCGGGCGCGGTCACGGGCCGCCACGAGGAAGCCCGACCGCCGCGCCCCTGCACCAAGCGCAGCACCGATGACATCAGCGCTAACCCAACCACTCCTGAAAGGTCCTATGGAGCCCGCCTGGCGGAGCGGTGCCCTGCAGCTCCTCGGCGCCCAGGGCCAAGGGCGCCCTCGTCACCTTGGCGGCCGCCTCGGAGGTCGTGTTGGCCATCGTGAGCCGCGCGCTCCGCTGGTCGTACATATCCTTGATCTTGAAGTGCTTGAACTGCTCGAGGAGGTAGGTCTTTTCGCTGATCAGCGCATGGAGCTCCTGTGGATCGGCCTCCGACGGCGCCCCCACGTTGGCCTCCATCGCCATCGCGGGGCGGATGGCGGCCTCCACCAGGAAGGGGGGGGGCGGCCCCATCCCGTGGACCGCAGGCGCCCTGCCACGGCACCTGTCGCTGTAGCTCCTCCCGCGCCCTTGGTCGCCCCGACGAACTCCGCCGAGCTGGTGACCTTGAAGCACAGGAACGACGCGGCCTCCAGCTCTCGAATCTGCAGATCGCGGGGCAGCACCAGCCTCGCCATCGACGACACCGCCTCCTCGAGGTCGTCGCGGCGCGACGCCGCGCGGCGCTGCGGCTGGGTTTTGGCCAGAGGCACGGGCAGCGGTACCACCGCCGCCGCGCCGCGCCCTCGCGCCGAGCAGGCGCCGGCCGCTGGCGGACCCGACGGCCACCAGGCCTCCACGCGCTCGGACAGCCTGCAGGCGACCCCCCACGGCGTAGAGCGGGCGGCACCCGTCGACGCACTCGAGGAGCGCGTGGGGCAGAGCCACCACGTCAGGGCGGGACCTGGCTCCAGTGGTAGGCCTCGTAGAACGTGTTGACCGAGGCCAGGTCCCAGCCCTCGCACAGCCGCCTCCAGGCCGCCCCGCTCCCCCGCTTCAGCGCTGGCTCGACCTGGCCGATGACGACCACGGGGAGAAAGCCCCCGCCTCATACCTCACCAGTCCTAAGCCGCCGTTGAGATCGGCGCACAGCAACGGCGCGCACCGCGTCGGGCACTCCACGAGGCACCGCTACGCCCAGGCAAAGAGCGCCTCCGCCGCCTGCCGACGCGCCGCCGCCCCCCGAACAGGGAAATAGAGAGCCGGCACCGGGGCGCCCAGCGCGCGCCCGGTTAAGGCGGGCGCCCCCGCCACGACCCCGCAACGCGGGGGGGGGGCGTCAACAACCCCGGCACCTTGAAGCCCATCTTGAAGAATGGAGACCCCGCACGCTTTGCTGGTGCACCCACCGCGGCCCCATCCCCAATGCAGAGCGCCATGCAACGGCAGCGACTGCCTCGAAGCGTCAGGGCCCCCACGCCAGCGGAGCTGCGCGCCCTGCAGCGCCACCACGTCGCGCGCGCCAAGGGCGGTGCTGATCTCCTCCGCCCGCGGCTTCCTGCGCAGGGACAGCGGACTGTAGGAGACCAGTCGCATCCTTCGGGCCACCGTCAATCTTGCAACACAGCCCCCCAGCGCCGCAGCACGCGCGGCCCTCCGCAGAGGGCGCCCGCCCCAGCGCACCATGGGCCCCGAGCAGGCGCCAGGGGGCGACAGCATCGCGTGGCCCGACCCGCGAAGAACCGCGGGCGCGTGGCGCCGCGGCCCACCAGGCATTGGGCAGATGGCGACGCTACATACAGATATACATACATGCACGCATACAAGTATACAGACATACTTACACACATACACACCGACATACCTACACGCAAACCTGCAGACAGACAAACACACACACACACACACACACACACACATATATATATATATATATATATATATATATATACATGCGTATACATATACATACATACATCCATACATTCGTACATACATGCATGCATCCTCGACCGCTATGGGCGCCTCTTGGACCGTCTTGGACGCAGTGGAAGCCCAAAAGGCGAACACGCCAAAAACACATGTTTCCCCTTGGGAAATCAACGATGTTTGCTTATTGGGGCTCTCTCGGGGTGCCCCCTGGGGCGTGCTCGGAGTTGTTTTTTATGTTTTTGCGGGCCTCTTGGGGGCCTTTTGGGGTTTCTCGGGCACTTCTTGGGGCCTCTTGGGGTCTCCTGGGGGCCTCTTGGGCCAAATGGCTCGATTTTCCATATATATGCTTCTACGCATGCTGGAAGCATATCTGGAAACGAGACACTGCTATCAACAAGCAAAAAATGTGGCCCGGGTATGGCGGGCCACGAAGAACACGAACGAGCCACCTCTGCGGATGGCGGCGGGGGGGGCGCCGCCGCCGCCGCCGCCGTCGCCGCCGCCACCGCCGTCGTCGACGTCACCTTTTTTGTCGCTGCCTTTTCGTCGAGATGCTGTTCGACCCAGAGATGCTCCTACACATGGCTGTTAGGTTGCTTTGCCGGGATATTTTTTATGTTTTTGCGGGCCTCTTGGGGGCCTTTTGGGGTTTCTCGGGCACTTCTTGGGGCCTCTTGGGGTCTCCTGGGGGCCTCTTGGGCCAAATGGCTCGGATTTTCGATTCCTCGTCCCAGTCTTGGGCGCCGCTTTGGGGCGTTTTTGGGCGGTTTAGGCGTCTCGTGGGCCCGTTTGGCCCCCTCGCGGGCCCTCTTGGAGCCCTCTTCGGGACATCCTGAACCGTCCCGGGCGCCTCTTGGGCTGTCTTGGACGCAGTGGGAGCCCAAAAAACAAACACGCCAAAAGCACCAGCTTCCCAATAGAAAACCGAAAATTTTTGCTAATTGGGTTCTCTCGGGGTGCCTCTTGGGGCGTCGTCGGGGCCTCCGGGGGCCTTCTTGGCGTCGTGGGAATCATCTTGAAAGGCATCCAGAGCCATCGGAGCGCGTTTTCGAGCGCCCCGAAACCATCTTCGGGCGATCTTCGACGGCCCCCGGCGCTCCAGCAGAGCCCCCAGCGCGCCGGGCCCCACGTTTGTCGTCGCGGTCCCGGCCCTGGCCCCCGGACCCAGCCCCCCGTTTATGTGTATTTGTATGTAGAAATATTGTTACATACATTTGTAAATATATATATATACACACAAATGTATATTATATATACACATATATCTGCGACGCACGATGGGATGATCATCGGCCGCTCGAACTTTAGAGAGGTCACCCGAGGACAAGAACTCATGAGTGGCCCCGCCCCGTCGTAAACTATAAGGCGAGAGCCTCAGGTGACTGCAACCGATCTCGCTCAGGGCTTCGCAGAACAGCTGATGACGCGCACGAGTCGACAGGGGCCACTGGTGAGCTGAGACAGTTTCACTGAGCTGACAATGGACAAGGGCTCCTACATATGGGCCATCTAGAGCGACTTCTCACGGGCACCATTTTGCCACGATGTCTTTGTCCAGGGGAGGCGACGACGCCGCGCCCGTCCGGGCGCAAGGGGATGGGGGCCCCACTGAAGTCGAGGGCCTCTCCAGTTCGCAGGCACAGGTGGAAGGCGGCCAACACGACTGACGCGAAGGCCAGCTCTCCTGCAGCAAGGGCCCACCTGCAGGCGCAGCACACACGAGCGGCGGCATGAGCGGCGCTCGGCCAGGGACTTCGAGGCGCCCCCAGACACCAAGGAGGCGCCAGGCGCCGGGCATTTGCCTCCTCGTCTTGAGAAGGTGCTGAATGCCACTGGGCGCGTCGCTCGCCCGACCCTTCGCGGCGCCATGCGCCCAGAGAAATTCAAGATACTCTTGAAGGGTAAGGCCCATTGCGCCCCAATCGACAGGCAGAGGCGCGCGGGCAGCGGCGGCGTAGCCAACAAACTGGCGAGCTGCTGCGAGATATCGCGCTAAGGTCTTGGCGCCAATTCTAGCATCACCCAACTGTCCTGGGCCGGCTCTGGCGGCGCGGCAGTCTGAAGGCCCTGCGCGCTCAACCACCTTTTTAAGCGCGACGGGGCATGGGCAGGGTTGCGGGACGAGTTCGCGAAACCAAAGACAGCCCGCGCACCCATAGCTAGCTCCCAAGCATAGAAACTGCGCGCCACCTTGTTGAGCTGCCTGCTACTGGAACGGCGCTTGGAAAGTGCACCGACGTTGACCATGGAGTCGAGGAGACGCAGAAACACGGACTCGTGGCGCGCAACAGATCGGGCCCGCCATTGGATCATCATCAGAGCGCCCTGGCACTCTAAGACGTTGATGTGCTGTGCATTATCCCAGACTACTCGCCGTGCCTTACGCCGCTCCCACGCGCCTGCATCAATCCCCTGCTAGGGGTGAACTTTGCCCGGCGCTTCGGGGCCCCCGTCAGTCCTGAGGTTGGCCCCGTTGAGGTGCCATGCCGTCGCCAGCCCCGTGACCAGGCGGCGAGACGCGCCATCACCTCGCCAACTCTGCGAGGAGGACGTCCGCATGACAGGCCTCGTCAGGCCTGCAACGGCACGGCAGCCGCCGGCCCGCGAGCTCGCCCAAGCCCTCGCGCAGGCGGGGCTGCGAGCGGAGCCAGGACGCGCACTGCGCCACGGCCGCCTCGCGGGCGCGCCCCTTGGCCACGTGGAAGGGGCTGCCCCGGGCCGAGCCCGTCCACGACTGACGCGCGCGGGGCCGCCAGGCTGGCCCAGCTCGTCGAGGTGGCAGCGCTGAAGGGCCCCCTGCCCGCATCGCAGCGAGGTGAGGGCCCTCGCCCACGGGCGGCGCCCGCCAACCCAATCGCGGGCGCTCCCGCGCAGCTCCGCACCGCCCAGTGGCTCACGAGCCAGGCCACCACCTCGCCGTGGAAGGAGTTCCTTCCTGACCAAGGACCTGCGCAGGGCCTCGCACATGTCGGGGCCCTCCTCGTTGATGGCACCGCTCCGCATGCACGGGGCGGCGCGGCCCTCGGCGAAGCCCATGAGCTGCTCGCGCACCGAGGCGGCGAGCGGCGCAATCTTGCCGTGCTGGTGCAAACACCAATTGTCCCGGAACTGGCAAGGCGGCGCCGCGTCGCCCGCGTCGGCCCAGCGCTGAAACTCACCCCTTCTGCGCTCCGCGATGCCCACGGGCCGCGGCCTCGGCTGTTCCTCGGAGCCCACCCGACAAAAGTGGGTAGTGGCTCGCCTCCTTCGGGCCCAGGACAGCGAGCGCCAGCTAGCAGCCACTCCTCTAGAGGCGGATGTTGGCAATGGAGCCGAGCCCGCCATGCCCGCCGAACACCCTTCGCCGGCTACGACATCACAACCTCGGAGGTCGACTCATGGCTCGGCAGCAAGTCCCACGAGCACCAGCTGAGCATGGGGCGCTTGACCCAACCAATGTCACCAGACTCGATCAAATGGGGGCCCTCTAAAAATACCCAATGAGGATCATCACGTCACTCCCCCTCGTCGGCGCAACATTCTCGGCCAGGAAGTCGACGCGAGCCTCGGGGAGCTTCCCGCGAGGCCATCGGCGACGCGCCTCGGGCGCTGCACGAGGCCAGCGCGAGGGTCTGCCAGGCCCTGGCGGTCGACGTCGAGCGCTGCGCGCGCTTGGCATTGGAGGCCGCCCATGACCAAGACCCGCGAGATGCGGACCCGCCCCCTCGGGCGCTTGGCGAGGTCGCGCGGGTCGGCGGCGCTCACATCGCCGAGGTGGGCTGTGCTCGGGCAGGCGCGCCTCGCCGCGCGGACGACGGCGGCGGCGCAAATCTCGAACGCGAGGTGGATCGCCGGGGCGAGGCCTGGGATCTCCAAGGCGCGCCGCCCCCCGCCAATCCCATCGATGAGGGCGACGGGGGCCGCCTCCCCAAGGCGGGCGGGGCGGCAGGGCCGCCGGCGCAGAGCGGCGACCCGCGGCCCGCGCGGAGAGCCTTCAGCCTTCAGCCTTCAGCCTGAGGCTCGCCACGGGCAGGGCGGAGAGCGCTGAGGAGAGGAGCAAGGCCTCTGCAACGCCCAGGCCGACGCGGCCCCCAGCCCGCGCGCCCGCGAGCCAGCGCCACGCGCGAGCAGAGCTCGACGCGGGCGGGCAGCGGAAGCAGTGGGCCCGCACCCAGCGGCCGAGCAGGATCTGCATGGGCCTCCTGCTCGCACGACGCCTGCCCAGCACCCAGAACGCGAGGCTGGCCATCTCCGCCAAGTAGCCCTGAAGGGGCGACGGAGGCCGCCCACTCCGCCCACGAGCTCGCCGAGGGCAGCGGCGCGCACGACCCAGCGGACGCCCATGCCCGGGGGGCCAAGGGGGCCAACGTGCTCGTTGCAAGCACGGGCTTGTCAGCAGCGACGGCACGGCCCCCTTCAGCTCGACCGCCTCGTTCTTGCCGACGACCTCGGCGATCTGAAGGTTGTTGACGTGGGCCAACCAGGCCGCAGGGCAGGGCGGCGCCACTCCGAGCGGCAGGCGACGACGGCGGGTGATCTCGTCGCTGGGCCGCAGGCCTCGCGGCACCTCGCGGCCGCGGCTCAGCATGTCGCGGCGCAGGTGAGTCGCGACCCCTGCCGCGCTGACCCACCCCATGCCGATCACCTTCAGGCAGACGCGGGTGGACGCACCCGGCTGGCCGCCCACCAGGTCGGCGGGGGCACCCCGCACTCGCCGCGCGCGGCCACCACGGAGCAGGAGCGCGGAAGACGTAGAAGAAGGCCTTCTGGTCGGCGCCGCTCCACAGGAGGTCCTCCGTCTCGGCCGGGACCAGACCGCCCAGCTGGCTCGCCCTCGGCTGCTCGGGGCCCGGGGGCGTCGCCCTGGCTCACGGCCCAGCAGGCGTTGGACGGGATCAGGTTCGTGATCAGCCTAGGGGCGGGTGTCCACGCCGCCCCGGCAGCGCGCCGGCGGGTCGCGCGGCTCGACAACGCCGAAGGCCTCGTTCAGGAGGCCGACCGGCCCGCTCCGCGATCTCGGACTGCTCGATGGGAGCGCAGCCACGGTGCGGCGCCACTCCTCCGTCGAAGACCAGATACGCGCCGAGGTGGCCGCCACTCGCCGCTCCGCTAGCAGAAGAAGCGGAAGCGCAGGACCCAGGCGGCGGCAGTCCGTCCAGCACCCGCTCGAGCATCAGCCTCAGCGGCATCGAAACCTCCGACCCGTCGTAGGCGATGCCCCTGTCCTTCAGGCGCTCGGACCAGTGAACCTCGGGCGGCGGCCCCACCTCGGACAGCATGGCCCGGTAGATTATCCGCGCCAGGGCCCAGATGGCAGCCGCCTGCGCCGCGCTGGCTCGACCTAGGCAGCACCAGGCAAACTTCAGGCTGCGGTAGCCAGCCCCCCAGTGCAACCCGAGGATCGCCACCTCTAGCCTGCTGAGGGGCCCCTCCCAGCCCCTGTCGCCGATGCTCTCGTCGCTGAGGATGACCTCGTCGACGCCCAGAACAGGGTACGATAACGGCGACACATCACGCCGAAGCCAACCGCTCTTGGTGGCCGAAAGCTCGCAGGACTTCAGATCAAGAAACCTCCGAACATAGCGGCGGAGGGAGCCAGGGAACTCTTGGCCGTAGCCTTGGCTGTAGCCTTGGCCTTCGGCTTGGCCTCCGGGGCCACGTTGACTGTCGGCGAGCCACGCCAGCGCGGCCACGAGCGCCGTGAGCTCGCGCGCGCGGCCCGTCACGGCGGCCCGCTCTCCTGGGGTGAGCCGCGCCCTGAAGGCGTGGTGGGTCGCGAGCGTCAGCAAGTAGCAGAGCTCGCAGTTCTCAGCGGGCAGCCCCCCAGTCGCGAGGGCGAGGCTCTCGTGGGGCCCCAGGCGGCCCAGGCACCAGCTGCAGCGGCGCCAGGCGGGGACCCAGGGGGCGGCCCCAGGCCCGTCACGCGGGGGCCCGCCCCCCGCGGTCGCCGCGGGCGCACCGTCCAGCTGGCCCGCGGCCGCCTGCGCCGCCGAGGGGTCGACGCGCCAGCCCGCGCCGTCCAGGCCGCCCTCCCGCGAGCTCGCAAGGGGGGCCGCAACGCCCGCAACCGCCTCACCCGCCGCGGGGGCGCCAGGCGGCGGGGGCGCAGGCCGCCAGGCAGCGGCCGGCGGTGGAGGCCACTTCCCCCGATAGCCCGCGGGAGGGTGGCCAGACATGCCCTCCTGGAGGGCCGCAAACGTCTCGATTCCGAAACAGCTGCCATGCATCCGAAGACGGCCGACGAACGATCGACCCGCAACCCTCCTTGCCCAAACATCTACCGTCAACGTTTATATACCCGCCGCCGTGCCTCTGGGCACGGAATGGGCGTGTCCTCAGGCCCTTCCATTAGCTATCCCTCTGAGCCTTAGGCGTCACTCCTGAGGAATAAAGGCCTGGAGCCCAAATTCACAATTCCCCCAGGGCTTGGCGCGGTTCCCTTGGGCCTTGGAGCATATTGTCGCGTGACTTGTTCGGACCCACGAGGGCCCCAAGACGGGCCAAGAGGGCCCCAAGAAGCCCCCAAGACGGCACAAGGAGGCCCCGAGTCGCCGAACGATCGCCCCAAGACGCTCAAGATGGCCCCCAGACGGCCCAAGATGCCTCCAAGACGCCCAAAGAAGCCCCCAAGAGGCCCCCCAAGACGGCCCCAAGAGGCCCAAATCATTAATGTTCCTTTGGTTTTCAAGGCTCGCCTTTTCGGCTCCCCTACGCTGTCAGACGGCCCTAGAAGCCACCAAGGCCGCCCCAAGACGGCCCAAGAAGCCTCCGAGAGGTCCCCCAAACGGCCCAAGAGAGCCCCAAGACAGCCCAAGAGGCGCGCAAAACGGCCCAAGAGAGCCCCAAGACGGTCCCAAAAGGGGTCCAACCAAGCCCGGTGGCGGGATGGGCCGAAGGCCATTAGAGAACGATGCACATACACATATACATCTATGGATGCATGCGCGTGCTCGTCTGAGCGTGTGCTTAAGTGCGAATGTGTTTGGTTGTATACAATTTGCTGCTATCGCAGAAACACTCAAGCCAGATAGAATGACTGTTCTCACCCACCCTCCCCACCCCCCTTCCTCTGGTAACGCCCGCTGTCGCCCCGGATGAGTTTCTTTTATATTTGTGTGTATATCTATACATATACATATATGCATATTTGTGTATACATACATATACATTTACATATATATATATATATATATATATACAGATTGTGCTTCGCTCTCCAGACAAGGCAGGCACCAGAAGACGCACTGAATTGAGAAGAGGGGAAAACGAAATCTCGGCATTTGGCGTGGCCCCCCTTGATCACCACCAACCACCACCCCGTGACCGCCCCCGCTCTGGCCAAAACTTCAAGTCGGATCCAGCCGTGGCCACGAGGGCGCCGGGACTTAGCAGGCCCCAAGCAGGCCCTCGACAAGCTCCGCGCACCCTGAGATCCGACGCAGCGACAAAATCGACCGAAGCCCCAGATACCATCTCTTTCTGCGCCAGTTCTCGACAGAGGAACGAGCCCGACCGATCTGGGCGCCCGATCGAGCCCATCCCCCGAGCCCAAGAACCAGGTGACATGCCCGGCTGGAAAGTCGGCGGCGAGCGAGGGGGGGAAGTGAGAAGGGGCGGACCTTCTCAGAAAGTTCGGAAGTCCCCCGGTCTTCTGAGAAGTTTTCTAAACCTTCCCCGAAGACAGAAAACGTATCGGAAGGCGCGAGGGCTTCTGAGAAGTCCCGCCGCCTTCTGAAAAGGCCTTCTCCTTCTCTCACTCGCTTGCCGCCGAGAAAAGTTTGAGACGCCAGGATCTCGGGGGAAAGCTTAGGAGAAGAGAGGTCGCGCGGCCGCGCAGAGGGGCAAGGAGAGGCAAGGCAGGAGGCTCGCGGACCCTCCGACGCGGCCACGGCTCACGAAGCCGCCGTCCGCTTCGATTCGCTTCACCTCGGCCTCGGGGGGGAACAGGAGAAGGAGGAAGAGGAGGAATAGGAGAAGAAGAAAACGAAGAAGCATGATAATAATCATACATACAATAATGAAGGAGGAGGATAATAACAATAAGACAACTGATAACAATGATAAGAAGAAAATATCGAATGCTTTCTATCTTGGTGGTGGGCCTTTCTGAGCATCTATGGATGCCCTTGTGGCCACGGCTGGGTTCGCATCGGAAATCTTACCGAAGGCACCAAGGACGAGCTCCCCGGGATCGACTTTGTGGAAGGGCAAGAGGAGATGCACTCAAATCTCCGTCACGAAAAATTGGGACGGCCAGTTTCCATTGTTCTGGGCATCTGGAGAAGTGTTGGGCCCCCAGGCTGTCAAAAAACTGCCTCGGATGGAAAACGGTACATGGAATCGGTCCAGAGCCCGTGCGGCCCACGTCAAAAAAAACTGTACTCGAGTCTTGGAAGATGAAGCGGACGCATGCCACCCTCACCCTCTTCTGCACTCATTCTCCTCCCATCACCTCGAAAAACCATAGAATCCAGAGTTTGGAGCACTAACCTCCAGAGGTTATTCATTCCATATCTCTAAAGGGAAGCAAAGGGAAACGGGTAGAGGCAGATGGAAACAATAAGGGGAAACCGGAAGAAACATGGGGGGAAACTCTGAGAAACATGAGAAAACGAAGGACACAACTTTGAAATGAATGAAAGGATAGGGGAACAAAGGAAACAGAGGGAACACACGAGTTAGCATCCAGAGGTGCCTTATTCTACCTCGCCAAAGGGGAGCCAAGAGGGGAATAAAAAACCTCGGACATATCAGGAAACATGGAAACAGCGGAAAACAGTGGGGAGCAAGGGAAACAGAAGGGAACAAAGGAAAACATCAGGGAAAACAAGCAATTGCAAACAAAGAGGAACATAGGGAGCACACACACACACATCTCGGGATATTGCTAACACATCCTTGCCTCTGAACATGAAGTCAAACGGAAATAGAAGGAAACAGAGGGGGGAATACGCTGGAATCTAAAGCTCCGGAACGCGAACCTGTGGAGGGTTGGTGCACAAGCAAAATATTCCAGTCGCAACGCCACCACCTCCCACTTTTTCGTTGTCCTTTTCCTCCTCCTCTCCCCTCCTCGTTCGCTTCTTCCCCTCTTCCTCCTCCTCGTCCTCCTCCTCCTCCTCCTCCTCCTCCTTCTCCTCCGTCCTGTTTTTCCTCTTCCGTTTCCGCACATTCCTCCAACTCCTTGTCATCCTTGGCCCTCCTCCTTCCCCCCCTCCTGAAACTCAACCTTCTCTTTGCCGTTGGGACATGACAAATCGAAACACAACGTGACAACACACGGACTTGCAGCATACCCTATCCAAGAATTCTCCCCCACTAAATCTAGCGCACTCCGCCTGGAAAGGATCAGCATCTGGGATCTACGATAAGCGTTCTCGCAGAGGTAAGGGAGGGAGGCGTTCAGCAGCTGAATAAAGAATAGGGAGACGGAAATCTGGACGCGAGGCACTAAGCGGAGTGTCCTCAAGTCCCTCGGGCCTTCTTGCCCTCTGCCCTGAGGGACCCACAGCCCCAGGTTCCGGCCGCTCCCAGCCGCAGGACTCTGCCGGGGCCACGAGAGGCCCCAAGACGGGCCAAGAGGGCCCCCATGGACCCCCCCAAGTCGGTCCAAGAGGACTCTGAGTCGCTCCAGAACGCCCCAGATGACCTCCAGACGGCTCAAAATGACCCAAGAGAGCTACAAGAGGCCCCCCAAGAGGGCCCTCGGCTGCTTTTGAAATATTCTAGCGTTCTCACCTTTTCGACCTCTCGACTCTCCAAGATCGGGGGGACGTAAGACTTGGATTCGGGGGACTCGGGTTGGCCTAACGAGGCCATCATGAAAATGGCTAGACCCAGTCTGAAATCTAACGCGAGCTCCCGCTGCAAACATCCCACGAAAACTGGACCGTCCAAATCCAGGACGCGCTCGTCCAAAAGCGTCCGCAAACCCGAGCTCCAGCATCTTCGAGTCTTCATTACGTTTCCCCAATACGACGGCCCAAGAGGCCCGAAAAATCGCCCCAAGCCGACCCGAGAGAGGCCCCCAGTGGGGGTACGAACCGACATTTCGAGCCCTCCGCTCCCAGGCGACCTCGGAGACCGGCAGCAGCACCCCAAGAAGCCCCGAAGCTTCGGGAGGCCCCGGAGAGGCCCAAACCAGGCTCTAAGAGGCCCAGGAGAGGCCCCCAAGAGGCCTTCAAGACATCAGAACAGGATTCCTCCAAGAGGCTTCCGAGAGGCCTCCCAAGAGATCCCCACAGGCATCCGAGAGGCCTCTGTCTGACCTACAGCCAAGGCACGGTGGCAGGAGGGGTGAAGGCCACCATCTACAACATCCAATTATGCGGAATCCCAGCTCCCCCTTCCTGCTTCGCTCCTCCCCCCTTGCTCCATCCTCCACCCTCCCTTCTCCCACCTCGCTGCTCTCGGGACTCTTTCTTACCCACAGCAAAATCCGAAGCGCCGAACTGGAGCTACTGCTGCTACTGCAACTGCGCACTGCTCAAGGCGAACGGAAAGAGAGAGAGAGGGAGAGAAAGAAGGAGGGAGAGAGACGGGGAAGAAAGACAGAGAAGAGACATGGCCCGACCCAGCCCGCCTCACCTCTCCTCCCTGCCACCTCACGGTCCCCCCCCCGTCTTCTCTCCTCGCTCTTCCACACTCGCCCCTCCTTCTCCACGCTCCTGCCGTCCGCCTCCTTCCTCCTCCCTGCGGCCTCCTCCCTCATCACTTCTCACCGCTGCCGCCGCCATCCCCCCTCCTCGCTCCTCCCTCCCGGGCACCTCCCTCCTCCTGCCTCCCTTACACCGCGCCCTTCACCAAGATGAATGAACTCGATGGGACCCCGACCCCCAAAGAGGGCCCCTCTGGGGACGACATCTTGGAGGCGTGTGAGGTCTTTTTGGCCCGCGTCGAGCTCTTGGGATCTCCTGGGGCGCTTGGGGGCCCTCATGGTAGCCTCTAATGGCCTCTCGTGGCCCATCGGGAAGACTCATGTGGCTTCTTGGGACCCGCCTGGTGCCCTCTCATTTGTATGTCCTTGGTCGGGTCGCGCTAGGACGCATGGAAGTATGTTGCCAACGAGGTCAGCAGAAAGCTATAGCCAGACAGAACCACCCACGAGCCATAGCGCCGCCCATTTAAATCCGGGGCTACAAATGCAGGATCGGCTTCGGCAGCCTGCTCTTCTCGCATGCGCACCGAAGCTGTTCAGAGCTTCAACAACAAAGCCAGAGTTGCATTATGCTGTAGGCTGTAAGTCACCGAGCATGCTTCGTTCAAGTGTGCTTGGCCGTTGATTTGCTGCGGGCATGGCTGGCAGTGCAGCGAACCGATCCACTTTATTTACGACTTGCTGCAAGTACATTACGTGTGTAAGATGCCCATGAGACGTAACCCTCAAAGCCGTGCAAGCTGAAATCCACTATATGAGCAGGAACAGGCATCAACGTACGAGCCTGTATAGAACGAGTCGCAAAGAGCGGGCCCTCCCGATCGCTGCTTCCTTCGTTCAACCCTGCAAGTGAACATGTGGGCTCCAGGTCCTCCTTGTGTGGAGCATCTTTGCCACGACTCGCATCGTATGATTGCAAACGTATTGCCGCATGACCTGCTGCCGGTGTGCAGGCATGAGTGAGTCCCCGGTCCCATGTGTTGCATTGTTTGCGTGATCCCTGGCCGCCGAGGCCCGGACCTGGAAGTCTTCCGACACGCCGACGGCGCCGGGCGGCGGGGCCGAAATCCGCTGCATGCAGCAGATTTCGTACCCCCTCCCCGCCCCCCTTTCCCGATCCCCCCATTTCGTTCGACCCAGACCGGCTTCCATCCCGAGCCGCGCTGAGACACTCCCGGGGGCCCCCGGTGAGGGTCCCCAGTGGGCCGAGAGCGGGCCAAAACCTCCCCCTTGCGTTCGACCCGATGCTGGAGCCTCGAAAACCTCGAGAGCCTCGACCCCTCGACCCCTAGAGCCTATTGATTGCCCTCGCCCGCCTCCAGACGACCCCTCGACTCCCCGAGCCCCCCCCCCGACCCGTCAGTGGCCCCTCCCCTCCCCGACCCCTTGACCCCTCGAGCCTCTGGATGCCCCCCGAGATCCTCGATTGCCCCTCGCCTCCTCCCCAAACATCTGGCCGCTCCATTTTTTTCGTTGCGGAGGCCCCAGAGGTCCAGACCACTTCCCTATGGCTGGCTTTTCGTCCTGAGTCGTTTTTTGAGGGTCCCGAGGTCAGGCGAGGGCCCCCAGAGGCCGAAAACGGCCAAAAACCCGCCGCTCCAATTTTTTCGGAGCGTCGGATCTCTGGATCGATTGCCCCTCGCCCGCCTCCAGACGACCACGCACCCTCCGCCCAGGACCCAGGCAATGACGGCGAGAGCGGAGGAGGAGGAGGAGGAGGAGGAGGAGGTGGAGGAGGAGAGGGAGGGAGGAGGAGGGAGGAGGGAGGAGGGAGGAGGGAGGAGGGAGGAGGGAGGAGGAGGAGGGAGGAGGGAGGGAGGAGGGAGGAGGAGGAGGGAGGAGGAGGAGGGGAGGAGGAGGAGGAGGAGGAGGGAGGACGGAGGAGGAGGAGGGAGGAGGAGGACGAGGAGGAGGAGGAGGCGGAGAAGGAGGAGGAGGGGAGAGGGAGAGAGGAGGAGAGGGGGGGAGGAGGAGGAGGAGGAGGGAGGAGAGGAGGAGGAGGAGGAGGAGGATGAGTCGCGCGCCGGCCCGCCTGATCCGTGGGCCGGTGATCCCTCGAGAGGCGCTCGCAGCCCCTGGACCCCACGGCCTGGCGATGCGCCGACGGCGACGGCAGCGGCGGCGGCTGCGACGGCGGCGGCGACGGCAGTGAGGCCAGGAGGACGACCACGACGACGGCGTGGGGGAACAAGGAGGACAACGGCGAGGAGATGGTGCGGAGGACGAGGGCGAGGAGGGAGAAAGGAGGAGAAGGGAGGTGGCAGGAGGAGGGAGGGGGGCCACCCGTCTCCACCGAGCCGCCTTCTGTCTGACGGCCCCAGGGACCCAGAGGGGCCATGGATGGGCTGAAGACGGCGGCAAAAGCGCGGAACCCATCTTGAGGGGAGCGTCAGGGGGGACTGGCTGAGAGGGGGGAGGACATCGTCCTGGAATCGGCGATACATCGCTGACAGATCGTCGATAGGCCCAGGATGGTGGAGCCGCAAGCTCCGGGGCGGGTTGGGCTATCGGGCCCCTATCGGCGATCCATGAGCGATTCGGGGTCGATGTTTCCCCCCCTGAGCCCGTCCGCCCCCTGACGTTGCCCCTGACCTTTTGCTCCCTGGCTTTCGAGCCATAGTTCGGGCCTCCGGCGGCCATTCTGGGTAGATCTGGGCACCCCCAGACATTTCTGGACGAGGCGCAGCTGCTGGAATGCACCCCGAGGCCGGAAACCCGCGGATAACCCGCGAAAGCGCCCGAAAACCCCTGACATCGAACGCCGCCTCGCCCCTCGAATCGCTCTTGGGACCCCCTCTCCTCCAAGGCGGCGGATGCGCCACCTCCCAGCGGGGCCACCGCCCGCGGCGCTCGGCGCAGCTGCGCCGCGCCCTCTCCGCGCCCCCCCCCCGCGACCACGAACCCTGCCGTCCCGCGCAAGCCCCCGCAAACCACCCCAACAGAGAGGAGGAACGAGGAGGATGTCATTTTCTGCAGCTAGAACCATCGCAGGCGCTTCGCGCGCGCTCACGCTTTACCTGTCTGGGGATGTAGCGCTGAGCGGGCAGAGGGACCGTGCCCGAATGAAAGAAAGCTGCGGGTTTGGAAAGTAACGCGATCGGCGCCGAAGGCGCGAACGGGTGCTCGGATTGGGGCGAGGGGCGCGCAACCACGTCCAAGTAGACCTGCATGTACACATTGATTGAGCCCCCCTGCTGCTGTCCCCGCACCCCCGAGAGGCCCAGGAGAACGTCATGTTCTGCAACGCCCCCGGAGGGCCTACAGAAAGGGGCCCAGGGACACACAAAAAAATAGACACAAATCTCAGGATTCCATATATCTTCCTATATTTTCAGGGTTTTCGTTTTTCCCCCACTTCCCACATTTTTTATATTTTCCTGGGAGTGGACGATGAACTATGTCTGTGTGTTCCCCCTCCTGACTACAGTCATCGTGCTGCCACGAGAAGCAATGAACAAAGAGCGAGAGGGCGCTTTCTGGCCACGAAGAACCTCGGCTTCGCACAGGCTCCCCGACATAAACCCGAGGGACGGCGCTGGAAATTGTCCGCACTTCAGCGTCTTGGCAGCATGCTGGTCTCTGCGCGCTGCACCGCGCCCGCCACACGCCCCCAAGGGATGACGCCAGAGCCGACGACAGCCGACGCCGACGCCGACGCCGACGCCGACGCCGACGACGACGCCGACGCCGACGCCGACGCCAACGCCAACGCCGAGGCCGACGCCGACGCCGACGCCGCCGCCCACGACAATGCCGACGCCGACGACGACGACGACGACGCCGCCGCCGACGACGACGACGCAGACGCAGACGCAGACGACGACGACGCCGACGACGACGACGACGACGACGACGACGACGACGACGACGACGACGACGACGACGACGACGGCGCTGCGCCGACGACGACGACGCCGACGCCGAAGCCGACGCCGCCGACGACGCCGACGACACCGACGCCGCCGACGCCGACGCCGACACGACGCCGACGACGACGCCGACGCCGACGCCGACGACGACGATGCCGACGCCGACGCCGACGCCGACGCCGACGCCGACGAGGACGACGACGCCGACGACGACGACGATGACGCCGACGATGACGCCGACAGCGACGACGACGACGCCGCCGCCGCCGCCGCCGCCGCCGCCGACGCCACGACGACAACGACGACAACGACGACGACGACGACGACGACGACGCTGCGCCGACGACGCCGACACCGACGTCGTCACGGACGCCGTCGACGCCGACGCCGACACCGACGCCGACGCAGACGCCGACGCCGATGCAGACGCCGACGACGCCGTCGTCGTCGACGACGACGACCGACGCCGACGCCGACGCCGACGCCGACGCCGACAACGCCAACGCCGACGCCGAAGCCAACGCAGACGCCGACGACGACGCCGACGCCCACGACGACGCCGACGACGCCGACGACAACGCCGCCACCACCGACGACGACGACGACGACGACGAAGACGCCGACGCCGACGCCGACGACGACGTTGCGCGACGCCGACACCGACGCGGACGCCCACGCCGACGCCGACGCCTACGCCGACGATGCCGACGCCGACGCCGACGACGACGACGACGATGACGACGCCGTCGCCGACGCCGACGCCGACGCCGACGACGACGCCCACGCCCACGTTACCGACGACGCCGACGCAGACGCCGACGCCGACGACGACGCAGACGCCGACGCCGACGCCGACACCGACGCCAGCGCCGACGCCGACGCAAACGCCACGACGACGCCGACGCCGACGACTACGCCGACTCCGACTCCGACTCCGACTCCGACTCCGACAACGACAACGACAACGACGACGACGACGACAACGACGACGACGACGCCGACGCCGACGCCGATGCCGACGCCACCGCTGACGACAACGCCGACGCCGACGCCGACGCCGACGACGACACCGACGCCACCGCCGGCGCTGACGCCGACGCCGACCCCGACGACGACACCAGCCGACGCAAACGACAACGCTGACGACGACGACGCCCACGCCCACGCCCACGCCCACGACCACGCCCACGCCCACGACGACACCGACGCCGACGCCGACGCCGACGCCGACGACGACACCAGCCGACGCAGAACACAACGCCGACGACGCTGACGCTTTGACGACGACGACGACGACGACGACGCCCACGCCCACGCCCACGCCAACGCCCACGCCCACGCCCACGCCGACGCCGACGCCGCCGACGCCAGCCGACGCAGACGACAACGCCGACAATGACGACGCCGACGCCGACGCCCACGCCCGCGCCCACGCCCACGCCCACGCCCACGACGACGCCGACGCCGACGCCGACGCCGACACCGACGCCAGCGCCGACGCCGACGCAAACGCCGACACGGACGTCGCCGCCGCCGCCGCCGCCGACGACGACGACGACGACGACGACCATGCAGACGCCGACGACGCGGTCGACGACGCCGACGCCGACGCCGCCGACGACGACGACGACGACGCCGACGCAAACGCCGACACCGACGCCGACGGCCACGGCCCAGGAGGTCAGCGGGCGCTTGAAGGCGGGCACGGGCGCCAGCGCCGCACCGGCTCGGGCGGGGCGGGGGGGGCGCGCCACGCACCGCGAGTCTCCCACGTTGGCGACATGGACGCGCGGCCCGCTAGCGGTGCGGTTCACCAGCGCCTGGCGGCGGCGACAGCGGCCGTTTCCTTTTCCGCTTCCTCCTCCTGCGCACACTCCAGTCCCGAAATCCGAACATGACACGGGGAGACAGCAAACGCGAAGAACTACAGATTTAATTTGCTCCCACCCCCTTGCCGGGCACGTCTGGACAGTCCTTCAGACCTAGGGGAAGGCGGCCGTCCACGAGTTTAGACAGCCCCCCCTTGCTACATGCTGTGGGGGTGTTGGCAGAGGGCTTGCATTCCTGATGCCATCTTCGCACTGCTGTCATCCTCCCCCCACTCATCCCCCTCCCCCCCTCCCCTCTCCACCCTCCCCCCGCCTCCCTCCGCCTCCTCCTCCTCTCCTCCTCCTCCTCTACTCCTCCTCCGCCTCCTCCTCCTCCTCCTCCCTCCTCCCCTCCTCCTCCTCCTCCCCTCCTCCTCCTCTCCTCCTCCTCCTCCTCCTCCTCCTTCCTCATCCTCCTCCTCCTCCTCCTCCTCCTCCCTCCTCCTCCTCCTCCTCCTCCTCCTCCTCCTCTACCTCCTCCTCCCTACCCACGACCTACCGACGCGGCCGACTGCACGGGATGGCGAGGGGAAACGTCAGGAGGGCGGACCAGCTCGGGGAGGGGGAGCGGAGGGGCGGAGGGGGTGGGGTGGGGGGGGGGGGGGGGGAAACGCCGAGCTGGAACAGGCGATGCGACGCCGATGGATCGACGACAGACTGCGGCGGATGCGGCGGCGGCGACAGCGAAGAGGACGACGGCAGGAGGCCAGGAGGACGACCACGACGACGGCGTGGGGGGGACGAGGAGGACAACGGCGAGGAGAGGATGCGGAGGACGAGGGCGAGGAGGGAGGAGGGAGGAGGAGGGAGGTGGCAGGAGGCAGGAGGAGGGAGGAGGGCCACCCGTCTCCACCGAGCCGCCTCCTGTCTGGTGGCAAAAGCGCGGAACCCCTCTTGAGGGGGCACGTCAGGGGGGACTGGCTGAGAGGGGGGAGGACAACGTCCTGGCATCGGCGATACATCGCCGACAGATCGTGGATAGGCCCTTCATGGTGGAGCCGCAAGCTCCGGGGCGGGCTGGGCTATCGGGCCCCTATCGGCGATCCATGGGCGATTCGGGGTCGATGTTTCCCCCCCCGGGCCCGTCCCCCCCCTGACGTTGCCCCTGACCTTCTGCTCCCTGGCTTCCGAGCTATAGTTCGGGCCTCCGGCGGCCGTTCCGGGCAGATCTGGGCCCCCCCAAACGTTTCTGGGCGAAGCGCAGCTGCTGGAACGCACCCCGAGGCCGGAAACCCGCCGATAACCCACGAAAGCGTCAGAAAACCCACATCGAACGCCGCCTCGCCCTTCGAATGGGCGATTGGGTGTCGATGCGATCTTCCCCCCGAACCCATCCCCCCGCGGCGTTGCCCCCGAAAGGCGGCGCGGGCTGGCGGGCGCGCCACGGTGGCCGTGCAGCCGCACCGCCACGCGCCCACGAGGCGCAGCTGGTCGTCCACGCGCTGGAAGGAGCGCGACAGCGCCTCGGCCACCGCCTGAGGGGAGGCGGGCGCCAACAGCGTTAAGTCGGGCCTGTCCCTCTACAGGAAGAATGTTCAAAAATAAACAGATGTTTGGTTTTATACATAAAACAAAATCCATGCAAGCACTGTTTTCTAATATGTTTGATTATTTCCTACCCTCCTGCGTTGGGTTCTCGTTTTGAATAAAACACTGCGGTCGTACACCTTCTCCTCCTCCCGCCTGCCTGTCTCCATATCTCTTGACTTCCACCTCGCTCCTTCTTGCGTGCCGGCTTGCCTCCTACCTGGCCATCCCTGGGGGGGGCTGCGATCTGCCAAAATGTAACCGCTTTCGAGGGCTGCCAGGGGGGGCAGCGGAGTGGGGAACCACCCACACTCAGATGAGACCTCGCCATCCCTGGGGGGGTGCGATCTGCGAAACCGTCGCCAATTTCGAGGGCTGCTGGGGGGGCCAGCGGAATGGGGAACCACCCATCCTCACACTAGGCCTCGCCATCCCTCGGGGGTTGCGACCTGCGAAGCTGTAGCCACTTTCGAGGGCCACTGGGGGGGCCAGCGGGGTGGGGAACCACCCGGACTCATATTAGACCTCGCCCTCTCTGGGGGCTGCGATCTACGAAGCCGTCGCCACTTTCGAGGGCTGCTGGGGGGGCCAGCTGAGCGGGGAACCACCCACACTCACACTTGGCCTCGCCACCCCTAGGTGGCTGCGATCTGCGAAAGTGTCGCTAGTTTCGAGGGTTGCTGGGAGGGGCCCGCGGAGTGCGGGACCACCCAGACTCAGACTAGACCTCGCCATCCGAAATGTTCGCCGCTTTCGAAGGCTGCTTGGGGGGGCGAGCGGAATAGGAAACCATCCAGACTCATATTCGACCTCGCCATCACTGGGGGGCTGCGATCTGAGAAACTGTATTCAGTTTCGACGGCTGCCGGGGG
>CAUYUJ010021552.1:85862-105862 GCA_963575745.1 Prorocentrum cordatum | reverse complement strand
CGAGGCGTCGGCGTCATCGTCGGCGTCGCCGTCGTCAATCGGCGGCAGCGTTGTCGTTGTCGGCGTGGAGGCGTCGTCCTCGTCTTCGTCGGTGGCGGCGGCGTCGTCATCGTTATCGTCGTCGTCGTTGCTGTCGTCGTCGCCGTCGTCGTTGGTGTCGTCGTCTTTATCGTCGTCGGCGTCGGCGTCGTTGTCTGCGTTGAGGCGTCGGCGTGCTCGTCATCGTTGAGGGCGTCGTCGTCGGCGGCAGCGTCGTCGTCGGCGTGGAGGCGTTGTCGACGTCGTCAGCGTCGGCGTCCGCGTCGGCGTCGTCGTCGTTATCGTCGTCGTCGTCGTTGCTGTCGTCGTCGTCGTCGTTATCGTCGTCGGCGTCGGCATCGTCGTCTGCGTCGAGACGTCGGCGTCGTCGTCATCGTTGTCGCCGGTCGGCGGCACCGTCGTCGTCGTCGGCGAGGAGGCGTCGTCGGCGGCGTCGTCGTCATCGTCCGAGTCGTTGTCGTCGGTATCGTCGTCGTCGGCGTCGTCGGTGTCGTCGGCGTCAGCGTCGCCGTCTGCGTCCAAGCGTCGTCGTGCAACGTGAACGTCGTCGTCGAAGGCGTCGGCCTCGGCGTCGCCGTCTGCGTCGGCGTCGCCGGCGTCGCCGGCGTGGAGTCGTCGTCGTCGTCACCGTCGGCGTCGTCGTCGGCGTTGTCGGCGTCGTCAGCGGCCGCGTCGTCGGCGGCGTCGTCGTCGGCGGCGTCGTCGTCGGCGTCGGCGTCGCCAGCGTCGGCGTCGCGTCGTCGGCGTCGAGACCGCCGGCGTCGTCGGCGGCGTCGTCGGCATCGTCGGCGTCGGCGTCGGCGTCATCGTCGTCATCATCGCAGCGTCGGCGTTGTCGTCGGCGTCGGCGGCGTCGGCGTGGTCGGCGTCGTCGGCGTCGTCGGCGTCGTGGTCGTCTGCGTCGGCGTCGTCGTCGTGGTCGTCAGCATCGTCGGCATCGTCGTCGGCGTCGTCGTCATCGGCGGCGTCGGCGTTATCGTCGTCGTCGCTGCTGTTGTGGTTATCGTCGTCGTCATCAGCGTCATCGTGGCGACGTCGTCGGCGGCGGCGGGAGCGGCGGCGTCTTCATTATTGGCTCGTAGACGTCGCTGGCGTCGTCGGCGTCGTCTGCGTTGTCGTTGCTGTCGTCGTCGTCGTTGTCGTCGTCGTCGTTGCCGTTGGTGTGGTCTGGTCGTTATCGTCGTCGGCGTCGGCGTCGCCGTCTGCGTCCAACGTCGTCGTCGTCGCCGTCGTCGTCGGCTGCAACGTCAACGTCGTCGTCGAAGGCGTCGGCGTCGGCGTCGCCGTCTGCGTCAGCGTCGCCGGCTTCGCCGGCGTGCAGTCGTCGTCGTCGTCGTCTTCGTCGGTGGCGGCGTCGTCGGCATCGTCAGCGTCGGCGTCGTCGTCGGCGTCGTCGGCGTCGTCGGCGGCGGCGACGTCGGCGGCGGCGTCGTCAAAGGCGTCGTCGTCGTCGGCGTCGTCGTCGTCGGCGTTGTCGGCGTCGTCGGCGTCGTCAGCGTCGGGGTAATCGCCAGCGTCGTCGGCGTCTTCGGCGTCATCGGCATCAACGGCGTCGTCGGCATCGTCGACATCGGCGCCGTCGTCGGCGTCGTCAGCGTCGTCGGCGTCGTCGTCGTCGTCGGCGTCGTCGTCGTCGGCGTCGTCGTCGTTGGCCGCGTCGGCAGTATCATCATTATATTCGTCGTCAGCGGCGTCGTCGTGGCGACGTCGTCGTCAGCGGCAGGAGCGGCCTCGGCGTCGCCGGGGTCGAAGTCGCCGTCGTCGTCCGCGTTGTCGGCGTCGGCGGCGTCGTCGTGATCGTCGTCGTCGTCGGCGTCGTCGTTGGTGTCGTCGTCGATGTCGTTGTCGGCGTCGACGTCGTCGTTTGCGTCGACGTCGTCGTCGCCAGCGTCGACGGCGTCGGCGGCGTCGTCGTGATCGTCGTCGTCATCGTCGGCGTCGTCGTTGGTGTCGTCGTCGATATCGTCGTCGTCCTCGCCGTCGTCGTCGGCTGCAGCGTCGTCGTCGCCGGCGTCGGCGAGCGTCGTCGTCGGCATCGTCGCCGCCGGCGTCATCGGCGTGGACGCGTCGATATCGTCGTCGTCGGCGTCGTCGGTGGCATCGTCGTCGATATCGTCGTCGGCGTCGACGTCGTCGTCGTCGTCTGCGTCGAGGCGTCGTCGTCGTCGGCGTCGGCGTCGGCGCCGTCGTCGGCGTTGGCGTCGGCGTCGTCGACAGAATCGGCGTCGCAAGCGTCGCCGTCGGCGTGGAGACGTCGGCGGCAGCGTCGTCGTCGTCGTCAGAGTCGTCGGCGTCGTTGGCGTCGTCGTCGGCGTGGAGGCGTCGTCGTCGGCGTCGGCATCGTCGTCTGCGGGGAGGCGTCATCGTCGTCGTCGCGGCCTTCGTCGTCGGAAGCAGCATCGTCGTCGGCGTCGTCGGTGGCGGCGTCGTAGGCGTCGTCGGCGTCGTAGGCGTAGGCGTCGTCGTCACCGGCGTCGTCGGCGTCGTCGGCGTCGGCGTCCAAGGCGTCGGCGTCTCTGGCGACGTCGTCGGCGTCGTCGGCGTCGACGGCGTCGTCTGCGTCGGCGTCCTCGTCGGCGTCGAGGCGTCGTCGTCGTCGGCGTCGGCGTCGCCGTCGGCGTTGTCAGCGTCGTCGGCGTCGTCGTCGGCGTCGACGGCATCGTCGGCGTCGTCGGCGTTCTCGTCGTCGTCGTCGTCGTCGTTGCTGTCGTCTTTCACGTCATCGTCATCGGTGTCGTCGTGGCGTCGTCGTCGTCGGCGACGGCAGCAGCAGCGGCGTCTTCGTCGTCGGCGTCGTCGTCGGCGTGGTCGGCGTCATCGTCGTTGCTGTCATCGTCGTCTTTGTTCTCGTCTTTCACGGCACCGTCATCGGCGTCGTCGTGGCGTCGTCGTCGTCGGCGGCGGCAGCAGCAGCGGCGGCTTCGTCGTCGGCGTCGTCGTGAGCGTCATCATCATTACTGTCATCATCGTTATCGACGTCGTCGTCGTCTCTGGTGTCATCGTCGTTATCGTCGTCGGCGTCGGCGTCGTGGTCTGCGTCGAGGCGTCGTCGTCGCCGTTGCCGTCGCCGTCGTCGTCAGCGGCAGCATCATCGCTGTCCACGTCGGCGTCGACGCCGGCGTCGCCGTCGGCGTCGGCGTCGCCGGCGGCGCCGTCGGCGTGAAAGCGTCGTTGTCACCGTCGTCGTTGTCTTCGACGGTGGCGGCGTCGTCCTCGTCGTCGGCGTTGGCGTCGTCGTCCGCGTTGTCGGCGTCGGAGTCGTCGGCGGCGTCGGCGTCGGAAACGCCGGCGTCGGCGTCGTCGGCGTCGTCGGCGTCGGCGTCGTCAGAAACGGCGTCGTCGTCGGCGTCGTCGGCGTCGCCGGCGTCGTCAGCGTCAACGTCGGCGTCGGCGTCGTCGCCGTGATCGGCGTCGTCGGCGTCGTCGGCATCGTCGGCCTCGACGGCGTCGTCGGCGTTGAGGTGTCGGCGTCGTCGGCGTCGTCGGGTTCGCCGACGTCGGCGTCGTCGTCGGCGTCGGCGGCGTCGGCGTCGTCATCTGCGTCATCAGCGTCGTCGGCGACGCCGTCGTCGTCGGCGTCGTCGTCTGCGTCGTCGGCGGCGTCGGCGTCGTCGTCGCCGTTGCTGTCGTCGTTATCGTCGTCGTCCTTGGCGTCGTCGTGGCGTAGTCGTCGTCGACGGCAGCAGCGGCGTCGTCGTCGTCGGCGTCGTTGTCGGCGTCGTCGGCGTCGTCGTCGACGGCGTCGTCGGCGGTGTCGTCGTCGGCTTCGTCGTCGCCGGCATTGTCGGAGTCGTAGGCGTCGTCGGCGTCGTCGGAGGCAGCGTCGTTGTCGGCGTCGTCGTTATCGTCGGCGTCGGGGCCATCGTCGTCGGCGTCGTCGGCGTCGACGGTGTCGTCGTTATCGTCGGCATCGTCGTGGGCGGCGTCGTCGGCGACGCCGTGGTCGTCGGCGGCGTCGTCGGCGTCGGCGTCGGCGTCGGCGTCGTCGGCGTCGTCGGAGTCGTCGGCATCGGCGTCGTCGTCGTCGGCGTCGGCGTCAGCGTCGTCGTCGGCGCCCTCACCGTCGGCGTCGTCGGCGTCGTTGGCGTCGTCGGCGTCGTCGGCGTCGTCGGCATCGGCGTCGTCGTCGTCGTCGGCGTCGTGGGCGTCGCTAGCGGCGTCTTAATCGTCGGTGGCGTCGTCGTCGGACGACGGCGTCGGAGTCGTCGTCGTCGTCAGCAACGGCGTCGTCGGCGTCGGTGCTGACATCCTGAATATCGTCGTAGTCGCCGTCTCTGCTGTGGTCGTTATCGTCGTCGTCATCGTTGCCGTCGGCGTCGTCATTGCCGTCGCCGTCGTTATCGTCGTCGTCATCGTCGTCCTCTGCGTCGTCGGCGTCGTCGGCGTCGTCGACGTCGTCGGCGTCGGCGTCGTCTGCGTCGTGGAATCGTCGTCGTCGGCGTCGCCGTCGCCGGCGTCGTCGGCTGCAGCGTCGTCGTCGTCGTCGGCGGCTGCGTCGTCGTCGGCGTCGGCGTCGTCAGCGTCGTCTGAGTGGAGGCGTCGTCGGCGTCGTCGGCGTCGTCGGCGTCGTCGGCGTCGTCATCGTCGTCAGCGTCGTCGTCGGCGTCGGCGTCGTCGGCGTCGAGGCGTCGGCGTCGTCGTCGTCGGCATCGTCGGCACCGTCGATCTGGACGGCGTCGTCGTCGTCGGCGTCGTCGGGGTCATTGTCGTCGGCGTTAGCGTCATCGCCGGCGTCGTGGTCGTCGGCGTCGTCGTCGGCGTCGGCATCGTCATCGTCGGCGTCGTCGGCGTCGTCGTCGGCGTCGGCGTCGTCGGCGTTGTCGGCGTCGTCGGCGTCGTCGGCGTCGTCGGCGTCGGTGTCGTTGTCTTCGTCGTCGGCGTCGTCGTCAGCGTCGTCGTCGTCGGCGTCGTCGTCGTCGTCGGCGTCGTCGTCGGCAGCGTCGTCGACGTCAGCGTCGACGACGGCGTCGTCGGCGTTATCGACGTCGTCGTTGCTGTCGTTGTTATCGTCGTCGTCCTTGGCGTCGTCGGCGTCGTCGTCGGCGGCAACAGCGGCGTCTTCGTCGTTGTCGTCGGCGTCGTCGGCGTCGTCGTTGACGGCGTCGTCGTCGGCCTCGTCGTCGTCGGCGTCGTCGGCGGCGTCGTCGGCGTCGTCGACGTCGACAGCGTTGTCGGCGTCGGCAGATGCGTCATCGGCGTCGTCGGCGTCATCGTCGTCGTCGAAATCATCGGCGTCGTCGGCGTCGGGGTCGTCGTCGGCGTCGTCGTGGTCGTCAACGTCGACGGCGTTGTCGGCGTGGGCAGATGCGTCATCGGCGTCGTCGTCGCCATCGAAATCGTCGGCGTCGTCGGCGTCGGGGTCGGCGTCGTCGTGGACGTCGTCGTCGACAGCGTCGTCGGCGTCGTCGTCGGCATCGGCGGCGTCGTCGACGTCGTCGAAATCGTCGGCGTCGTCGGCGTCGTCGTCGTCGTAGTCGGCGTCGTCGTCGGCGTCGTCGGCGTCGTCGACGTCGACGGCGTTGTCGGCGTCGGCAGATGCGTCATCGGCGTCGTCGGCGTCGTCGCCATCGTCGTCGTAGACATCGTCGGCGTCGTCGGCGTCGGAGTCGGCGTCGTCGTGGACGTCGTCGTCGACAGCGTCGTCGGCGTCGTCGTCGGCGTCGTCGACGTCGTCGACGTCGTCGGCTTCGTCGGCTTCGTCGGCGTTGTCGGCGTCGTCGTCATCGTCGTCGGTGTCGTCGGCGTCGGTGTCGTCGGCGTCGTCGGCGTCGTCGGCGTCGTCGTCGAAGTCGTCGTCGGCGACGTCGACAGTCGTCATCGTCGGCGTCGTCTGCGTTTTCGGCATCGCCGTCGCTGAAGTCATCCTCGGTATCGTCTTCGTCGTAGACGTCGCTGCTGTCTTCGTTATCGTCGTCATCGTCGGCGGCGTCGGCGACGTGTCGTCGTCTTCGGCAGCAGCAGTACCGTCGTCGCCAGCTTCGTTGCTGTCATCCTCGTTATCGTCGTCGCCGTCGCCGTTGCTGTCGTCGCTATCGTCGGCGTCGGCGTCGGCGTCGTCGAGGCGAGATCGTCGTCGGCGGTGCCGTCGTCGAAGTCGGCGTCAGCGTCAGCTTCGGCGTCGGCGTCGTCGGCGTGGTCGGTCGGCGGCGTCGTCGGCGTCGTCGGCGTCGTCGGCGTCGTCGGCGCCGTCGGCGTAGTCGTCGTCGGCGTCGTCGGTGTCGTCGGCGTCGGCGTCGTCGGCGTCGTCGGCTTTGCATGTGGCGTCCTCGTCGTTGCGGACGTCGTCGGCGGCAGCAACGGCATCGGCGTCGTCGTCGATGTCGTCGTCAGCGTCATCGACGTCGGCGTCGTCGGCGTCGGCGTCGGCGTCGTCGTCGTCGGCGTCGTCGTCGTCGGCGTCGTCGGCGTCGTCGAAGTCGGCGTCGTCGGCGTCGTCGGCGTCAGCGTCGTCGCCGTTGTCGGCGACGTCGTCTTCGGGGGCGTCGTCGTCGTCGGCGTCGGCGTCATCGTCGGCGTCGTCGGCGTCGTCGGACTCGTCGGCGACGCCGTCGTCGTCAGCGTCGTCGGCGTCGTCGGCGGCGTCGGCGTCGGCGTCGTCGTCGGCGTCGTCGGCGCTGGCGCCGTCCTCGGCGTCGTCGGAGTCGTCGGCGGCGTCGGCGGCGTCCGCGTCGTCGTCGACGGCATGGTCGGCGTCGTCGTCGTCGATGTCGCGGTCGTCTGCGTCGTCGTCATCGTCGTCGGCGTCGTCGGCGTCATCGTCGTCGTCGTTGCTGTCGTCGGCGGCGGCGTCGTCGTCGGCGGCAGCGGCGGCGTCGGCGTCTGCGGCGCCGTCGTCGTCGGCGTCGTCGGCGTCGTTGTCATCGTCGTCAGCGTTGAGGGCGTCGTCGTCGGCGGCGGTATAGTCGTGGTCGTCGTGTCAGCGGCGTCGTCCTCGGCGTCGGCGTCGTTGCTGTCATCCTCGTCGTCGTCGTCGTCGCCGTCGGAGTCGTCGTCGGCGCCATCGTCGGCGCCGTCGGCGTCGGCGTCGGCGCGTCGGAGTCGTGGGCGTCATTGGCGTCGGCGTCGTCGTCGTTGTCGGCGTCATCGTCGTCGATGTCCGCGTCGTCGGCGTCGTCGGCGTCGTCGGGGGGTCGTCGACGGTTCGTCGTCGGCGTCGACGTCGGCGTCGTCGACGTCATCACCGTCGCCGGCGTCGTTGGCGTCGGCGTCGTCGTCGTCGCCGGCGTCAGCGTCGGTAAAGTCGTCGGCATCGTCGTCGTCGCCGGCGGCGGCGTCGCCGGCGTCGGCGTCGTTGCCGTTGTCGTCATTGTCGTCGGGGCTGTCGTCGTCGTCATCGGCGTCGTCGTGGTCGTCGTCGGCGTCGGCGTCGTCGTCGGCGTCGTCGGCGTCGGCGTCGTCGGCGTCGTCGGCGTCGGCGTCGTTTGCATCGTCGGCGTCGGCGTCGTTGTCGTCGACATCGTGTCGTCGGCGTCGGCATCGTCGGCGTCGTCGGCGTCGTCGGCGGCGTCGTCATCTTCGGCGTAGTCGGTCGGCGTCGTCGGAGTCATCGGCGTCGTGGTCGTCGGCATCGTCGGCGACGTCGGCGTCGTCGTCGGCGTCGTCGGCGGCGTCGTCGGCGGCGTCGTCGTCGGCGTCGTCGTCGGCGTCGTCGTCGGCGTCATCGTCGGCGTCGTCTTCGGCGTCGTCCGAGTCAGCGGTGTAGTCGGCATCGTCGGCACCGATTTCGTCGTCAGCGTCGGCAGATGCGTAGTCGGCGGCGTCGTCGTTGTCGGCGTCATCAGCGTCGGCGTCATCGTCGCCGTCGTCGGCGTCGGGGTCGGCGCGTCGTCGGAGTCGTCGGCGTCGTCATTATCGGCGTCGTCGTCGTCGGCGTCGTCGTCGGCGGTGTCGTCGGTGTCGTCGGCACCGATTGCGTCGTCAGCGTCGCCGTCGGCGTCGTGGTCGTCGTCAGCGTTGTCGGCGTCGTCCGCGTCGGCGTCATCGTCGGCGTCGGCGGCGTCGGCGTCGGCGCGTCGTCGGCGTCGTCGCCGTCGTGGTCGGCGTCTGCGTCGTCGGCGCTGGCGCAGTCGTCGTCGGCGTCGTCGTCGGCGTCGTCGGCTTCGTCGGCGTCGTCGTCGTCGGCGTCGTCGTCGCTGGCGTCGTCGGCGTCGTTGTCGTGGGCGTCGTTGTCGTCGGCGTCGTCGTCGTTGTCGGCGCCATCGTCATCGGCGTCGTCGTCGTCGGCGTCGGAGTCGGCATCGTCGTCGTCGGCGTCGGCGTCGTCGTCGTCGACGTCGTCGGTGTCGGCGTCGTTGGCACCGTCGTCTGCGACGTAGTAGGCGCCGTTGACGCCGTCGGCGTCGTCGGCGTCGTCGGCGTCGTCGTCGGCATTCTCGTCGTCGGCGCCCTCGTCGTCGTCGGCGTCGGCGTCGTCGGCGGCGTCGGCGGCTTCGGCGTAGGCGTCGTCGGCGTCGTCGACGGCGTCGGCGTCGTTTGCGTCGTCGGCATCGTTGTCGTCGGCGTCGGCACCGCCGTCGTCGTCGGCAACATCGTCGTCGTCGGCGTCGTCGGCGCGTCGGCGTCGTCGGTCGGCGTCGTCGTCGTCGTCGGCGTCGTCATCGTCGGTATTGTCGGCGTCGTCGGCGTCGTCGGCGTCGTCGTCGTCGCTGGCATCGTTGGCACGGTCGTCGTCGTCGTCGGCGTTGTCGTCGTCGTCGTCGTCGGCGTCGTCGGCGGCGACGTCATCTTCGGCGTCGTCGTCGGCGTCGTCGGAGTCGTGGGCAACGTCGTCGTCGGCATCCTCTGCAACATTGGCGTCGGCGTCGGCATCATCGTCGTCGGCGTCGTCGTCGGCGCCCTCGTCGTCAACGTCGGCGTCGTCGTCGGCGTCATCGTCGGCATCTTGTGCGTCGTCGGCATCGTCGGCATCGTCGTTGTCGGCGTAGCCTTCGTCGGCGTCGTCGGCGTTGGCGCCGTCGTCGTCGGCGACGTCGCCGGCGTCGTCGGCACCGATTTCGTAGTCGGCGGCGGTCGTCGGCGTCGTCGTCGTCGGCGTCGTCGGCGTCGTCGGCGTCGTCGTCATCATCGGCGTCGTCGGCGTAGTCGGCGCGTCGTCGACGACCTCGTCGGCGTCGTCGGCGTCGGCGTCGTCGGCGTCGGCGTCATCGTCGTCGGCGTCGTCGTCCTCGGCGTCGTCGTCGTCGGCGTCGGCGTCCTCCTCGGCGTCGTCTTCGGCGTCGGAGTCGGCGTCGTCGGCGTCGGCGTCGTCGTCGGCGTCGTCGTCGGATCCGTCGGCGTCGTCAGCGTCGTCGTCGTCGTCGGCGTCGGCGTCGTCGTCGGCGTCGTCGGTGTCGACGTCGTTGGCGTCGTCGTCGTCGGCGTCGTCGGCGTAGTCGTCGCCGTCGGCGTCGTCGGCGTCGTCGGCGGAGTCAACGTCGGCGGCGTCGTCGTCGGCGGCGTCGTTGTCGTCGGCGTCGTCGTCGTCGGCGTCAGCGTCGTCGGCGTCGCCGGCGTCGTCGGCGTCGTCGTCGGCGTCGTCGGCGTCGGAGTCGGCGTCGACATTGCCGTCGTCGGCGCCGTCGTCGGCGTCGTCGGCGTCTTCGTCGTCGGCGTCGCGGGCGTCATCGGCGTCGTCGGCATCGTCGGCGCGGTCGGCGTCGTCGGCGTCGTCGGCGTCGTCGGCGTCGGCGTCGTCGTCGGCGCGTCGTCGGCGTCGTCGGCGTCGTCGGCGTCGTCGGCGTCGTCGGCGTCGTCGTTGTCGTCGGCGTTGTCGTCGGCGGCGTCGGCGTCGTCGGCGGCGTCGTCGTCGTCGGCGTCGTCGGCATCGCCGTCGTCGTCGGCAACATCGTCGTCGGCGGCGTCGGCGTCGGCAGATGCGTCGTCTGCGTCGTCGGCGTCGTCGGCGTCGTCGAAGTCGCGCGTCGTCGGCGGCATTGTCGTCGTCGGCGTCGTCGGCGTCGGCGTCGTCGACGTCGTCGTCGACGCGTCGTCAGCGTTGTCGTCGGCATCGTCCGCGTCGGCGTCGTCGGCGTCGTCGTGGTCGTCGTTGGCATCGCACTCGTCGTCGTCGTCGTCGGCGTCGTCGCCGTCGTCGCCGTCGTCGGCGTCGTCGGCGTCGCCATCGTCATCGGCATCGTCGGCGTCGTCGGCGTCGGCATCGGCGTCGTCGGGGTCGGCGTCGTCGGCGTCGGCGACGTCGGCGTCGTCGGCGTCGTCGAAGTCGTCGCGCGTCATCGTTGGCATCGTCGTCGGCGTCGGCGCCGTCGGCGTCGTCGCCGTCGGCGTCGTCGACGTCGCCGTCGACGCGTCGTCAATAGCGTCGTCGGCGTCGTCGGCATCGTCGGCGTCGTCGTCGGCGTGGTCGGAGTCGGCGTCGATCGTCGGCGTCGTCGTCGGCGTCGTCGGCGTCCACGGCGTCGTCGCCCCCTGCGTCGTCATCGTCGGCGTCGTCGGCGTCGTCGTCGTCGGCGTCGTCGGCGTCGTCGGCGTCGTCGTCGTCGGCGTCGTCGGCGTCGGCGACGTCCTCGGCGTCGTCTTCGTGGGCGTCGTCGTTGGCGTCGTCGTCGGCGTCGGCGTCGTCGGCGTCGGCGTCGTCGGCGGCGTCGTTGTCGTCATCTCCGTCGTCCACGTCGCGGGCGTCGCCGGCGTCGTCGGCGTCGGCGTCGTCGTCATCAGCGTCGTCGGCGTCGTCGGCGTCGTCGGCGTCTGCGTCGTCGGCGTTGTCGGGGTCGTCGGCGTCGTCGGCGTCGTCATCGTCGACGTTGTCGTCGTCGGCCTCGGGCGCCGCGGCCATTGCAGGCAGACCGAGGAGGTGGCCACCAGGCCACCGCCGAGTGCTCGCCATCGTCTCGGCGTGCACGTCGCACTCGGCGTCGGACGTCGGTCGTCGGCAGTAGTCGATCGTCGTCGGTCGCTGTCATCGTTGGACGTCTTCGTCAGTCGCCGTCGTCGGTCGTGAAACGTCGTCGGTCGGTCGGTCGTCGTGGTCGGTCGGTCGTCGTGGTTGGTCGTCGGTCGTCGGTCGTCGTCGTGCACGTCGTCGTTCGCCGCCGTTTGCTGGCACAGAAGGCAGGGAGCGACCCCCCACCCCACCCCACCCCACACGACTCTCGAAGGGTGGTGGGGTGTGGGAAGGGGTTCGACAATAGAGAGTCGTAGGGATTTTGCGGGGGTTGCCGTGCTGGCTAAGATCGGCTAGGACCACCCCAAACGCCCTGAAGAAGCCAGTTTACGATTTTTGTTGCCGAGTCCCCTACCGTGACTTGGACCACGGCACATCGCAACCGCTCGTTCCACTTCGAAGAATTGCCGCGCGGGTTTGCCCGTAGCCCAGAGATCGTTACGGTTTGGAGGCACACGACGCAGGGAGGCTCCAAGACTACGCGAAACGGGCCAATACCGCGTGGCGGCGGTCGCAATCGATTCTCTCATCCCCAATCCAAGATGGCTCCAAAAAAAAACGCCAGGGGACCCTGGGTCCCGAGAAACTCTCCTGGTCGCGCTGGCTATCTGCTGGACCCGCAATTGCCAAACAGGGTTCCCGGAGCAGCCCAAGGGACTCCAACATGGCCGCCGATGGCACCGCGTACTGATAAATTGCTCGAAATCACGGCCATTTCCTCGCTGTCCATCCCTCCTCCTCTCCATTTTTCCCCCTCGCCCCTCCTCCTGCTCCCTCCTCGCCCCCTCCTCCCCCCCCCCTCACCCCATCCTCCACCTTTTCACACCCTCCCGTGCCATCTCTTCTTTCTCCCTCACCCCTCCTCCTCCACCCCCCCCTCCTCCTCCTCCTCCTTCTCCTCCTCTTTTCCTCCTTTTCCTCCTTCTTCCTCCTCCTCCTCTTCCCCCTCCCCCTCCCCCTCCCCCTCCCCTTTTTACCTAACAGCGCAGACTGATAGGTTTCTAAAGGGGTCAAAAGAAAGCATCTGATGACTCCCCAGGGGGGTCTGGGCGGGAGCCGTACAGGCGAGGGCCGGGCTCGTTTTAAGCAAACAGTCGCACACTTCGTGCTCTTCGACTTCCCAGAACTCCATTCCCGGGCCACATTTTGGATGCCCGGAGCCAACTGTAGGCCACTTCGTGCTCTTCGACTTCCCAGAACTCCACTCCCGGGCCACATTTTGGATGCCCGGAGCCAACTGTAGGCCACTTCGTGCTCTTGGACTTCCAAGAACACCATTCCCGGGCCACATTTTGAATGCCCGGAGCCCACTGTAAGCCACTTCGTGCTCTTCCACTTCCCACAACACAACTCCCGGGCCACATTTTGAAAGCCCGGAGCCTATTGTACGCCACTTCGTGCTCTTCCACTTCCCAGACTTCCAAAACTCATCATCTTCATCATCATCGTCCCCGTAGCCTTCTTGGTTACAGCCCTGCTTTCGAAGATTTCCTCTCAAAGGAACTGCGCAGCGCCTACTGCACACCTTATAATGCCAGGACATGCTGATAGTTCTCGGTCTGGCGGCGGTGCTCCTGACCCTGCTGCATTGAACAGCGGTGTTCCTCAGCCTGCGGCAGGGAACAGCGCTGCTCTTCAGCGTGCTGCATTGAGCGGTCCTCTGCAAACGCTCGTCGAGCACGTGAAGCAGTTCGGCCGGATACCGAAGCGAGATAAAGGAACGTCCGAACAAGAACGGGCCGAAAACAAGTTGGCCAAACGTTTCTCGGACCATCGCGACCGCATCCCCAAAGACATTTTGCATGAACTGCGGGCCCTGGGCTGTGCTGATCAGCAGACGGAGACCGAGGAGCTCAAGCGGAAGCAGAAGACCGAGGAGCTCATGCAGCAAAAGCGAAACAAGACCGAGGAGCTCATGCAGCAAGTGCGAGACCTCGGCCGCCACCCGAAGGAGTACGCCGGGCGCAGCCTCGCAGAGCGGCAGCTGGCAGAGAAAGTCCGGAAAGCACGGAAGGCCAACCAGTTCTCCCCGGAGCAGGACGCCGAGCTCCAGGCCTTCAAGCAAGCGGATAGCGAAGCCACAACAAAGACTCGCATCGCGGAGGCGGGGGGCCTTCCAAACCCCATGGAAGGGTTCGCTGAGGAGGCGCAGAACAGGATCGAATGGAAACGAGACTCTGCTACAACAGCACTCTTACATGAATACAACAGGCAATGTTTCCAGCTATGCTTCTACACATCGTTGTTAGGTTGCTTTGCCGGGATAATTTCATCCCCCTCCCCCCCCCCCCCCTTCCTCCTCCTCCTTCTCCAGAACGCGTTCCCGCTCGCGGAGAAGGAGAGGTGGAGGAGGATGAAGAGAAGGAGAAGTGGAGGATGGCCTTCGATGCAACCGGAAACCTGCTGCTCACTGCGCCAGGATGCTAAAGCAACTGGTCCAAGTTTGACGCCTGGGTCTACGAAGGCAGCATCGGTCAGCACCAGGCCGCCCAGCCTCGACTGACTTGTCTGGCGTATTTCGGTCCGCGTCTTGCGCTCATGGTTGCCCATGATATTCTGCAGCGCTTTGAGGAAAATCGTCGACGTCGTCGTCGCCGTCGCCATCCAACGAAGGCGGCCCCGGCGCGGGCAGGCGCGATTTGATCCTGTCACTTTGCTGACTAAATAAGGGCCTCGAAACGCAACGACCATCCCGCTAAGGTCTGAGCAACGGAAAAAAGGAGGGCCTAAGCAACCACAACGAACGAACGAACGAACTCCGCCATCGCCGGCAGGCCCAGCGACCCTGCAAGGGAGGCAGGCGCGCCTGTAGCACACAGGCTCTCTACGAAGGCCGCTGGAAGCGGAATTGGAAAATGGAAGCCTCACCCAGCGCCGCGCGCGCTCTATAAAATGTTGCTCGTTCTGCTGCCAAAGTGACTGATTCGATGCTGCGACCGCCCAAGAATCCCAACCGGCATGTTTTGCGTACGATACGAACTCATCTTCCCATTTGCTGAACCGCCCCGGCCGGGAGCGAATTGGGCATCCGACTGTCCCCCTCGATTGCTCCTCCCACCACCTGTGGCCCCTCCATTGGGCAATTCGCTTGGCCCACCGGTTTGCTGGAAGACATATGACCCCCCCCCACCCCATCTCCACTCTGCTTTCAAATAAAATACAACCCAGCATAACACTCCCGCCCGTCGTGCTTTGTCTTCCGCGACAAGCGTCGCTCTCCGAACCCATGACAAATACTCTGCGTCCAGACTCCTGGCAGGCCCAACCATCCGTCTGAGCACGCACCGCTGCGAGCTTGTCACTTTGCGTTTCTGTCCGACTGTGAAAATCCAAGCTTCGCTGCACCAGAGAACCGCATTGGACACGGTCGCGTCGAAGAGCTGCAACCTTTTTGACTCGGAGCTGTTTTTTCATTGAAACTTCTGACAGGCTAGAAAGTTTTGCCCATCCAGACCGCAGTCTCGAATCGAAATATGTAGAAATACTTCCATCCATTGTGATTGTAGTACCTAATGTTTTCAAACCGACGCTACAGCTTATTAATTGGTACTCACACCCTGCTAATTTGATGTTCTTGATTGGTGGCCAAATTTTCCATTGCATCAAATACTGAATTTCCCAACGTTCAAATGCAGACCAATTTCAAGCTCGCCCCGGATTGGCGCCAACATGTTCGCCAATGCCTGCCTTGATTCAGCCGCCAACGTAGTGCCATCTGCAAACATAGCGTAAGACATTCGGTTCTTCTCGCCAGAGCCGCTGCCGACGATGTTTCCGTACTCTGTGCGTCCCCCTTTGTCTCCTTCAGCTGCGCCATTGTTTTCCTGACTGCGTTTGAAACTATGTTGGCGACATTGATTGTCCTTGCCGGACGCCACGGAGAATATCGAAATATGTGTTTCGCATGCTTGTGTCTAGCTGGATGCATGCCCGCTGGTCGCGATACAAGTCCTCTATTGCCCATAGAATGTGCCCGCCGACGCCAGCTTCACGCAGACCTGACCACACAGCTGCATGTGCGATTTTGTCAAACGCAGCCCCCCCCCCCCACGCACACACACACACACACACACACACACTCCATACTTTTCTGGCTAACCATGCGCATACAATGTACTAGGCCACAGCACCCATATCCCTTGCGAAACCCAATTTCCCCGCGTGTTCTGGGACTGCCCTAGATACGCCCCATCCGTCTCAAGAGTACGCTGCTGTGAACTGTACTCAACACTGGGATGATTGCGATCTGCCTGCCATTTTTTGGGGGGGGCGTCTTCGCCATTCCTGAACAAAACAACAATTTTTGAAGTACTCCACGATTATGGAGCCCGAAACACGCCTGTGCAAGAAACCACAGCATCTTTGAGTTCATGTGCTGATACATGTGCGCTTGGTCTGGCTCCCTGCGGCTCCTCCAGCGGAGCAGTATAAGGATTATTTAAGCGAAAACCTATGCTATGTCATCCCTGTTTGACTGTATCTGGCCCCTGGCATCTCGAATGCTAGCGATGCGACATTTTTTCCGGCCGACGTTGAGGCCGAAGCAACTGTTTGACCGCACCTTCGATGATCAGCTTGTCCAGCTGCTCGTTGCGTTTCTTTCGCATCTGACTCCTGATGGCCTTGTTCCAGCTGGGCGCCTTCTCTTTCCTCTCATCTTTGGTGGCAACATCGTTTCTCTCTTCCCGGAATTGCTTAATGGTCTGATCCATCTCCTCGTTCTTCCCCCGCCTTCCCGGTACTGCGCCGCATTCAGAAGCAGCTTGCCAAAGCGCTTCCGTCACTACTATGTGTTGGGCTCTCGAGCAGAACCTTCGATTGAGCAAGATTGTGCGTCTCCTTGCTAGTCGTCATCTTCCACCCTATTCCCGTGTTTGCCGGCTTCCATCGTTGTTTCTTTTTCCGTCGACTCCCAAACTTTGCAAATGTGGCCCTGTGGTCTGTCTTCTGCAGCGAATCTGGAATCACATCCGTATTCTGCAATTATGCCTTGAAGCGCCGATCTATCAACGTGTAGTCAATATGTCTCATTTACCGTGTGCTCCATAATTTGTGCGTCCATCTGTCCGCCAACCTCTTTGGAAGCATTGTGTTTGTGATCGTGAATGTGTGTGGATGTTCACGCTAAGAACTGATCCCCTCTGCTTGTCCTCTCGCCCAGGCCGAATTTGCCAACGCAGTTGTGGTCATCTTCGTCGTTATGTTGGCCAACCTCCGCATTGGCATCCACGCCAATGATGTATTGCCTGCGCGTCCTGTTTGCGGGAAGCGCCTGCTGGATATGTTCCACCGTTAGCTCGAACTCAATGTCTGAGCGACATGCGCGTGGCAAGTGAGCTGAAACTGTTTTCCAATGTCCTTTCTTTCAATCCAGGTCTGCGTATGGAACTCTCCCGCCTCCCACAACAAAGAAGCCAGCAAAATGTGCAACCCATCTTCTGTGAATAAGAATGCCTACGCTTTTATCCCTCTCCCTCTTGGCTCCCACGCACCACAAATGTTCCACCAAGTCAGATGTCTAAAACAACGGCTGGGGATCAGAAGTTGAACCATGCCTGCAGACGGGAGAAACCCATTTGGGATCCGATACCCCAGTGTCAACACAGCCAGGTGAACCCCATCAAAGGGGTCCGATATCCCAGCGTCAACTGGATCCGTAGGGGTAGAGTTCGCCAGTGGTCGCAGCGAGGGAGGAGGAAGACCGTCGACGTCGCCGCCGCTGCCGCCACGGGCGAAGGTGGCGGCACGTTCGGAGAAGGACGAGCTGAGCCGCTGGAAACCCCGACTCGACTCGAATTCGGTGCCCCTCCTGGGGTCCTGACCCACCAGTTTTCCACGCTGCGTCCAGCCGTGGCGAAGGCCAACTTGCAGTGGCTCAAACGGCCCTCCTCTGAGACGTTGGCGAAGGCAGCGGCGACGTGGGCGTCGTCGGCGTCGTTGCGGTCATCCTCGTTATCGTCGTCGTCGTCGTCGTCGTCGTCACTGTCGTCGTTGTCATCGGCGTCGGTGTCGGTGTCGGCGTCGTCGTCGTCGTGGTCGGCGGCGGCAGCGTGGGCGAAGGCGCACGCGGCGCGCCTCGTCCGAAAGGGCGCGATTGGCACACCGCGCGCGCGCGGCCCTCAGCTCGTCCATCACCACCTCGTGCAGCTTCGCCTGCCGCCCGCGGGGCCGCCGTCGTCGGCGTCGCGGGCGTCGTCGGCGTCGTCGGCGTCGTCGGCGTCGGCGGCGTCGGCGTCGCTGGCGTCGTCGGCGTCGTCTGCGTCGTCGGCGTCGTCCCAGAGTTCCGACGATCTGCCCTGTGCAGTCCCAGCGGTGTTCCTCGAGTCCGCCCCCTTATCGAGAGGACGTAAAGGTGGGGTGGGGGCAGAGGTGGGTCTGGGGAGGCCGCTCCAAATGGCCCCTGGAAAAAGGGACTGCGAGCATTCAGCTGGGGGCCGCGGATTGACAAAACTCCTTTGCGAATGTCAGAGGTCGTGGTCGCAGCCCGTGGCGGGTGGTCGTCGGCGTCGTCGTCGGCGTCGATGTCATGTTCGTCGTCGGCGTTTTCTGCGTCGGCGTCGGGTGCGGGAAGAGGACGAGGGAAGGGGAAGAGGCGGGATATAGAGAGGAGGATGCGAAGAGGTTTTTCGAGAGAGGAGGGGGGCGGCGCGCACAAGGGGGCAGGGGGAGGGGAGGGGAGAAGGCCTCTTGGAAGGAAGGCTGCTCCTTAAAAAGGGCGCCAGCCCTGCATCTACAGACAAGGCCTGCGCCTTCTGAGAAGCAGGGGTGTTTCTAGGAAGCCCTCCCCCCTACCCCTACCCCCCCCCCCCCAGCGCGTAGCTGAAGAAGGCCCGTGCGAAGACCTGGGCGGGTGCGAGGGAAGCTGGGGAGGCAAGCCCCGCCGCAGAGAACCGGAGCCTGCGCGCTGGAATACGATGGGTGGCCACACGAATCCTCAGGAATCCATCGGGAATCCTCAAGGATGCTCGGAGCTCCTCGGGGATCCCTCGGGAAATGACGCGCGCGATCTTCAGCGGCGCGCCCAGGGGAGGAAGTGAGAGGGGGCCCGCCGTCTGAGGAGTTTCCTGAGTCCTCCCCGAAGACAGCGGACAGCCCCTCGAAGGAGAGAGGATTTCAGAAAAGCCCCACCGCTTTCTGGGCAGGCCTTTTCCTCCTCGTTTCCCCCCTCGCTTGACGCCGATCCTCCTCCTCCTCCTCCTCCTCCTCCTCCTCCTCCTCCTCCTCCTCCTCCTCCTCCTCCTCCTCCTCCTCCTCCTCCTCCTCCTCCTCCTCCTCCTCCTCCCTCCACCTCCTCCTCCTCCTCCTCCTTTTCCTCCTCCGCCTCCTCCTCCTGCTCGACGCCGATCATCAAAGGCTGGCTGACGGGGTGACGGAGGCGAGCACGAACAGCGCCGCCCGCCGCCCTCAGCGCCCGCGCACCGGGAGCCTGCCGAGCGAAGGAAGAGGAGGCGGCGAGAGCCCCAGGCCAGCCAGAAGAGAACGGCCCGCAGCTCGGAGCTCGAGGAGGAGGAGGAGGAGGAGGAGGAGGAGGAGGAAAAGGAGGAAGGAGGAGGAGAGAGGAGGAGGAGGAGGAGGAGGGGGAGGAGGGGGAGGGAGGGGGAGGGGGGGGGAGGAGGGAGGAGGAGGAGGAGGGAGGAGGAGGAGGAGGAGGAGGAGGAGGCGCCACCGCTGATCGGAAGCGCGTCCGCGACCGAGAGCTTGAAAGGGGACAGGGAACAGTGGGGCACGCCGCGCTACGCTGGCCGCGCCCGCGTGCGGCATAAATCTACACACGCATTATAATGCAAGGAGAGGGGGCCAATCATGTATTCCACGACGCGCCCCCCCCCCACCACCACACACGAGAGGTCAGATCGGGTCGAGAGCCTTCCCTGACTTCGGATGGAGCCCACGAGCCGCGTATTTAATTTTAGTGGCTTGTGAGCTACGGGTCGACGGGTGGTCTGAGCGCCCCTGACACCTGTTGCCCAGACCCCGCGAGGAGGAGGAGGAGGAGAAGGAGGAGGAGGAGGAGGAGGAGGAGGAGGAGGAGGAGGAGGAGTTTCCCCTCTGCCGCAGGCAGTCTGTCTCTCCCGCCCCGTCGCGGCTCCCCGCCGCGCGACGCGCGCCGCGCGCGGGCCTACCGCTCTGGGGGCCGCGCCCCTGGGGGCCGCCCACCACTCCACGCGCGTCGTGCGGAGGCGCGTGGAGCGAGGTGGCCGAGCGCGTCCTCCGTGGCGTCCGCGCTCCACCCCCGAGATCCTCAGCACCCCGCGAGGCGCCCTCGGGGAGGCAACCCCGAGCGCCCCTCGCGACATGCCTTCCAAGGAGGGTGGCAGCACCTGGCCCGCCCAGTCCAGCGCAGCCGTACGAGTTGCGGTGGTGCTGGTCTGCGTGGTGCTGCTGGGTGGGCTGCTGGTCGCCGTCGTGCTGTGCTTCGGCGATCCGCGCGTCGCTGGGCGAGAGCAGGTCGGCGTCCGTGACCAGCCGCTGCACGAAGATGTACTTCGGCGCTTCTGCTTGCCCTCGTTCTGGATGGCTACGATCTCGGCGACGGCGCTGTCGACCGCGCCCGCGCTCTGCTGCAACTTCTCGCGGGCCTTGGCTGCTTTCGCCTCGGCCAGCACCTGCTGCTCGAACGGCCAGTTGTAGGTGCGGGCCTCGGGGTCGAACGCCTTCGCCTCTGCCGATCTCACCGCCTTGGACTTGGGCGGTTTCTTCATCTCGGGGCGTTGAGCACGTCGGCCGCGCCCGTCAACTGCTTCGCGATGTCGCTGCCGTTGGCCAGCTTCAGCGTACCCCTGGACTCTGTCACAGTCCGCCGTGCCGCGGCGAGCTTGGCGACGCCCTGCTCGGTGGTGTGTGTGTGTGTGTGTGCGTGCGTGCGTGCGTGCGTGCGTGCGTGCGTGCGTGCGTGCGTGCGTGCGTGCGTGCGTGCGTGCGTGCGTGCGTGCGTGCGTGCGTGCGTGCGGGCGTGCGTGCGTGCGTGCGTGCGTGCGTGCGTGCGTGCGTGCGTGCGTGCGTGCGTGCGTGCGTGCGTGCGTGCGTGCGTGCGTGCTTGTGTGTTTGTGTGGGTGTGTGCGTGTGTGCGTTTGTGTGTGTG
>CAUYUJ010021552.1:55000-85762 GCA_963575745.1 Prorocentrum cordatum | reverse complement strand
CTCTCCTCTCCTCTCCTCTCTTCTCCTCCTCCCCTCCTCCCCCTCCTCCCCCTCCTCCCTCCTCCCTGCGTATCCCCCGCCCAGTGCAGCGTTTCGTGGCCCCGTAGGGAACCCCACCGAAGGTTCCAGTGGGACCGCCCGCATGCGTCCCGCACACCCAGTACAGCGTTTCGTGGCCCCCTCCTCTCTCCTCAATGCGTTTCACCCACCCAGTACAAGGTTTCGTGGCCCCATAGGGAGCTCCACTGAAGGTCCCATTGGGACCGCCCGCATGCGTCCCGCATGCCCAGTACAGCGTTTCCCCTCTCCTCCCTCCTCACCGCGTTTCACCCACCCAGTACAGCGTTTCGTGGCCCCATGGGGAGCTTCACCGAAGGATCCAGTGGGACCGCCCGCATGCGTATTGAAAACCCGGTCGAAAACCCAATTTGTTTTTTTTTTCACCCACCCAGTACAGCGCTTCGTGGCCCCACAGGGAGCTCCACCGAAGCCCCCAGTGGGACCGCCCGCATGCGTCCCACAAACTCAAGTTGGCATTTTCGCACACCCAGTACAGCGCTGCGAAGCCCCGTAAAGAGTTCCACCGAAGCCCCCAGTGGGACCGCCCGCATGCGTCCCCCCCCCCCCCCACACACACACCCAATTTGGCATTTTCATTGGCCCAGTACAGCTCTTCGTGGCCCCATAGGGAGCTCCACCGAAGGCCCCAGTGGGACCGTCCGCGTGCGTCCCGAACACCTAGTTTGGCATTTTCACACACCAAGTGCCGCGTTTCGTGGCCCCATAGGGAGCTTCACCGAAGCCCCCAGTGGGACCGCCCGCATGAGCCCCACACGCCCGATGTGGCATTTTGCCCCCCACTCAGTGCACTGTTTCGTGGCCACATGAAGAGTTCCACCGAAGCCCCCAGTGGGACCGTCCGCATGCGTACCGCAAGCCGAATGTGGCATTTTTCACCCACCCAGTACAGCGCTTCGTGGCCCCACAAAGGGTTCCACCGAAGCCCCCCGTGGGACTGTCCGCGTGCGTACCGCAAGCCGAATGTGGCATTTTTCACCCACCCAGTACAGCGTTTCCTGGCCCCATAAAAGAGTTCCACCGAAGCCCCCAGTGGGACCGTCCGCATGCGTCCCGCAAGCCGCATGTGGCATTTTTCACCCACCGGGTACAGCGTTTCGTGGCCCCATAACGAGTTCAAACGAAGCCCCCAGTTGGACCGTCCGCGCATGCGTCCCGCAAGCCGCATGTGGCATTTTTCACCCACCGGGTACAGCGTTTCGTGGCCCCATAACGAGTTCAAACGAAGCCCCCAGTTGGACCGTCCGCGTGCGTCCCGCAAACCGAATTTGGCATTTTTTCACCCACCCAGTACAGCGTTTCGTGGCCCCATAAAGAGCTCCACCGACGGCCCCACTGCTACCGCCCGCATGCGTTCCCCCCCACACAGTGCAACGCTTCGTGGCCCATAAGAACGTCACCGAAGAAGCTGTTCACAATTGCGGTACCCACAACTGCATATGGTTGGGTCGTTCGCCTGGATTTTTGTTGTTTCGGTGCGTGCTTCTTTTGCTGTGGTGTGTGTGTGTCTCCTGGACGAAGATCTTCGTGCAGTGAGTGCCCTCCCTCTTTCTCCCAGCTCTGCGGCCGCCCTCCGCCTCCTGCCCCCCATTTCCTAGCTGGACAATGAAGGCGCCCGCTCACAGCCAGGCCGAGCGCGCGTGCGGATCCCGCCTGCCGCGCTGCGGCGAAAAAAAGGGCAGAGTACTCGCTGGAGGCCCCCGCAGGCATGGGGGGTCCTCCTGGGCGGGCCGCCGCGGAGGGCGCACGAGACACTCCAGACATTTCGCTGTATGGGCGTTGCAGCTCGAATAAGAACAGTATTCTTACTACAACTAGTATTCGTGTGTATATATACATATATATATATATAGATATATATATGTTTTCTGTTAGTACTACTATTGTCATTCCAATTGCCATTTTTATTATCATTATGATTATGATTTCTCCGTTACTACTACCACCACTATTACAACAACAGCTACTACTACCAGTACTGCTACTCGTACTAAGACTACTACTACTACTACCACTACTACTACTACTACTACTACTAGTACTAGTACTAGTACTATTATCATTACTAATACTACCATTACTACTACTACTGCTACTACTACTACTACTACTACTACCACTACTACTACTACTACTATAACAACTGCTACTGCTACTACTACTACTACTACCACTGCTGCTACTACTACTACTACCAATACCACTGCCACTACTACTACTACTACCACCACTACTACTACCACCACTACTATCTACTACTACTACTTCTGCGACTACTACTACTACTACTACTACTATTACTACTACTAGTACCACTTGTAGTACTACTAGTACTATTAGTGCTACTACCGCGACCACGACTACTACGACGACGGCTACTACTACTACTACTACTACTACTATGATTACTACTACTACTACTACTACGCGTACTACTACTACTACTACTACTACTACTACTACTACGCTTACAAGTACTATTATTACTAGTATTAGTATCCTTACTTCGACTACTACTACTACTACTACTACTACTACTTACTACTACTACTACTACTACTAGTACTACTACTACTACTACTACCACCACCTACCACTATTACTACTACTGCTACTCTACTTCTAATTCATTTCTACTTCTGCTACTACTACTAATACTACTACTACTACTACTACTACTACTACTACTACTACTACTACTACTACTACTACTACTACTACTACTACTACTACTACTACTACTACTACTACTACTACTACTACTACTACTACTACTACTACTACTACTACTACTACTACTACTACTACTACTACTACTACTACTACTACTACTACTACTACTACTACTACCACTGCCACTGCCACTGCCACTGCCACTACCACTACCACTACCACTACCACTACCACTACCACTACCACTACCACTACCACCTCCACCACCACATACCGACGACGCCTACGGCGAACCAGCGCCGCCCCCTGCCTTTTTGGAAGCGCCTGCGTGGCCGAAAGTTGGGCTTGAGCTTGGCCAAGCTATCGGGCCACGCGTTCCCCGAGTGGGTTTCGAAAACCTTCGGGGAACACCGAGTCGGGCGAGCTATCAGATCACGTGGTTTCCGAGCTTTCGGGCCTCCTGGAGGACGTCTTGGAGGCGTCTTGGGCCGTCTTGGAGGCCCCTGGCGGGCCTTTTGGGCAGTCGAAGGCCATCTTCAGGCCATTCGGGGCCGTCTTGGGTGCATCTTGGGGCCATCTTCGCTGTCTTGGAGACCTTCTTGGCCGTCTTTGAGGCATCTTGGGGACTACCTTGGCCGTCTTGGAGGCCATCTTAGGCGTCTCGGGGGCCTCTTGGGCCGTCTTGGGGCCTTGTTGGGGCCCCCTTGGGGGCCTCTTGAGCTGTCATGGGGCCATCTTGGATGCCTCTGGGGCGCTCTTGGGTCGATGTTGGGGGCCTCTTGGGCTGTCTTGGGCCGTCGGGGAGCTGAAAAGAAGAATATGCCCAAATCCTTCAAATACCATGAGCCAATCGATCATTTTGGCCCTTTCAGGCCTTTCTGGAGGACGTCTTGGAGGGCTCTTGGGCCGTCTTGGGCTATCTTCAGACCGTCTGGGGCCGTCTTGGGTGCATCTTGGGGCCATCTTCGCTGTCTTGGAGGCCTTCTTGGCCGTCTTGGAGGCATCTTGGAGACCATCTTGGCCGTCTTGGAGGCCATCTTGGGCGTCTTGGGGGCCTCTTGGGCCGTCTTGGGGCCTTGTTGGGGCCCTCTTGGCCTCTTGGGCTGTCATGGGGCCATCTTGGAGGCCTCTTGGGCGCTCTTGGGTCGATGTTGGGGGCCTCTTGGGCTGTCTTGGGCCGTCCTTGGGCCGTCGGAGAGCTGAAAAGAAGAACATGCCCAAATCCCATGAGACAATCAATGATTTTGGCCCTTTCAGGCCTTTCTGGAGGACGTCTTGGAGGGCTCTCGGGCCGTCTTAGGCCATCTTCAGGCCATCTGGGGCCGTCTTGAGAGCATCTTCGGGCCACCTTAGCCGTCTTGACGGTCATCTTGGGTGTCTTGGAGGCATCTTCGAGGCCATCCTGGCCGTCTTGGAGGCCATCTGGGGCTTCATGGGGACCTCTTGGACTGTCTTGGGGCCTTCTTGGGGCCCTCTTGGGGGCCTCTTGGGCTGTCATGGGGCCATCTTGGAGGCCTCTTGGGCGCTCTTGGGCCGATGTTGGGGGCCGCTTGGGCTGTCTTGGGCCGTCGGGGAGCTGAACAGGTGCAAAAGCCAAAATCCTTCAACACCGAAGGGAAATCAATGATTTTAACCATGTCGGGCCTTCCTGGAGGACGTCTTGGAGGCGTCTTGGGCCGTCTTGGAGGCCTCTGGCGGGCCTTTTGGGCAGTCGAAGGTCATCTTCAGGCCATTTGGGGCCGTCTTGGGTACATCTTGGGGCCATCTTGGCCGTCTTGGAGGCATTTTTGGCCGTCTTGGAGGCCATCTGGGGCTTCATGGGGGCCTCTTGGGCCGTCTTGGGGCCTTGTTGGGGCTCCCTTGGGGGCCTCTTGAGCTGTCATGGGGCCTTGTAGGCTTCTTGGGCACTCTTGGGGCGATCTTGATGGCCTCTTGGGCAGTCTTGGGCCGTCGGGATCCGAAAAGGAGGGAAAAGTCAAAATCCATAAAAACCTGAAGGAAAATCAATGATTCTGACCTCGGAGCCTGGAGGACCTCTTCGAGGCCTCGTGGGCCGTCTTGGAGGCCTCTTGGAGGCCTCTTGGTCCATCTTGGGCCGTCTTGGAGGCATCTTGGGGCCATCTGAGCTGTCTTGGAGGCCATCTTGGCCGTCTTGGACGCATCTTGGAGGCCATCTTGGGCAATCTTGGCTGTTTTGGAGGCGACAGGGGGAACCACCCCGGCATTTTCGGCACCCTTTCCGGTGGCCGGCGGGACGGGCCGAAACCCCAGGGGGAGTTCTTTTGGAATCGAGCCAAAAACAAAACCGAAAAGGTCTAGCACGCCAGGCACCCCTGCGGTGAATCGACAGGGGGCGGCGGATCGAAAACGCCTACGCCGAATCACCGCCACCCCCTGCCCCTTTGGAAGCGCCTCTGTGGCCGACAGCTGGGCCAGAGCTTGGCCAAGCTATCGGGCCAATTGTTCCCCGAGTCGGTTTGGAAAGACTTCGGGGAACGCGTGGGGGAGCAAGAAGAGGAGGAGGGGGAGGATGAGGAACAAGGAGGAGGAGGAGGAGGAGGAGGAGGAGGAGGAGGAGGAGGGGGAGGATGAGGAACAAGGAGGAGGAGGAGGAGGAGGAGGAGGAGGAGGAGGAGGAGGAGAGGAGGCTGAGGAGGAGGAGGAGGAGGAGGAGGCCTCTTGGGCTCCTCTTGTGGCACTCTTGGGGCCTCCTGGGAGCTTCCTGGTGGCCTCTTGGACGATTTTTGGGAGCCTTTTGGGTCTTCTTGGGGACCTCTTTGGCCGTCTTAGGGCGTTCCTGGCTTGTCGGAAGCCGTCTGGGGCCTGTCTGGGTCGTCTTGGGGCCCTCTTGGGGCATATCAGGGGTTCTCAGAGGCCATCTTGGGCGTCTTGGAGGCCTCTTGGGCTGTTTTGGGGCCCTCTCGGGGCTGTCTTGGGGGCCTTTTGGGCTGTCATGGGGCCATCTTGGAGGCCTCTTGGGCGATCTTGGATGCCTCTTGCGCCGTCTTGAGCCGTCGGAATGCCGAGATGAAGCAAATTCTAACATCTTTCAAAAACCAAAATCGATGATTTTGGTCTTTTCGGGCCTTCCTAGAGGCCCTCTCGGAGGCCTCTTGGGCCGTCTTGGAGGCCTGTTGGGGGCCTCTTGGGCCGTCTTGGGCCATCTTGAGGCCATCTTAGGCCGTCTTGGGCCCATCTTGGGCCGTCTTGGGGGCATCTTGGGGCTACCTTAGCCGTCTTGGAGGCAATTTTGGCCGTCTTCGAGGCCTCTTGGGCCCTCTTGGGGCCGTCTTGGGGGCCTCTTGGGGCCGTCTTGGGCCGTCATGAGGCCATCTTTGGAGGCCTTGTGGGCGACCTTGGGGGCCTCTTGGGCCGTCTTGAGCCGTCGGGATGCCGAAAAAGAAGCAATTGCCAAAATCCTTCAAAAACCGTTGGAAGGTCAATGTTTTTGGCCTCTTCGGGCCCTCCTGGAGGACCTCTTGGAGGCCTCTTGGGCTGTCTTGGATGCCTCTTGGGGGCCTCTTGGGCCATCTTAGGCCATCTGGAGGCCATCTCAGGCCGTCTTGGGTGCATCTTGGGCCGCGTTGGAGGCATTTTGGGGCCATTTTCGCCGCCTTGGAGGCATCTTGGCCGTCTTGGAGGCCTCTTGGGCCGTCTTGGGGCCCTCTTGGGGGCATTTTGGGGGCCTCTTGGGACCGTCTTGGGGCCATCTTGGAGACCTCTTGGGCGATCTTGGGGCGATCTTGGGGGCCTTGGGCCGTCGGAAGGCCGAAAAGGCGAAAATGCCACAATCCTTCAAACACCACTACGTGGGAATCGAAAGGAACAAATTTCTCAACGTAAGAAAGATAACACATCTCGAAATACAGAAACACGACGATACTAGTATGCGCCCTCCGCGCCCTCCGCGCCCTCCGCGCCCTCCGCCTCCTCCTCCGCCTCCTCCTCCTCCGCCTCCTCCTCCGCCTCCTCCTCCGCCTCCTCCGCCTCCTCCGCTGCCTTCTCCTCCTCCTCCGCCTCCTCCTCCGCCTCCTCCTCCGCCTCCTCCGCCCCCTCCGCTGCCTCCTCCTCCTCCTCCTCCTCCTCCTCCTCCTCCTCCTCTTCCTCCTCAATAATCATGACAGTCGTAAAGTAGGAGCATTCACAACAAGAGCCTGGACATGCATTGCCTGAGCTCAGCGGGGATAGCCTGGGTCGGCGCTAGGCCCCCCCCCCGTGGCGGCGCCTCCGCCGCCGCCCCCGGCGCGCTCCACGCCCCCGGGGGGTCCTCTTCTTCTCCCCAAATCCGCAAGACGATACTGTTCGTGGAGTCTTCGTCGTGACGTTTCTTTCTCTGTTCGGATGGCGTCGTGGAGGTGGTCCGACCCCGTGGTACGCACGAAGAGACGAAGGCATCGCAGTCCGCCTCGGTGCCTCCCTGGGAGGTGGGCGAGCTTGGCTTCGCCCGCGCCGCCGTTGGTCTGGCGCTTCGCTGAACGCTCCGGCCGACGGTCGCCCGCGCCTGACGCTAGGCGTGGAGGAGGAAGGGGGGTTGAGGAGGACGATGGTGCGTTGGTGATGGTTCGTGGTAATGGTAATGGTAATTGTGATGGTTGGTGGTGGTGATGACGACGATGATTAGGAGGAGGAGGAGGAGGAGGAGGAGGAGGAGGAGGTGGAGGAGGAGGAGAAGGAAAAGATGGTGGAGGAGGAGGAAGAGGTAGGAGGAGGAGGAGGAGGGGGGGAGGAGGAGGAGGAGGTTGATCAGAACGAGAATGATGATGGCGTGGTATGATCTAGGAGTGGGATGGGAGGAGTAGAAGTGTGTGTTTAGGGAGGGTGGACGAAGTAGGAGGGAGGGGTCCTTGCGGGAATGACATGGAGAGTTCTCCTGGGGAGGTGGCTGCGACAACAAGGTCAAGATGAAGGTCCTGCAGACGCAGCAGGAGCAGCAGATCGGGCAACACGACGCGCCCGTGAAGGAGCGGGGCGGGAGGAGGAGGAGCAAGGAGGAGGTGTTTTCCTCCTCCTCCTCCTCCTCCTCCTTCTGCTCCTCCCTCTCCGCCTGGATCCTCGCATCGGGGCCCTTGAATTGCTTACGACAGGCGCCTCTGCTCCACTTAGGGCCGCAGGACCCTCATTGGTGGATCCAGCTTGGGAGATGCCGCGCAAGGAGGTGTGGAGTGTCTTGGTCGCACGCCTGATGCCTGGGGAGGAGGAGGAGGAGGAATGATACCTATGTGCTATTAGTTGCGCTTCAGCGGTGAGCCGTTGTGCCGGCTGCTGGTCGAGGTGCGACCATGGCATGTCTGAGTCTGCCCGGGAGACGTCTGAGGCCGCCCGGAAGCTTCTTAGGGGCAGCTTGGGGGTCCGGGTGGCCATCTTTTGGGGGAGGGATCTTGCAGCCGCTCGAACCTCTCATCTTGGGCCCCCTTCGGTGCCATCTTGGAGGCGTCTTGGGGGCTTTGCGGGACGTCTCGTGTTGTGCCTTCTTTCTCCCTCCACCTCCCCTTCCTCCACTTAATACCGGGAAGCTCGGTTCTGAAGCATGCGCGCGCTTTGGTTTCGGGCGGCCAAGCGGCTAGCAAGATATACTCACTAGCTTCGGGGAGTGTGCATGCCATCGCCTGTCGTTTGTCTATGTGTACCCCGAGCCGTTGTGGAAACATCTGGATGAACACTCGGGGGGGGAGTGAAAGCGGGAGAGGCAAGAGCGGGAGGAGGAGAAGGAGGAGGAGCGGGAGGAGGAGGAGGCGGAGTACAAGGATGACGAAGATGATGTTGATGATGATGATGATGATGATGATGATGATGATGATGAGGATGATGATGCTGCTGCTGATGATGATGATGATGATTATGCTGATGATGATGATGCTGATGATGATGATGATGATGGTGGTGATGATGATGATGGTGAGTAAGCGGAGGAGAATGATGAAGATGAGGATGATGACCAGGACGAGGATGCGGATGAGGACAATGAAGAGGATGAGGACGATGGTGATGAGAATTGTGATGATGATGATGGTGATGAGGATTAGTGTCAGGACGTCGATGATGTTGACCAGGCAGATCCTGCTGATGATGATGATGATGACGGCGACGACGACGACGACGATGACGATGCTACTATTGCTGCTGCTGATGATGACGATGCTGAGGATGACGACGATGACGAGATGATGGTAATGATGATTATGATGATGGTAATGACGATGATGATATGATGATGCTGATGACGAGTACGATGCTGCTGATGATGCTACTGAGGATGACGGCGACGGCGACGACGATGACGATTTTGCTGCTGCTGCTGATGACGATGATGATGATGATGATTATGCTGACGAGGACGATGATGACGACGACGAAGAGATGATGATGATGATGATGATGCTGCTGATGATGATGATGACGATGATGCTGATGATGACGACGTCGACGACGCCGACGACAACGACGACGAGGACGGTGGCGAGGACGATTACGATGACGAGGACGATGATGCTGATGATGATAATGCTGACGATGATTGTGATGATGCTGATGGTTCTGATGATGATGGCGATGATGATGCTGATTTTGGTGATGACGATGGTGGTGATGATGCTACTGCTGATGATGACGCTGATTAATGAGATGATGGTGATGATGACGAGGATGGTGATGACGATGGTGCTGATGGCGGGCGGATGATGATGGCAATGATGATGGCGAACATGACGACGCCGATAAGAATGATGACGATTATGATGTTATCGAGAATGTTGATGATGATGGTGCTGCAGATTCTGATGATGCGGCTGATTGATTTGTTGACTGATTGATTCAGTGACTGACCGGTTGATTGATTGACATACTCATTGGAATGTTGATGTTGAAGCCCATGTTGACGATCATGATGACGATGATGATGATCATGATGGAGATGATGATAATGATGATCAGGATGGGGAGATTCAGGATAATGATGATGAGCAATACATTGATGATCGTGCTGCTGCTTTTGATGATGATGCTGATGATCAAGACGATAATGCTTATGATTGTGATGAGAACGATGCTGATGATGATGGTGATAATGATGATGATGATGATGCTGATGATGATGATGATGATGGTGATGGTGGTGATGATGATGACGATGCGATTGATGATGATGACGATGATGGTGATGATGACGATGATGGTGATGATGCTGATGCTGATGCTGCTGCTGATGATGATGATGTTGATGAAGAGGATGAGGATGAGGATGATGCTGCTGATGATGATGCTTATGATGATGGTGGTGGTGGTGATGCTGCTGATACTGATGATGATGCTGATGATGATGCTGATGATGATGATGATGATTCGTATGATCATGCTGATGCTGATGTTGATGTGGATGTTGATGTTGATGCTGCTGTTGTTGTTGATGATGATGATGATGCTGACACTGCTTAATGACGATGATGATGGTGATATTGATGCTGTTGATAATGATGATGCTGATGATGATGACGATGATGTTGCCGCTGATGATGATGATGCTGATGATGATGAGGAGGAGAAGGATGTGGATGATGATGATGATGCTGATGATGATACTGATGATGATGATGATGATGATGATGATGATGATGATGATGATGATGGTGGTGAGAGGATGTTGAGAGGATGATGAGGATGAATATGAGGATGAGGATGAGCATAAGGATGATGAGGAGGAGGAGGATGAGGATGAGGATGAGGATGAGAATGATGATGATGCTGATGATGATGATGATGATGATGATGATGATGATGATGACGATGATGATGATGATGATGATGATGATGATGATGATGATGATTGATGATGATGCTGATGATGATGATGATGATGATGCTGATGATGCTGATGATGATGATGTGATGAGATGATGGTGGTGAGAGGATGTTGAGAGGATGATGAGGATGAATATGAGATGAGGATGAGGATGAGCATAAGGAGGAGGGAGGAGGAGGAGGAGGAGGATGAGGATGTGGATGATGGATGATGATGATGACGATGATGATGATGATGATGATGATGATGATGATGATGATGATGATGATGATGATGATGATGATGATGATGATGATGATGATGATGATGAGCAGGACGAGGACGAGGAGGAAGAGGAGGAGGAGGAGGACGAGTAGAGGAGGAGGAGGAGAAGGAGGAGGAGGAGGAGGAGGAGGAGGAGGAAGGGCAGGAGGAGGAGGAGGAGTAGGGGAATATTGAGGAGGAGGAGGAGGAGGAGGAGGAGGAGGAGGAGGAGGAGGAGGAGGAGTTACGGAGTTACGGATGTTGCGACTGTGTCGGTAGAGGATTTACTGGACGAAACGAGGGATGTGAGTTGTGCCCACATCCCTCAGAATCTCGCCTGTGCATTGGCACGCCTGGTCTTCTCGGATGAGCTGTAAGCCTTGGGCCATTTGCCGTCAGAGATCTTCCTAAGGTATTGCACTCTGTTGCCTGTGGCAGCCCCCGTGCACTCGCTCCCCAAAGCGGCGAGTTGCTGGGCAGCATAGCTACCGCATCTACCACATAACCATATTTCCAAAACAGAGTGATGCTTGAGCTGATGACTACTACGAGCCCATCCCCCACATATGTGCACCCGACGCCCGTGGGGGAGGTCATAAATCACACCGTCAACCGACCGCAAAGCAAAACAAGGCGAATCCAGCCAGGTTCGACGAGCAGCCAGTGACGAGGAGCCCTTACACTGCAACCAGGAATTCCCTTTGTCAGACAACCTATGCTGATAAGAGAAAGCCGAACAAACTTGAGGAGCAGGAGGCCTGGGCCCAGGGTGCCGAACACGGGCCCTCTAGGGTTCCTCACAAGACAAGCTCTGCTCAGCCTCCAGAGTCTGCAGGGTACTGATCAGGATCCTCATCCGAACCAAGTACACCATATGCTCGACCTGGGCCACACCGGCCCGATCAGACTCAAGAAACTCTACACAGATCCGCTCCGACACCTGCTAAATTGTCAACTATTGCATTTCCTGCTACATGCAGGGGCGGAGCGCGGCCAGCAACAATATCCTTGGCCTCAAGGTGGGAATGTAAGAACATCACAACATTGAACGCATGGCCTGCGACGGAGCTCGGCTCCAAGTGCATGCCACAGATCTCCATCCTCGCCGTCGGGAGAGAAGGGTTTGCGTGAGTGCTACCCTTCGCAGACGTCGGCATTGTCTGTTATGTAATTGAAATATCTTGACGCAACGCGACGCGCAACGAGCAAATAATACAACTCGCCTCGTGCGACAGTCTGCCCCCCCCCAGATGGCCTTGCTGATGGCCATCTCGTCGTCCAGGCAGTCGAAGACCGCGAGCGCCACTCCGACACGTCGGAGCCGAAGGTCCCGCGTGTCCTTGCCGCCGCTGGCGTCCTCGAAGATGAAGGTTGGATTGTCCTCTCCTTCTCCTCCTCCTCCTCCTCCAAGGACGCCAGACTCGAAAGAGTTGATACCGTATACTTGCCATGCCTCCTCAGTCTGCGGCTGCGGATCTCGAACCCACTCGGCAGGGATGAGCCCCCTCTCAGCCAGAAGCACGGCTCTGCTCGATGCTGTGCTTGGGCCTTCGCGAACAGCTCGTCACTCATGTCGCAGACGGGGTGCGGAGTCCTGCCCGGGCAGAAACCCCAACATCGATGAAAGCTGTCCTCGGGCTCCGACTGGCATCGCGCGCACATCAGCGACATGGCCTGCTTCGCCCTCTCCGGGCGCCTCGTGCGCGGCCAGGCCGCACCAGGAGCTGCTGCAAGCAAAAGCCCATACAGCTTGGCCTCGTTGGGCCCATCACGCAACTGCTGGAGTAAAACTCGATACGACGTGTTGCATATGCCGTTCTGCATGCCCTCGCCATCGAAGTGCTGCGCAGCCTCCCTCCATTGTCGTGACTGGACCGTCGCCTCGAACTCGCGGAGAAAGGATGTTGGCACATCCAACGAGCAGCGGCCCGTCAGCTTGTCGAGGTCAAACTCCCAAGCGTCGTACCTGTCATCGTCGTCGGAGACTGGTAACTGCCATGTGGCTGGCCTGATGGGGTTCCACTTTTCCTGCAACACTAAACATATGACTGCCGACAGGGGTCCTCCAAAGTGCCTGCTCCTCCGCTCCGCTGGGACTGCGCGCAACTCCTGGACAAGCTTGGACCATGTGCGATTGACTCCTGCTCTCATGGATGGCTCAGACGTCCAACACCTCAGCCATAATTGTAGACAATCACGTGGCATCCTCAATGCAGGATCTCTCCCCTGTGCACACAAGTCCAAGAGTGTGGTACTGCAGCGTCCAGAGGGCCGAGGGGTAACTGCTTCGCACATCTATGACCTCATCGTCTGCACACGTCGCCCGAAATCTCCATGCAGCTGCTGGCCGTGAGCCCCAGCTGCAAGCGCTCCCTGCTGCTCGCGCTTCGACGTCAACCTGTAACGCCGAGCTGTCCTCGCACATCTGGCATCTCTGTGATGCACCCTCTTGTGCTTCCGATCACGGCCGACTCGTGCAGCCCGGGCGTGGATGCGTCCTCCTCCAACATCACCTCCCAGATGAGCTGCCTGTGCTGAGCTTCCAGGCTATCTTGGGGGGCCTGGGGGGGTCTGGGGACGATGTTTTGGAGGGTTCTCCCACGGGGGGAGGTCTGAAATGGCTTGTCTTGGAGGGTCCAGACCCCCTCCCTTTTATTACGAAATCTGGAGTACCCTTTAAGTCGAACTCGTCGCACAACGGCCCGCGCATCCGCGAGCTGAGAACATACCACAACACTCTTCGAGGCAATCGTCAACCCGTGCTGCTCCACCTGCTCAAAGGTCGTGGCGAGACACGCTGGTAGATGCTGCGCAATCGCCTTGCGCGAACCACGCATGACCTGACTCAAGTCATCTATCCAGAGTCCATGTGCTATCCCCATGTGAATGGTCGTGATACGATGCGGTATAAAGAATGTGAATATCTTGGCAAACCTCGTGCCTGCTCTCAACCCTTCTACAATGGATCGGGTCGGCGAAAATGCTGTAGAATACGCCCCTGATTGCCTCAAACACCTCGTGGCCATACACGCGAGCAGTTCTAGGCCGAGGGTCTCGTGTGGGGACCCTAGACGGAGCGCCGCCGAACCGAGCCTCAGCCACCCTATCGTGTCGTAAACGCCGGCGATGTCCAGCAGCCCGTGGCCGTGGGCTATGCCCAGTCGAGCTGCCAGCTCCTCGTCAACCACGCGGATAGACGCCTCCTGGATGGCAGCGTTCCCCTTGATCGCCGCGTCCCACGGTGCCTCGCAGCTCTCGGACCAGCTCTGTTTCTAGGGCTCCCGCGCCTTGGACCACAGGCGTGAGATGTGGGGCAGCATGCCGATAACCCTGTCGCCCGCCACCTTCTTTGGCAGCAAGGTGCCGATGGTGAGCAGCAACTGATGGGGCCAGCACTGAAACACCTCACACGCGTTCAAGATCACTGCCAGCTCGTCGAAGGCAGCGAGGGGAACGCGGTCCAGGTCCACGGCCGAAAGCCTGGCAATGCCCATGGCAGCGTCGGGCTTGAGCATCTTGCCCGCGGCTTTCAGCTGGTGACGAGATCAGGAAGTCCTTCTCGAGCCCACTCTCGAATCTGATCGAAGGGACCTGTCGACTCCTCGATGGACTCGTGCTGCTGTGGGCTCCATACCTTCTCCCAGTGCGCCCTCTTGGCGTCCAGGATATCCTTGGGGTGCTGGGTGGTGGTGTCGCCCTGCTCCAGAACAAACGGGGCCGATGGTCGTTCCTTGATCGCACGATGCAGACATGAAGCTGCTGCCTGCGTCTCCATCCACTCCCTGAACTCAGCGATCGATTGACTGACCGCTCGTGCTTGACTTCTCCTAGCTACAGGCTCGCTCTGACCCACGGCACTACGAAGACGCTCATCATCGCAGGAGCGGATGGAAGAGAGCACCGTCAGCCACTCGTCCCAGGTGAACTGGTCGCCTGGCCTGATACACTTGTGCCCTTGCTCGGGGGCTGACTCCCGCAAGCTCGCGTCTGCGGCCGCGAGGATGGGCTGCTGCTTCTCCCCGTTGAGGCGAAGCCGGTGTCCACGAAACTGAGAGATGATTGTGTGGTCTCGCGTCCGCCATCCACTGATGACGTCACGAAGTGCTGCGACCCTCGCTGGGGTAGCCTCCAGAATAACATCGGTGCGAAACTTGAGTGCGTAGACTGCCTATCCCGCGGAAGCGTGCAATGTTAGCATGGCCGAAACCGACACCTGAATGGCATTATACAATACACAGTATGATCGAACAAACACTCATGTGCAACTGGCAAGGCAAGAAACCGTCAAACCTTCCTCCTCGTTCTGCTCTCAATTCCTTGGCTGCTCTGGCAGCGTCCAGGGCCTTTTCAGGCCTGTGGCTCCTCGTCGAGAGCCACTCCTCCTTCGTTGGCCCGCTCCACCCGGGAAGCGCAGGCCTTCCCCGCTTTGGGCCTTGCTCCGTTGGCGAACAGCTTGGGCGCAGAACCTCGAGCTTTAGCTGTCCACTTGCCCGCGTCACAGGACCGAACGTGAGACTCCACCACCGCCAGGTAGTCGTGCGACTTGGACCGAGAACATAAATACCACCAGGCTTTATCTCCCATGCAAGCCACGTTCCCAAAGAAGACTCGTGTCGTGGCCGGCGGAGTCGTCGAACCCGCGGACGACAGTGGTGGATGCTGATGCTGACGTGGTCGAACTGGTGCTGGCAGCAGCGCCCTCCGGCGCCTCCGGGCCCTGACCCGTGGAGCCTGGTCGCAGCTCGTCGCCGCCGTCGCCGCCGGCGGCCGTGCCCGCGGCTGCGCCGGCTGCGCTGGCTGCCCCGTGCCGCTGCCCCGGCGCCGCCCGAGGGGCCACCGCGGGCGGGGCCTCCCGCGGGGCCTCCCCGAGGGCTGCGGCGGAGCGCGCCGCGGCGGGGCGCGCCGCGGAGGGCCCGGCGGCCTCCCGCGTCGGCTTGGCCTCGGCGGCCTTCTCGACGTCCGCCCTGGTGCTGTCCTCGGCCTCGGCCTCCGCGGGTGCGACCGCCCCCCTTATGGTGGTCTCGGCCCTGGCGCCGTTGTCGTCGGCCTCCGTGCTCTCGGCGGTGGCCTGCTCGTGACGCGTGCGCTTCGTCGTCGTGCGCTCCGTGACCTCCTCCTCGACCTGCGCAGCGCGCTCGAGGAAGGCCTGGAGCTCGGTGTCCCTGCTTTCAAGGTCCTTCTGATACCTTTGCAGCTGCTCCTTGAGCGTGCGCAACTGCTGCTTGTCATTCTCGTCACAATCCCAGTCCTCGAACTTATCGAAGACCTCGCTGTTGATGTGCACCTCGAAGGCGGGGCTGCCCTTGCCCGCCTTCATGGGTACGCCTTCACCCGCAGCCGCCGCGGAGGAGAGACCCCCCGCTCGTGCGAGCGCCTGAGCCGCCTTCTTCTTATCCGCCTCGGCCTTTGCCAAGTCGATGGCAGCAGCTTGCTCCTTGCTCTCCGCGCTCTGCAACTGCGTCCGCAAGCACAGGGCCTGGGTGGCGATCTGCTCGTGGCAATGCGCCGCAGCCCTCCACGTGCCATCTGCCTGGTGGACCAGCTCTGCCTCGGACTTGGTGGCCTCCGTGATGCCGCGCTCCGCCAACTTCTGGCTCTGCGCGATCAGGACCTGGCGCATCTCGTCGTTGGCTGCTGCCTGGACTGCTTGCTCCAGGATGGCTGCTGCTCTCCGCGCTGCCCGGGACCGTCCAACCTCGACCTTGCTGCTGGACCCCGTGCTCAAGTCGATAACCTCGGCCTGGTGGTCAAATGACACGCGCTTGTCGCTGAGGGCTGGCGATGCCGATCGCGGGCGAAAGAGACGGACCTTCTTCCCGCAGTGACCGCACTTGCACCCGTTCTTCTGCAGCTTGTACTCGGGCCGTTTGCAATGACCGCAATGACTCCATGGCCGCGCAACCGTGGTCGCCATGATTGTTTCTCCTGCTTTCGTCGACCCTTCGCCTATGGGCGGCAGGCAAGGGAAGTCACTCAAGCACCGCTCTGAGGTACAGGAGATGGGCCCCGCCAAAATGGTTCGGGCCCAAGAGGCTTGAGGGAGTAGGAGGAGGAGGAGGAGGAGGAGGAGGAGGAGGAGGAGGAGGAGGAGAGGAGGAGGAGGAGGGAGGAGGAGGAGCAGGAGGAGGAGGAGGAGGAGGAGGGAGGAGGAGGAGGAGGATGGATGAGGAGGAGGAGGAGCAGGAGCAGGAGGAGGAGGAGGAGGAGGAGGAGGAGGAGGAGGAGGAGGAGGCGTCTTGGGACCTCCTGAGGGGTTTCTTTGATGCCTTTGGTGGCTTCTGAGGTTCTCTGCGGGGGCTTGTTGGGGGCCTTTGGGGACCTGCAGGGGTCCGCTTGGTCTTCGGCCGTATCAGGGGCCTTCCGTGCCGTCTTGGTTCCGTCTTGGGCCGTCTTCGTTCCATCTTGGGCCCCCTCTCGGAGGCCGAAGGGCGCCTCTCGAGCAGATGCCCTCCCCTCCCAGCCTGGCGGGACCCCCCCCGTCCATGTCGGCGGCGCTGGGTCCCCAGGGGAGGGGCTCGCGGAGGGGTGCTTGCTTCACACGCCGAGGAACCCCAAGGGGTCGGCGATTCGTCTCGCTACGCGGGGTGCACGTCCGGAGCACGTTGGGGCTGAGCGTTGGGTGGTTTGCCCTGCTCGTCTGCCGGAGAAGCTCTGCCGTGTCGTTCTGCCCGCCCCAGGGGCGCTGCCAGCGCCACGGGGGGCGGACGCGCCACCCCCCCCTATGTGTGGTTTCGGCGCCAGGACGAGCATGCGAATGTCCGCGAGGGCAATGAGCGTTCACCGCGTGGCAGCACAAGGCACCGTCAAGTTCAACTTCCGATGAGCATAACAACGACGCGCCATTCTGATACCATTCGGCGGGCCTCTTGGTGATTCCTTCGGACCGTCAGGGGGCTTCTTTGGGGCATCTTGGAGGCTTCTTCGGGGCCCCTGGACGCCTCTTGGGGGGCCTCTTGGGGCCTCTTGGGCCGTCTTGGGACGCTCTTGCGCCAGCTGGCCCTTCGGAGGTCGTCTTGGGGGCCTCTCGGGGCCGCCTAGTGGCGTTCTTGGGGTCCTCTTGGCCGTCCTGGGGTCCTCTTGAGCTTTCTTGGGGCCTCTGTGGGCCATCTTGGGGCCCTCTTGGATCATTTCGGGGCCCTCTTGGGCCGTTTGGAGCCGTCTTGGGGTCCTTTGGGGCCGTCTCGGGGCGAGGCTGCTTTGGCCGTCATGGGCCCCCGAGAGCGAAAAGGCGAGAGCGCGAAAATAATGCAACACCCAACGGAAAATCAATGTTTTTGGCCTCTGGAGGTGCTCTTGGGGGCCTCCTTGTGGCCCTCCAGGGCCGTCTTGGGAGCTTCTTGGGCCCTCTTGGGGCCATCTTGGGCCCGCCTCTTGGTGCCATCTTGGGCCCGCCTCTTGGTGCCGTCTTGGGCCGTCTTTGGGCCGTTCTGGGCCTTCGGGAAGCCCTCTTGGACCCCCAGGAGGCCCTAGAGGCCGATATCATGGTTTTTCCCAAACGTTTCGTCTGCTTCTTGGGCGCCAACAGGGGTTCGCCACCTTGGTCCGCCGATGATGCGCGTCTCCAGGCGCTGGTCAGGGGGGAGAAATACTGATGGAAGAGAGTCTATCATGTAGCAATTCCCTGTGATATTGGTGCAGTGGACACGTTGCGGTAAGGCGTTCGCCAGAAAACGCTGCCGCTCAGCACGCCACCCGTCAGAGGGTGTCGCGCGGGCTCGCATGCTTTCGCAATCAGATAGTTGCGCTTCTACCAACGCTACGCCACTCATTTTTAGTTGAAATCGTTTATTTGTTGATTGGCGTTTTGTCGCCGAAAGCTTCGCCAGTAGAATGTCACTACTGACTCTGACGTAGAATTCATTGCCTCGCGCCACACCGCCGGCCCTTGTGGGTCCCCGAGTGCCTCTCTTCTGGTGGGGCGCGTTGTCGTGGAAGTCTCTTGGTGCTGTGCAAGACCAGGGCGGCAGAATTGTGGTCCAGGGGCCCCTCTGCCTGCTGGGCCGTCTTGGGGGCCTCTGTTGGCTTTTGGGGCCTCCGTGGGGCTTCTTGGGCCTTTTTGCCTTTTTGGGTCGTCTTGGCACGTCTTGGGATCTTTTGTGCTCTTCAGGGCCGGCATTGCACCCACCGTGGCGATGCCTTTCTGGCCGATCTTCCGGCATTCTTGCAGTCTTGGGGCCCGATAACTGCTCCCGAAGTCATCTTATGCAGAGGAACTTGAGAAGAAGACGTTTCTGTACAACCATTGGTACTGAGATGATTTTCATTTCTTGGGTGCACTTTCGGAGAGCTTCTTGGCCACCTTGGAATTGTCTCGGGACCTTTGGGCGCACACTGGAGGCCACCTTGCACCAACATCGGACCCTCCTGCAGGATTTGGGATGCCCTCTGGGGTCAATTGGGCCTATCTGATCGTAATTTGAACAATGCGCCCGACAACTTTGCCATCCTATTTCGACATCGGCCAGACTGATCTCCTGAGGGAGGGGCTTACCATATCGCCCGTCTGGTAACCCCAAATCTCTGAAGGTCGTGCACCTGTGCCCAGAGCGGCCAAAGCAACGTTCGAAGCCACCTTCATCCTTAGTTCTTCTGCTAGGCTTGTCCATGTTCGCATCTGTCTGCCCGTCCATCCATAGGTACATTCATTTTAATTTCTGGACTCGTTCTGTATCCCAGTGACGTCATCAGCTTCGCTCGGACTGAGCCCACCCATCCCCAGATTTTATCGTATGTTTATATTTCACTGCCAAGTACAACGAGCAACATGAACACAACAACAACAACAACAACAGCAACACATACAGCACCAACACCAACACCAGCACCAACGACACTTACAACAACAACAACAACAACAACAACAACAACAACAACAACAACAACAACAACAACAACAACAACAACAACAACTACCAAGAGTAGAACCAGCGGGATGCAGGATGTGTGTTTAGGTGCAGTAGCAGCCAGCCTTTCTGATGGTGCCGACGCGTTCCACTCGAGGAGTATATTCCTCCCTCTTGTCCTTCTCGTGCCCATCAGGAAGTGTTTTCTGTGGACGAGATGAACATGGTGCCGCGGCCTCCGAAACGGTAATGGCTCTCTGAGTGTCGTACGGTGGAGGCGTTTGCAGTGTGTACGCGCTGCCGTATCCATTTCTCTGTTGGTTGACCTTCCTCCTCTCCGCGCGAGAACTTTGGTTGCTACAGTGTGTGCATGGGTGAGAGTGAGCGATCTCTTCCTGTCCTGATCCGAATATTATGACGGAAGATACTGGTAATGAGCAGAGGAGGAGGAAGAGGAGGAGGAGGAGCATGAACGATCGTGGGAGAGGAACGGGTGGACATCCATCTCTATGTCATGGTCGGTTCTATTTTCTTTGTTTGTTTTCATTTCCTCCAACCTTTTCAGTCCTCCTGTCCAAGTCCTTGCGTAACCCTTGGTGGCCTCTCGTCTTTTGCATCTCGTTCGGAAGGCCTGCCCTGACCGTATGTTACGACGGTATCAGTCTGAGTCCGCCTTCGGAGAGATTGTCATCACAATTATTCTCTGTTGCAGTGTTCCGTCGCAAGGTTGTCTCAGGTAGCTGGGACAAGACGATTCGGTTCTGGAACTGCCAGCAGCCGACGCCGGTAGCCACGCTGCAGCTCCCGGAGAGATGTTATTGCATGGACGTCAAGTTCCCTCTTCTCATTGTGGTGGGGCGGAGCGCGCATCCAAGGGAAGTAGTTGGAGGAGGAGGAGGATGGAATGACAATGACGATGCCGATGACGATCATTCAGATGATGATGATGATGATGATGATGGTGATGATGATGCTGATGATGGTGATGACGGTGCTGGTGCTCGTGCTGGTGGTGCTGCTGATTATGCTCATGATGGGGGATTGTGATCATGACGGTGCTGGTGATGATGACGACGACGACGACGATGATGATGATGATGATGATGATCACGATGGTGATGATGATGATGATGATGATGATGATGATGATGATGGTGTTGGTGGTGGTTGTGCTGGTGATTCAGATCATGATGATGGAAATTGTGATCACAATGATTCTGATGATGGCGACGATGATGATGCTGATGCTGATGCTGATTCTTATGATGACGATGATGATGATGATGATGGTGCTGGTCGTGGTGGTGATGGTGATTAGGATCATGATGATGGGGATTGCGATCATGATGGTGCTGATGATGACGACAACGATGTCGATGACGATGACGATGACGATAACTATGATGATGCTGATGATGGTGATGATGATGGTGATGATGATGATGATGCTGATGAGGATGATGATGCGGATGCTGCTGCTGATGATTATGATGATGATGATGATGATGATGGTGGTGTTGGTGGTGGTGGTGGTGGCGGTGGTGGTGGTGGTTATGCTGCTGATGATGATGATGATGATGATGATGATGATGATTCCGATTATGATGATGATGATGATGATGGTGGTGGTGGTGGTGGTGATGATGATGATGATGATGATGGTGGTGGTGGTGGTGGTGGTTCTGATGATGATGATGCTGCTGCTGATGATGCTGCTGCTGCTGCTGATGATGATGATGATGATGATGATGATGATGATGATGATGATGCCCCCTCCTGCGGACGACGCGCTCGTCGCACAGTCGCCGCAAGCCGCCGAGGGCCCGCCACCCCTCTGGGCGCGGCTGCCCTGGCCAGCGCACGTCACGAGCGGGAGCGAACTTCACCGCTCTGGTCCCGCGTTGGAGCAGCCCTCACTGCGCCGGCCTCGCCTCCCGCTCAGCGCCGTGAGCGGCTGCGCCGGCGCCTGCTGCGCAGCGCCTCAGTCTCCCCGAGCCAGCCCAGCTTCGTCGGGTGTAGCCCGCGCCGCAGGCGGCAGAGGGCGTCCGCATGCATATCGGACGTCGCGCGGTGCAGGCACGGCTCCGTCAGGCCCATGACCTTCGCTGACGCCGCGCTGCAGCCGCACACGATGCAGAACAGGCGCGGCCCCGCCACGTAGAGCACGCGCGTGTCGTGGATGGCAGCGTTCCACCACGGCGGCCTCGGCGGGGTAGGCACGGCCGCCGCCGGGCCGCCGCCTCTGGCAGCCGCTCCAGCGGCAGGCGCAGCAGCCGGCGCGGCGCCACGCGCGCGTCTGCGGCCGCGGCCGCGGCCCCCGCGGGCTTGGGCGGCGGCGGCGGCGGCGGCGAGCGCGGGGCCAGGCGCGGCGGCCTCTGGCGGGGCGGCCGCGGCGCTCCTCTTCGCGTCCGCCGCGGGGTCTTGCCAGCCGCCTGCGCCTCCTCGTCGCCGTCGGAGGCGCCCAGGGATGCGTCCAGGCGTGGGGCCCCGCGGCAGCGGCCTCGTCCGCCTCGTCGCCGCCGCCCGCCGGGCCCGCGCCCCGGGCCACCGGCGCCGCCCCGGCGACCGCCGCCGCGGTGGCCGCCGCCGTGGTGCTGTCCGCCCGGGCGCCTCCGCCGCGCACGGCCGCTCGGCCGCCCTGGGTCGCCCCCCCGTCGGCGGCGCGCTGCCAGCAGCTCCAGCGCACGCCTCTGGCCACCTCCAAGGCCGTGCCGTGGCGGTCGCACGTTCGCTCCGCGCACCGCGGGCCGTGCGCGCCGCAATCCACTCTGGGAATCTCTGGCGGCACCCAGGCCAGGCGCATCGGGTGGCCTCCAGGCCCCGCCCGGCTTTCAACCCTCGATTCTGCTTCTCTTGTGCCCCCCCCTGTCGTCCTGCTCCCCCTCATCCTGCTCCCCTTCCGCCCGCTTGGCCTGCACTTCACCCTCCTGCTCTCCCCGTCGTCGTCCCTCCTCTACCTCCCTTCCTATCTCCATCTCTTCTCCTCCTCTGTGCTCCCCACCCGTCCTCTCTCCTCCTACCCGCTTTCCCTTTCATCTTTCAGGAGGAGAAGAAACACACAGACACAATTCAATTGTCGATTCCCATGGAAATGTGCGAACATCTGGGCACTGGGGGGGAGACAGAAACCCAATACACATGGGAAACTATGGGGAATCCTTTTCTTTGTGTGTATCTAATTGTGCGTCCCAGGGCTCCTTTAATCATCCTCCTCCCCCCCCTTTCCCCTTCCTCTTCCTTCCAATCCTCCTCCCAGCTGGAGTAAAGCGCCGGGGGGCCCGCTCCCCCCCCCCTCCCGTCGCAGACGTGCGGGCCTCTCGACGTCCACAGCCGTGCGCTTTTTACTTTTCGGGGGCGGCGTTGGCTCCAGGACGCCAGATGCGTTGGAGTGACTACACGCCGGTCGTTGAGAGTATGTATTTTTGGATTCCCAGATCCCAATCTACTTCAAACGCCTTCCTACTTCAAGAATCGACATGCTTTTGCTGTGCTTTTGTTATTCTCTGGGAGAACCTGGACCCAAGCTACTATATCCGCCTTCCGACTTTATGCTTCTACCTACTTCTTCCGGCCGACGTGTATCGGGTATAGCCAGGACCTTGGGTAAAGGGACCCGGGCTTCTCCTGGAGCTCGGGGGGAGGGGGAGACTCGGCGCCTCCGGCGCCGCCCCTGGCGCGCTCCGCGCGCCAGGGAGGGGGCTCCAGCGCGGATCCAAGAAATCCGGGCGGAATGCCAAAAGTTACAGTTTGTGGCGTTTTTTCTCCATCTGTGATATCTGGAAGCGTCAAGGGCAACGTTTGGGCAGGGGCAGCACCGACCTCTAATCGCCCGCTCTTTGCCGACGGGGGCCCGAGAGCCTTCCCCGCCCAGCAGGAACGCGCGGGTTGGCAGTCGAGTCGGATATAGCCAGGACCCCGGGTAAGGGGACCAGGTTAGTGGTAGGGCCCCAGATCCCCTAAATTGGACAGAATCACTAATCCAGGTCTGCCGTCGCTGGTGTTTTGTCGGGTGACGGCAGTTCCGGTCAGTAGATCGGGGCGGGGGGGGCGTCCCCCAGTATACATCATTAAACCAGGTCCCACTAAACCCAGTTATGCCAAAGCCCGAAAATATGCCTTCGCCTTGTCCAGGGGATTCACACACTGATTCCTTCTGTGGTTTGTCGCACATCGATTTCTTCGGTGGCGGGCTTGCACATCGATTCCTTATGTGGTGGATTTGCAACTAGATTATTGACTTTTCGTCAGCTGCATTCTACGGTCTCAGTTGCATGGTGTTTTCGTGCTGCTACACTGTATTAATAATGTAACCGCAGCTCCATGGTATAAGAATGCTTCCTGTTCCACTGTGCCACCATGTTTCAGGTTGGGCTGGTCTCTGATACTATCAGTTGGTACGTGAATGCTCCTGTAAACGAAATTATTTCCCAGATCACTCGGAACGTTGTAAGCCAATTCATTCAGATCGACTAAGCACGGGCCAGAACCCAGACCCCCCATCTCCCCTGTCGCCATTTGTTGCGGAATGCGTAAACTCTCATCGTCCTCTTCCTCTCGAATACCTTTTTCCTCCTACACCTCCCAGTCCTTCTCGTCCTTCTCTCATTCATGCTCTGCCTCGTCATTTCCACTCCTTTCCCCCTTATCGTTTCCCACCTCCTCCCATTCCTTCTGCCCGCCCTCTTCCTCGGCGTCGTCGTCGCCCTCCTCTGTCTATGCCTCTTCCTCTTCGTCTGCCTCTTGCTCTGCCCCTGCCTCGTCGAGCGACGAGCGCCGGCGGCGGCGACGGCGACGCGGCTTGCGGGGGTCAGAATTCTCCTACTACATGCGGGGGTAGTAGTAGTAGTAGTAGCAGTAGCAGTAGTAGTAGTAGTAGTAGTAGTAGTAGTAGTAGTAGTAGTAGTAGTAGTAGTCGTCGTCGTAGTTGTAGTAGTAGTCGTAGTTGTTGTCGTAGTAGTAGTAGTAGTAGTAGTAGTGGTGGTGGTGGTGGTGGTGGTGGTGGTGGTGGTGGTGGTGGTGGTGGTAGTAGTAGTAGTAATAATAGTAGTAGTAGTAGTAGTAGTAGTAGTAGTAGTAGTAGTAGTAGCGGGCGCCGAGTTGCGGGGAGGCATGCGCCGAGCGGCACCTCCTGATATACAACCTGCAGACCATACAGCAGAACCCGGCGCCGTACAAGCAGCTGCAGACGGCGCTGAAGATGCAGACCAGGACGGGAGCAGGAGGAGGAGGAGGAGGAGGAGGAGGAGGACCAGTGTAAACCCAAGAATCATCAATGATGTTGGAATCAACCCTCCCTCCAAGCTCCCTCTTCTCAGGTCCCTACAAGGGTCCATTTCGACTGAGGGAACTACCTCGTTGGAAGACATCCGTTTGAAGACCCTGAAGCATGCCAAAACATTGTTCCCCGTATTCCAACGCCACGGATCAACCTTACTTTTGCGTCTTGACGATCCTGGATCGTGCCAGAAGGCAGTCCTGGGACTCCAACACCGCGAATCAACGCAACTGTTGCACCCTTGTAATCTCGAGCCTTTCCAAAACATCCTGTCTGTTACGTTGACCATTCGAATCCGCGAAACTTTTGCTTTTTTTATGAATGTGCGTGACGCAAAGGCGAGAGCCACATTTTGAAAAGGAGTCACCCTCAATCCGTGAAGCGCTTGTGCATTTTGAAAACCGATGTGCGTGGCGCTCAGGCGAGAGCCACATTTTGAAAACGACCCGCCCTCAATCCGTGCAGCTCGTGCAAATTTTAAGAATGAGTGTGTGTGCAGTTTTCAGGCGAGAGGCACATCTTGAAAACGACCCGCCTTCAATCCGTGAAGCTCTTGCACATTTACAAAACGAGTGTGAGCTTCGCTCAGGCGCGAGCCACATTTTGAAAACGACCCGCCCTCCATCTGTGAACTGTTGCCAGTTTTTAAGCTTCAGGGTCATTCGTGGTAACGAAGCCTCAAACGCCTGGCCCGTTCTAAAAACTGGCCTCGGGGCTGCCTCGCTTGGCTGGGGTGCCAGGGGAACGATCCTCCGTGAGCGTCCAGTCCGACGCTGGGGCACAATCGCACCCATGCGGGCGACCCCTCGGCCCTGGCTGAGTCGCTGGCGCCACGGAGTCGGAACAGATTTGCGTTGCGTTCGCCTGCCTGCCTGCGAATGCCCGGCAGCTCGACATGCTGGCGCCACGTCAAGGAAAGGAGGAGGAGGAAGAGGAGGAGTGCTTCTCCAGGGAGTTTTTGTTCACCGCATTCATCACCCAAGCCGTCCATGTCTGAGCGCGGGGCTCGCCTACTGGTGCTGGTTCTCCGTTGGCGGCCGTTTTGTGGGGATGTCTCAAGCGTTTTGCTTGTTTTCTGTCCCAACATCCTTCGCTTCCGGAGCAGATTTGGAGGATGTCTCGAGCGAGGCGCTCATTTTCACCCCCCTAAGAGGAACCGCCACCGCTGCGGCGGCGTGGGATTTCTTGGCGAACTTCATGGCCTGCATCGCTGGAGCAGTCGCCGAGATGAGGATGACACGGAAATTGGCGGCCTGCAAATCGCGTATTTCGTGAGCGAGTTCAGGGTGATATGCGACATGATAGACAGACAGCAGGCGTAGCGCAAGTTCGCCGTGCGGTTCACTTGCGGATGCGCTGCGAATCTAGGCTGCGCCGCCATGCTTGTCCTGGTTCGGACGCTGCTGCTTGAGGAAGCCCTGCATGCCCGCGCCTTGGCCCAGCATTCCTAAAACATAAAAATAAAAAAAGGGCTGCACGTTTCTACGATCAGGTCCTTTTTGCTACAGTCCTTGAGCCTGCACTTTGCGATGATGAAGGGTGAAGAGCGGGCATGTGGGTGACGACGTGATCCAGCAATGCCTTTCCGATTGTCGTACTGTTGCCCGCGTTGTATGCAAGCCACATCAATGTAAAACACCGGCTCCACGTGAATATTGCTACCATGACCCGCTCAATTCCGTTGTGTTAAATATGTCCGTATGTGTCTTTTCATAGTTTCTCTGTTTTTGCACGGGCGCCGATGCCAAGGGCCAGCATTGGATATTGACATCATGTATGCTGAGGTAATGCATGCATGAAATTCAGAACGCGTAAGCGACACATGTGTTGTATTTGCGTTGCGTGTGTGGAAATTTGCATTGCGTGCGTTGCCGTCGTCCAACAAGCACGTGTGCACGATCGCATGTACATGATCTCAAGGAGGAGGTTTTGGCTGGAACCCAAGTGGCGGTATGCGGGCGCCACGGGTGCCGGCACGCAAAACCGAAACGCCACCCTGAGAAATAAATCCGCGGTTTCACGGTCCTCGAGAATCAGCAGACATTGGTCGTCAAGGAACTCGATATACCGGGTGGGCATCGTCGTAAGGCTCTAGTGCTGCCATGTTGTTCCAAAACTGACGTGTCCAAGGGTTGGCACCACGAATCACGATGCAAATCGCCGTCCTTTTGCGACAGTGTGTACCATTTCGAAAAGGAGGTCTTGACGTTTCGCGTATCCCCGCAAATCCATCCAGAAACATATCGCCAGGCGAGTTGTCTTGATCAGGGAGGTGTAGAAGCATGCAGTGAAACATCCGCCTTAGACGTGCTTTCCCGGAGGTCTCTTGCAGCCGTCTTGGGTCTCTCTTGGGGTCCTCGCGGAGACACTTGGGGCACTCTTGGGGCTCTTTTGGTGGGTCCAGGGGCCCTCTTGGGGCTCTTTGGGGGGTCGGGGGCGGCCTTGGGGCCGTCTCGGGCCTCATGGCTCAAAAAGAGGGGGGGGTAAATTCAGCTCCCTCTCCCCTCCTTGTAAGCACAAACATTATGTCTTGAGGCCTTCTAGGGGCGCTCTTGGGTCTTTTGGGGCCCTCTTTGGCCTTTCTTGGGGCTCTCTTGGGCCGTCTTGGGGGCACCTTGAGGCCTCAAGAGCCCATCGGAAGCGAGAAGGCGAGAAGGCACAACATTGATTTTCCTTCGGTTTTGAAGGATTTCGGCATCTTGGGGGGTCCTTTGAGGGCTCGGAGGGCACTTCAAACCCTGGGGCCGTCTTGAGGCCTCTTGGATGTGTGTCGGAGACTATGCTGAAACATCTTGAGCTATCTTGAGCCATCTTGGAGGCCATCGAGCTCACTGAGGCCCTCTTGGAGCCATCTTGGGCTATGTTGAGCGCGCCCCCCCCTTTCCCAGGCCCAGGAGAGGGTAGGGGAAGGGGTCGAGGCCCCCCCAAGACCGCAAGCCGTCTCGCTCACTACCACCCGCCCTCCCAATACAGAAGTAGTACCCGAGTCTCAGCACATGCCATGTGCGCCACGGGTTCAGGAGCAGCAGGCACCCTGGAGGCCCAAGAGTGCGAGGCGTGGCAAGTGCGGCACGTGCTCCACGAGTGACAAGTGCCCCAGGTGCGCCAGGTGCTCGGCGCGCGCAGTGCGTGCGAGGTGCGCCATTGCACAGCCGTCGCCGTGTGGATTCTGGATTGATTTTGACAGGGATGTTTGGCCTGCGCGCATCAAGCAATGTGCCAGCACCCCCGCCATCCCTGTCAATAGCCAATGCAGAGTGGTCGCGGGGCGCCCGCCGAGTAGTCGCGGGGCGCCCGCGCACGCTCCGGATCTGGAGGCGAAGTGCATTGTGTATTGTTTTTTGGGACAGGGACGGTCGGCCTGCGCGCAGCTCGTCCGCAACAACAACAGCATGTCGGCGCCCCCGCGGTCCTTGTCAGCAAAACAGAGTGGTCGCGGCGGGGCGCCCGAGCGTGCTCGAGATTTGGAGGTAGAGTGCATGCTGTATTGCTTTTTGACAGGGGTAGTGGGGGGGGGTTGGCGTGTCCCGGGTTGGCCCAGTCGGGTGTGGGAGGAGGAGGGAGGAGGAAGAGGAGGAGGAGGAGGAGGAGGAGGAGGAGGAGGAGGAGGAAGAAGAGGAGGAGGAAGGGGTGAGGAGGAGGAGGAGCAGGAGGAGGAGGAGGAGGAGGAGGAGGAGGAGGAGGAGGAGGAGGAGGAGGATGGTGGGGTGGGGTGGCATGTCCCGGGATTGGGGATTTGCCCACAGTTGGGTGGGGCAGGGGTATTTATTCATAAGGAGCAGTGATCAAGACACCCTCCCAGATAGCAAGCCGTCTACCTCACTCCCACCCGCCATCCCAACATGCCAAGCCTCAGCATGTTCAGCGGTCGGCTACTGGGAACCAAAACCGACCCCATGTGCGCGACGCTGGGCGAGGTGCGCCACACGTGCCAGGCGTGCCACGCGCGCCAGGCACCCCTGGGGCCCGAGTGTGCCAGGCACGCCTGGTGCGCCAGATGCGCCACGTGCTCCGCGTGCGCCAGGTGTGCCGCATTCTCCAGCCCGGCCATTTGCGCCACGTTCGGGGCACGTGCAGAGTGCGTCAGGTGTGCCTGTGCACATGACAGCACACATCGGGAAACATGTCGGCCCCCACCATTCTTGTCGGAAACCCATGCTCATCATTGTGTTTGTTGGGCCTGCGCACAGCAGGCCATACGCCATCACCCTTGCCGTTCTGTCAAAAACCATTTGACAATGATCGCAGGGTGGCCGCGCATGATCCAGATTTTGCCGCGAGGTGCATTTTGTATTGTTTTTGACAGGGATGGTGGCCCTGCGCACAGCAGGCAATATGCTGATACCCCCGCAGTCCCTGTCAAAAAACAAAACAAAGTGCTCGCGGGCTTCGCGAACATGATTCAATATTACACAGGAGAAAACCCAATCAGTGAATGGTTTGCAAGGTTTGCAAACACCATGCCCAGCCGCAGTTTCGCAAGAGGGTTCTAAGAGGCTAACTCATTGATTGCCCTTGCGTATTGGGAGGGCTGTAGCATCCTCGCCATTTCGGGTGTCCGTCGGCTCAAGTGGCTCAGGAGGTTTCCAACATCTCCCCAGGACGGCGCGCGAGGGGCCCAAGATGACCCAGGCGGGCCCCCAGAGGTACCCTCGACGGCCTGAGAGGGCCCCTCGACGACTTAAGAGTGCCATACGACGTCCCCACAACAGCCCGGAAAGAACATCAGCATCAGCGAACGAGAGAGAAACAAATATATAGAGAGAGAGAGAGAGGGGGCGCCAACAGACAGCCGCCCACCGAGAGCCGCCCACCGAAATCGGCCGGCTACTTCGCCAATCTCTTCCATGTTCGCTAGGACCCCTTCACTGTAAATACTGATTGGGGAACTTTGCCCCAACGTATACTTCTGCATTCTTTTTGACAGGGATGGTGGGGGGGGCGCATCGGGTTGGTTGCGCATGCTCCGAATTTGGAGGCAGAATGTGTTTTGTATTGTTTTTTTGGCAGGGATGGTTGGAAGGGTGAGCATAGGGTCGGCATTGTTCCTGGTTGGCTGCTGGTCGCCTGGCGGAGGGGGTGTATATCAATAACGAACAGTGATAAACCCTTCCCCCGAGCAGGGGAAGGAGGGGTTTTGGCAGAGAGAGAGAGAGACAACAAAAAACAACATCCGTTAAACCACCTACGCCCAGAGTGCTGGTGGGACTTGCCGAATAGTGTTGCGGTTTTTGAATTGGACGTTAAGAGGAGGAAGGAGGAGGATGAGGAGGAGGAAAGGAGGAAACCCTTTATGAAATCACAAGTCAGACAGGAGGAGGAACAGGATGATGATGTGGAGAAGGAGGAGGAAGAGGAGGAGGAGGAGGAGGGGAGATGATCATCATGATTCTGATGACCATGATGATGCTGATGATTATGCTGATTATGATGATGATGATTATGATGACTCCGATGATAATGATGTTGATGATGATGATAATACTGGTGATGATGATGATGATGATGATGATGACGCTGATGAGGATGATGTTTCTGCTGCTTCTGATGATGATGCTAATGATGGTAGTGATGGTTCTGAGGATCAGGATGATGATGTTGACGCTGATGATTCTGGTGATGATGATAATGATGATGATTGTGCTGGTGATGATGCTGCTGCTGCTGATGATGATTCTGGCGATCGTGATGATAACGATATTGATGATGATGATGCTGATGATGTAGATGATGATGCTGCTGATGATGCTGCTGATGATGCTTATGATGGTGGAAGGGAATGATGATGATGATGATGATGATGATGATGATGATGATGATGATGATGATCCTGATGATTATGCTGATGATGATGG
>CAUYUJ010021552.1:32500-50000 GCA_963575745.1 Prorocentrum cordatum | reverse complement strand
CGAGAGGCCTACCCGTGACTCCCTGAAAAACAGCCCTCCGTTCTGACCTGTAGAGGCAACAAAGACCCCGTAGCAGACTCTCGGGGAAGCCGACGTGGACCGCTGCCGCTCGAAGCTCAGCGTGAGAAATGTTCTCATAAAATTTCTTCAGATCTAAAAATGCAGAGCCCGAGGCGAGATTCCGCAAGCGTGCAAACGCCGCCAACGCGTTGTGAAGCCATGCGCTCTTGTCGCATGAGGTCGAGCGGCTCTGCCCCCAGAACAGGTCCGAAGCGTGGGCCTGCTCCCAGGCGCTGCACTCGCGCTGCCGGATCTTGGACCACACTCGGGCCCATAACGGCAGGAGCCCGATCGGTCGTACCCCTCCTGTTGGCTTGTCAAGAAAAACAATTAAAATGAGCAGCAGACTTGACGCAGCTGGATCCCGTTCCCAGGCGTTCAAGACATTTGCAAACCTCTGCGCGAAGCCAACGGGTAGCTGAGCAAGCAATCGGGGGTGGAAGCCATCCCACCCAAGCGCCGTGCCCTTGGAAAAACATTTGCACGCCTCCCCCACCTGCTCGGCCGAGATGGGCTCAAGGAATTGCAAGACAGGCCAACTCCTTGGGTGCGCTTCCTGCGAACGGCTCTCCCGTGACCAGATAGGGACCCAATCTTCCAACAAACGGTCCAGAGCAGCATGGCCCGCGAGCGGAAAACCCCCGTCCTCATCGGAGGCCAGGACCGGCTCAGGGACAGGACGCGGGCCTTTACTGAACCTATGCGCGGCTCGGCCTCCCTTCAGGACCGAACTTTGGGCGAAGTCCTGCCACGATTTACGAAACTGGCGAGCATCCGCTGCCAGCCTACAGGAGACCTCGCTCGACAGATCTGCAAAGAGTTGAGTGCGCCTGTCGGGGTCTCGGAGGCCTTTCAGGAGATCCTCCCCTGAAAGGTGCCCAAGAGACCCGGCCTCCGCCGAGGCAAGACATGGGCTGACCTGCTGGAGAATCCCCCGGAGCCTCCCCCAAGTCACCCCCGAAGTCCTCCCTTCGATTTTGGTCAGGCCCAGCATCTGGCCGATCACGCGCCGAAGCTGCAAAAATTGGACAGTTGAAAAAGATGACCTACGCCTGAGCTCTCTACCCCATGCCGCTGCCAAAGGCACCTGCCGAAACTGACACCCTCTCGCTCTACCAGTGTACTTCGCCCGAGCGCTGGCGTCGACAGAGTGTCTGGCAACTACAAACGTTTCGGCTGCATCGAACCACTCCTTCATTGCCTCCGTCGGCACTCGAGGCAGGGATCCCTCTTCCCAGGACCACTCCAGCCGCGGCGCCTCAAACAAAACGCCCTCTGGGACGCCCCTCGGCGGCGCCCTGGGCTGAGAAGAAGAGGAAGGAGAAGAAGAGGAGGGGGGAGAAAGAGGAGGGGGCTCCAAAGGGAAACAACAAGGCACAACGCGTTGCCATGCCTTGGCTTTACCATTGAGGCCCGTGAGCTCCAGCGAGACCGCAGCATGAGGGCCGCGAGGATTATTTAAAAGGGTGCGCACGCACGAAACATACGGCAAGAGGCACTGCGAGGCTGCGAAAAAATCAATGACCCGTCCGCCGCATGTGGGGTCCTCTGGAACGAGAAGCTGTACGTGCAAGCGGCCCGGCCAATCAGAAGCTGCCAGCTCGTCGGCTGGCACGTTCCAGTCACCCCCGAGGATCACGGGCCACTCCGACGCCGCCACAGTCTCGCCCAGCACCCCCAGCAGCTCAAGGTTCTGGGGGCCGAGGCCTTCGTTGGTAACGAGGTACACTGAGACGAACAGCACCTGCATCGCATCAGTGATCGAAACCAGCGAGGCTGCAAAACGATGCCGATGGGCAGCAGAAAAAAGATTACCCATGGGCTTTGCACCGAATCGCGACTGAGCGAGGACCGCCACGCCCCCAGAATGTTCCAGGGCGCCGTCCCCTGTGGGAAAAGCCGCGCCTGCATGCATGTTGAACCCCGCCTTCAGGGCCCACGAAGCAGGGGATGCCACTCCTGACGCCAGGAGGCGGGTCTCCTGCATCAGGTAGAGCTGAATATGTTCATGCCTGTCGTGCCACATCCACTCCATGAACTCCCGCCCCGTGGACCAAGCATTGCAGTTGTAGCTGACAATCCGAATGCTGATCGGATCGACCACTGAGGTCGTGCGGACGAGCTCGTCAAACACGCGACCGCCCTCCCTGCTGCTGCTTGCTCTGCTGCTTGGCCTTTGTGAAGAGCTCCTCGTCGGCAGCTTCGGGGACAGGTTGGCTGCGTGCGTGGGCCGCCTCGTCTTGGGAGGGAAGCGTGAGGTCAACCTTGACACCCACACCCCCGCCTGTTCCAGGTGCTGCTTGAGCCGCTCCTCCACCGCCAGAGCCAGCACCGGGAGTTCCTTCTGGAGGCGCCTCCTCCTCGATGCGCCTCCGTTTGGCCTCCATGCGTTTCGTGAAGGCCTTTTGTTCGTCCACCAGCGTCGCAGCCTTTTCCTTGGCTGAGCCGAAGGCGGTCTTGGCCGCCTCCCGGAAGATCTGAAGGACCTGCGCCTTGCGGGCCTCCAGCTCTTGCTTCTCGCCCTCGGAGAGTTCGACGCCTTCTTCCGTGAGGCCAAAGAAACCGCGGTCGTCCAACTCCACATCGCCACCCTCGAGGAGGAGGTTGAGGTCCAAGCATGCTGGGCGTGCTGCTGGGCCAGGCCCACTGGGAAGGACCTCCGCCTGGAGCGCCTTGACCGCCTCCTGGTACTTGCGCTCGCACTCCGTGAAGTTGGCATGCGCCTCGATGGCATCATGCTTGGCCGCGTCGAGCTGCTGTTCGAGCTTCTCCGCCGCCGCCACCGCTCGGTCGAGTTGAACCCGCGCCTGGCCCAGCGCGTGCTTGGCCGCCCCGACCGTCGGCGGTGCAGGCGGTCTGGCTGCGGCTTCGAGCTGTTCCACCAGCCGACGGTAGTGCTGCTCCTGCCGCTTGTCGCCGAGGGAGGCGAAGGTGCACACCAACTCCCGGAGCTTGGGCAAGTCGGAGGCCCCGTACTCCAAGGCCCCTTGCTGCTGCGCCCCGCCTGTCCAGCCCGAAGCGGCGAGCTGTAGCCCAACAGGGGCGGCGGCGGGCACCTGGGATCCCGGTGGGAGCGCGTGCCAGGTCCCAGGGGCGCTGACTCCTGGCGCCTGAGGCTGTCCAAGCGGATGAGACCACACGCCACGAGGCCCAGGAGGAATGACAGGAGCTGGAGCCGTCCTCGGCGCGCCGCAGTGCTTGCAGGCCGCCGACTTGACTGACGTCTTCCCGCATCCGCAGTGCACGCACTTCCAGCGCTCGAGGGTGGGCTGCTGCTGCCAGTATCCACCACCTCCGCCGCCGCCGCCGCTGAGGTTGTGGTTTTGCGCGAAATGCCACGGCGGAGGGGCGCCAGACCAGTGGGTCGCCCCATGGCCTTTGCCACCTCCCTTCCCGCCGCCGCCATCGCGCCCCATGAAAGAATGAGAAAGCTTCGAGACGAGCCTTTTGACTCGCTGACACCAAGTGCCGCTCTGAATCGAGTGCCAGCAACGCTACTAGAGCGCAGAACGGCTAGGAGGAGGAGGAGGAGGAGGAGGAGGAGGAGGAGGAGGAGGAGGAGGAGGAGGAGGAGGAGGAGGAGGAGGGAGGAGGAGGCGGAGGAGGAGGAGGAGGAAAAGACAGAGGAGCACTGTTTTTGGATGCCTTGGGCCTCCTTCAGGCCTGAGACGGCCTCCAGAGGCTTTTCAGGACCTCTGGGGGCTGGGGGACCTCTAGGGACCGACAGAGGCTTCAGTGGAAAAGGAGGATAAGGAGAAGGAGCAGGATGAGGGTGGCAGTGAAACTTTGATTGGCCGGCCCTGATGATTTACATTGCAGTGGGACTTGGACATTGCTGCCCTGCTGATTTGCATCGCTAGACAAGCTGGTCAAACCAATTCTAGGGTGGCATTTCGGGAGCTTAGGGGCCTGTGGGGGCCTGATTTGGGCCTCTTGAAGGCCTCCTGAAGCCATCCGGGTCTTGAAACGCTCTCTCTTCAGGATTTCGGGTGCTGCTGGAAGTGCCCCTGGCCCAAGGTGCCCCCAGCTTTTCGCTCCATTCTGGAGCCCCGAGGGCCCTCTGGGCCTCGTGAGGGGTGCTTTGGAGGCCGTTTGGGCTAACCCGAAAATCCTCGGGGCACCTTGGCCCAGGTAGCAACACCCGAGGATGGAGGACGGATGACTCCAAGGGACCCGGGGGCACTCCATCTCGTGCCTCAGGGTGCGGGGGCGGATCCCTTGTTCTTTTCCACCATCGGCATCCCTGGGCATCCCTCGGATCAGGACACGCTTGTTGTGGGTTTGTTTGGGCCCCCAGACGCCTTGGGGTTGTAAGGGTGGACTCGCGGATTTTGATGGGCTCCAAGTGGCAGTTCAGGGTGAGGAGGAGCAGGAGAAGGAGGAGGAGGAGGAGCAGGAGCAGGAGCAGGAGGAGGAGGTGGAGGAGGAGAGGAAGACGAGGACGAACATGATGATGATGATGATGATGATGATGATGATGATGATGATGATGATGATGATGATGATGATGATGATGATGATGATGATGATGATGATGATGATGATGATGATGATGATGATGGAGGAGGAGGAGGATAGGATGAGGATGAGGACGAGGATGAGGATGAGGATGAGGATGAGGATGAGGATGAGGATGAGGATGAGGATGAGGATGAGGATGAGGATGAGGATGAGGATGAGGAGGAGGAGGAGGAGGAGGAGGAGGAGGAGGAGGAGGAGGAGGAGGAGGAGGAGAGAGGAGGAGAGAGGAACGAGGAACGAGGGAATAGGGAACAGGAGTGATTAGGAGGAGCTGGAGGAGGAAGATCAATCAGGCAGGAGCACACGGTTTGGGACGACGTAGGAGGAATGGGAACAGGAAGAGGGATCGAGTGAGGAGGAGGGATGACGAGTGGGACAGGATTTGTTATTCGGATGGTCCCGCGTGCAGGAGTTTATGCTGCTTTCCGGACAAGACGGGGTACGCCGTCGGCTCTATTGAGGGGCGTTGCTCGATCGCATATATAGAGGACCTCGTGGGGTTGAGGGGTGGGAAGGACTGAAGGGACGCGTGGACTGGCCTGGAGCGGCTGTGACGACGTTTTCATTCCGTGGGGTACGTTGCGCCCTCCTGCATTTGCCCAGACGGGTCGTATCACCCCCGCTCGGTGAAGTGCGGTCATCTGGAGAGAGGGTGTTCTGTCCATCCTGCCACCATTCCTGGAATGTCGGTCAGAGGTTCCTTGGATGCCTGTAAGGATCTATTGGGGGACCTTTTGGAAGCCGCTTGGAGACGGTTTTGGCGGTGTTGTTGGGCGTCTCGGTGGCGTCTCGGGTGCCTTTTGGGGGCCTCTTGGGGCCGGATTTGGGCCTCTCGGGGACTCTTCGGGGCCTCTCGGGGGCACCTCGGGGGCCTCTCGGGGGATATTGTGGCCATCTTGGGGCGGAGGGCTCAAACATGGCAGTTTTAGTTTCCCTTCTTGGGCCCCTCTTGGGGCTGTCTTGGGGGCCTCTTGAGCCCCTCTTGGAGGCTCGTAGGCCGTTTCTGGGCGGTCGTGGGCGCCTCTTGTGCCGTCTTCGACGCTCAGAATCAAAAAGGCGGTCATGCTAAAACCATGCAGCAACCCATGGCCTTTGACGAGTTTGGCCTTCTGGGCCACCTTCAGGGCCTCCAAGACGGCCCAGGAGACGCCCAAGAGAGCTCCAGGACGGTCCTCGGGGCCATCTTAGGCCACGGTCAACATGCATGTCCCGAACAAAGCTCTCTTTTGCTTCTGGAGAAGTCGCGCGAGCAACCCCGTCAGCGCCAAAGAGCGCCCAGAAATCTGGGCTGTGGGCCCACATATATATATATATATATATTATAGTTCCTTCTCTCTCTATATATGTAGAAGTATTCATATAAAGAGAAAGAGAGGGATAGAGAGAGTGAGACAGAAGGATATAAAACAGAACAGCCAGCCGCCCGCGCGGCAAGTCCCGCCAACGTGCCAGTCCAGCATGTTGGGTGGCCGCTATTCGAGGGGGCACGGGAGGCCGTCACGTGTGACACTTCGGCCCTCTGGAAAGTCCCGGGGGCCTCTTGAGGGGCTCTGGGGGGCCTCTTCGGGGTCTCTTGGCATCGCTTTGGGGGCGCCTCGGAGGCTTTCAGGGGGCTCCTTGGGCCGTCCGAGGGCGCTTTTTGGGCCGTGTGGACGCTTTTTCCGAGTTCATCTTGGGGCGGCCTGAGCTCCTCGTGGGCCGCTCTTTTGGGCCGTCCTGGCACTGTCCTGGGCCGTCTCGGGGCCCTCTTGGTGCCCTTCTGGGCCGTCTGGAGGCCATGTTGGAGGCCTTGTGGGCTGTCTTGAGCCTACGAAGGCTCGAAGCGGCGAGAATGCGAACTTCCTTCAAACACCAACGGAACATCAACGTTGGGCCGTTTTGGAGGCCTCTTGGGCCGTCTCTAGGTCATCTTGGGTCATTGAGGCAGTCATGGAGACCTCTTGGATCATCTTGGCGGCCTTGATGGCCTGCCGGGTCCGTCGTGGAGGCCACCTTGGGCGTCTTGGACGCCCTGGAGAGCGCCAGGGAGGCGCCATGGCCGCCCAGAGACCCTCGGGAGTACGATCGGGGCGTTGACCTAAGGAACCCTAAATAAGGAACGAGGCCCCTTTTCTCCATAAGTTAAACTTCGATGTCCTATCGAAAACATAAGGAAAACCTGAGGCAAGTTGTGAAAGACTTGAGAAACGCGGAGCCCCTCCCCAACCAAAAGGGTTCCTTCTTCAGGGCCCCGACTGTAGGGGTGGTGCAGTCGACGTGGTGTGAGACGGAGGGCGGGGGGGGCCCCTCAGACAACCAGAGAGAAACCCCGCCGGGCAGCACTTGGCATTCTTCCACGCCCTTACGTGCCGAGGCACGGTGGCAGATACTTTTGCGTATATCTGTACATACACGTCACGGGGACCGGGTCCGGGGGGCCAGGGGCCGGGGCCCCACCGCAAATGTGGGGCCCGGCGCGCCGGCCCGCCTCTGGGAGGCCTCAAACCGCCCCGGGGAGCCCTCGGACAGCAATCCCGGCGGCCCCAGACGATCTCGAGACACACCCCAGACGTCCTCCAGTGGTGTCTGGCGACGCACGATACGTTTTGAGTTGCCCCGGAGGCCCCCAAGACGCCCCGAGGCCTTCGAGTTGCCGCCCAAGAGCGTCCCGAGAGGGCAAAATCGTAGATTGTCATTTTTTGTCAAATATTTTTTGCATTCTCGCTGTTTCGTTTTTCTGGCGCTAAAGCACCGCCCAAGAGGCTCCCAAACCGTTCCAAGACGGCCCAAGAGGCCCCCAAGAGGGCCCCAAGACGGCCCAAGAGAGCCCCGAGACGGCCCCAGAGCCGCCCAAGACAGCGCAAGGGGGTCCCAAGAAGGACCTCAAAGGGGCCCCAAAGAGGGAACGCGAACTGAAAAATCAAGCTCTCCGCCCCAAGATGCCCTCAAGAGGTCCAAGAGTCCCCCAGGAAGCCCCCAAGAGGCCCCACGAGGCCCCCGAGAGGTCGCACGATGTGTTTTAAACTGCCCCGGAGGCCCCCAAGACGCCCCGAGAGGCCTGTAAGATGCCGCCCAAGAGCGCCCCGAGAAGTCCAAATCGTTGATTTTCTTTGTTTTCGTTCCAATACTTTTTGCATTCTCGCTGTTTTGTTTTTCTGGCGCTAAAGCACCGCCCAAGAGGCTCCCAAACCGCTCCAAGACGGCCCAAGAGGCCCCCAAGAGGGCCCCAAGACGGCCCAAGAGAGCCCCGAGACGGCCCCAGATCCGCCCAAGACGGCGCAAGAGGGTCCCAAGAAGGACCCAGAAGGGGCCCAAGAGAGGGAACGCGAACAGAAAAAACAAGCTCTCCGCCTCATGATGCCCTCAAGAGGCCCCAAGAGGCCCCCAGGAAGCCCCCAAGAGGCCCCACGAGGCCCCCGAGAGGTCGCACGATGCGTTTTAAATTGCCCTGGAGCCCCCCAAGACGCCCCAAGAGGCCTTTAAGATGCCGGCCGCCAAAGAGCGCCCGCAGAGGGCAAAATCGTTGACTTGCATGTATTTTTTAGTGTTTTTTTGCATTCTCGCTGTTTCGTTTTTCCGGCGCTAAAGTACCGCCCAAGAGGCTCCCTAAACCGCTCCCGACGACCCAAGAACCCGCCGGCTCCTAATTATCCCGGCAAAGCAACCTAACAGCGATGTGTAGAAGCATAGCTGGAAACATTGCCTGTGGTATTCATGTAAGAGTGCTGCTGTAGAATTCTGGTGTTCTCGCAGTCGCATTCGGATTCGCAGTGGCAGTCGCAGTGGCAACATCAGCGGCAGTCGCAGTGGCACTGCCAGTAGTTGCAGTAGCAATAGCTACACTAGCAGCAGCAACAGCAGCAGCAGTAAGAGTACCAGTAGTAGTAGTAGTAGTAGTAGTAGTAGTAGTAGTAGTAGTAGTAGCAGTAGAAGTAGTAGTGATGGTAGTAGTGGTAACAGTGAAGTAGTAGTTGTAGTGTGTGGAGTGAACGAGTAGGAGTGATGGGAGCAGTGGTAGTAGCAGTAGAAACACTGCTTTCGATAACGGTATCTCCAAATGAGATCTTTGTATAAATGCATTGAGGTCTAAATAAGACACTGCTATCAACGGATGTGATTCCAAACGAGACACTGCTATCAACGGGCTGAGCCTCAAACGACACACTTGCATCAATGAGTGTAGCTCCAAAACAGGCACTCCCATGAATGGATTTAGTGTGATGTCGTAGTAGTAGTAGTAGTAGTAGTAGTAGTAGTAGTAGTAGTAGTAGTAGTAGTAGTAGTAGTAGTAGTAGTAGTAGTAGTAGTAGTAGTAGTAGTAGTAGTAGTAGTAGTAGTAGTAGTAGTAGTAGTATAGTAGGCACGGACCCGTAAGACCTGAGTCTCCACCGGGGTGCTCGGCGAAGCCATTGATGATGATGAAGTGATGATTGAGGAGGTTGATGGGATGATGACCGTGCTACTTGGATTTGTTTTGTCCGTCTTTCTCGGCCTCCAACCAAACCTTGGAAAACATCTCGCAAACGGAAGAGGAACGCACTGAGGAGCGGCGTGTGAAGCGGACAGTCGGCAAAATTGCTTTGGTCCGGATGTCTTGGTCTGGATGCCACTCTCGAGCATCAGCAGGTCCTGGTCGATCCTGTTCTGCGCCTCCTCAGCGAACCCTTCCATTGGGTTTGGAAGGCCCTCCGCCTCCGCGATGCGAGTCTTTGTTGTGGCTTCGCTCTCCGCTTGCTTGAAGGCCTGGAGCTCGGCGTCCTGCTCCGGGGAGAACTGGTTGGCCTTCCGTGCTTTCCGGACTTTCTCTGCCAGCTGCCGCTCTGCGAGGCTACGCCCAGCATGCTCCTTCGGGTGGCGGCCGAAGTCTCGCACTTGCTGCGTGAGCTCCTCGGTCTTGTTTCGCTTTGGCTGCATGAGCTCCTCGGTCTTCTGCTTCCGCTTGAGCTCCTCGGTCTCCGTCTGCTGATCAGCACAGCCCAGGGCCCGCAGTTCATGCAAAATGTCTTCGGGGATGCGGTCGCGATGGTCCGAGAAACGTTTGGCCAACTTTTTTTCGGCCCGTTCTTGTTCGGACGTTCCTTTATTTCCTTTCGGTATCCGGCCGAACTGCTTCGCGTGCTCGACGAGCGTTTGCAGAGGACCGCTCAATGCAGCACGCTGAGGAGCAACGCTGTTCCCTGCCGCAGGCTGAGGAGCACCGCTGTTCAATGCAGCAAGGTCAGGAGCACCGCCGCCAGACCGAGAACTATCAGCATGTCCTGGCATTAAGGTGTGCAGAAGGCGCTGCGCAGTTCCTTTGAAAGGAAATCTTCGAAAGCAGGGTTGTAGCCAAAAAGGCTACGGGGACGATGATGATGATGATGATGAAGATGATGATGATGATGATGATGATGATGATGATGAGATGATGATGATGATGATGATGATGATGATGATGATGATGATGATGATGATGATGATGATGATGATGATGATGATGCTGATGATGATGATGATGATGATGATGATGATGATGATGATGATGATGATGATGATGATGATGATGAGTCTTGGAAGTCTGGGAAGTGGAAGAGCACGAAGTGGCGTGCAGTTGGCTCCGGGCATTCAAAATGTGGCCCGGGAATGGAGTTTTGGGAACTCGAAGAGCACGAAGTGGCCTACAGTTGGCTCCGGGCATCCAAAATGTTGCCCGGGAATGGAGTTCTGGGAAGTCCAAGAGCACAAAGTGGCCTACAGTTGGCTCCGAGCATCCAAACTGTGGCCCGGGAGAGGAATTCTGGGAAGTCGAAGAGCACGAAGTGGCCTACAGTGGGCTCCGAGCATCCAAAATGTGGCCCGGGAGTGGAGTTCTGGGAAGTCGAAGAGCACGAAGTGGCTTACAGTTGGCTTCGGGCATTCACGATGTGGCCCGGGAGTGGAGTTCTGGGAGGTCGAAGAGCACGAAGTGTGTGACTGTTTTGTTACAGCGAGCCCGGCCCTGAGCCGGCCCTCGCTGTCCGGATGCCGCCCAGACCTCCTCTGAGTCATCAGATGCTCTCTTTTGACACCACTAGAAAACTATTAGTCTTCGCTGTTAGGTAAAATCGGCCCGGGGAGCCCTCAGACAGCAATCCCGGCGGCCCCAGACGGTCTCGAGACACCACCCAGACGCCGTCCAGGGGTGTCTGGCGACGCACGATACGTTTTAAATTGCCCCGGAGGCTCCCAAGACGCCCCGAGAGGCCTGTAAGTTGCCGCCCAAGAGCGCCCCGAGAGGGCAAAATTGTTGATTTCCATCGTTTTTGTTCCAACATTTTTTGCATTCTCGCTGTTTCGTTTTTCCGGCGCTAAAGCACCGCCCAAGAGGCTCCCAAACCGCTCCAAGACAGCCCAAGAGGCTCCCAGGAGGGCCCCATGACGGCCCAAGAGAGCCCCGAGACGGCCCCAGAGCCGCCTAAGACGGCGCAAGAGGGTCCCAAGAAGGACCCAAAAGGGGCCCAAGAGAGGGAACGCGAACTGAAAAATCAAACTCTCCGCCCCAAGATGCCCTCAAGAAGCCCCAAGAGGCCCCCAGGAAGTTCCTAACCAAGAGGCCCCACGAGGCCCCCGAGGGGTCGCACGATGTGCTTTAAACTGCCGCGGAGGCCCCCAAGATGCCCCAAGAGGCCTTCAGGATGCCGCCCAAGGGCGCTCCGAGAGGGCAAAATTGTTGATTTTCATTTTTTGTCAAATACTTCTTACATTCTCGCTGTTTCGTTTTTTTTTTCTGGCGCTACAGCACCACCCAAGAGGCTCCCAAAACCGCTCCAAGACGGCCCAAGAGGCCCCCAAGAGGGCCCCAAGACGGCCCAAGAGAGCCCCGAGACGGCCCCAGAGCCGCCTAAGACGGCGCAAGAGGGTCCCAAGCAGGACTCACAAGGGGCCCAAGAGAGGGAACACGAACAGAAAAATCAAGCTCTTTGCCCGAAGATGCCCTCAAGAGGCCCCAAGAGGCCCCCAGGAAGCCCCCAAGAGGCCCCACGAGGCCCCCAAGAGGTCGCACGATGCGTTTTAGATTGCCGAAACCCCCAAGGCGCCCCGAGAGGCCTGTAAGGTGCCGCCCAAGCGCGCCCGGAGAGGGCAACATTGTTGATTTGTATCTATTGTTTTCCATGTTTTTTGTTTTTTGTCTTTCCTGCATTCTCGCTGTTTTGTTTTTCCGGCGCTAAAGCACCGCCCAAGAGGCTCCCCAAACCCTTCTCAGACAGGCCCCAAGACGGCCCAAGAGAGCCGCGAGATGGCCCCAGAGCCGCCCAAGACGGCGCAAGAGGGTCCCAAGAAGGCTCCAAAAGGGGCCCAAGAGAGGGAACGCGAACTGAAAAATCAAACTCTCCACCCCAAGATGCCCTCAAGATGCCCTCAACAGGCCCCCAAGAGGCTCCCGGGAAGCCCCCAAGAGGCCCCCAAGAGGCCCCAAAAGGCCCCCAAGAGGGCCCCAAGACGGCCCAAGAGAGCCCCGAGACGGCCCCAGAGCCGCCCAAGACTGCGCAAGAGGGCCCCAAGAAGGCCCCAAGAGGGGCCCAAGAGAGGGAACGCGAACTGAAAAATCAAGCTCTCCGCCCCAAGATGCCCAAGATGCCCCCGGGAAGCCCCAAGAGGCACCCAAGAGGCCCCAAGAGGCCCCCAAGAAGCTCAAAAGAGACTCCAAGATGCCCCAGGACGGCACCCAAAAGGCTTCAAAACTCTTTCTAAGAGGCCCCCGAAGACATGCCAAGAAGGTCCCACGACGACTTCAAGAAGCAGTCCAGGATGCTCCGAGGAGGCCCCAAGAGGCCCCCAAGAGAGCCCAAGATGCCCCCAAGAGGCCCCCAAGCGGCCTCAAGCAGCATCCAGAAGGCCGGAAAGAGGCCCCCAAGAGCTCAGCGGTCCAGGCGGGTGCCGAACGAACATTTCCAGCCCTGGGTTCCCGGAAGCCCAACAGGAAGCCCTAAGAGTTCGACCATCCAGCCTAGCTAGAACTTGAGCGCGCGCGTGAAGCGCGCGCGATGGTTTTAGTGTACAGACATATCTCTCTATATATATATACACACAAGACTGCATTGGCGCTTCGCGCCATGCGCCTTGTTCCGGACGCTTATCGGAAAAACAATAAATCATCGCGTGTTTCAGCAGAGGGGGCGTCGAGACCACGAATACGACCACGATCACGAGGACCACCACCAGCACCACCACCACAACCACCACCACGACGACGACGACGCCGACGACAACGAAGACGACGACGACGACGATGGGGCTCTCGTCTGAACTGCAGATGGGGCGCTCGTCTCTCGAGGGCCTCTGGAAGCTCCCGATGGGACCAGAAGCGCTCAGAAACTTGGCCCTTCCTCGTTGTTGTCGTGCTCCTCCTGCTCCTGCTCCTCCTGCTTCTCCTCTCGGGCAGGCCGCGGGAGCGAGCGCTCGGGGCGTCAGTAAGCGGGCTACGCAATAATGAGGCGGCAGCCCGCGATGACAGGCCGAGACCTCCTGCTCCTCCGTAGGACGACGACGACGACGGCGGCGGCGACGACGATTGGTCGCTTCCTGAATGCCTGGAGGGGTCCTGGACGCTTGTGGGGCTTCTGAGGTCCTTTCGAACCACCGTCCTGCGAACTACGGCCCCGTGGAGTGTAAGAGAACTGCTGGAAGCTATATTGGAACAGTGTGGGCTCGCGTTTGAGCTCCTGGTGACTCGCTGGACCAGAGGACTCCTTTTGGGGCTGTTTTGGGCCGTCTCGGAGCCCTCTTGGGCCGTCCCAGAACCCTCTTTTGGCCGTTTTGGGAGGCTGGGCCTGCCAGGGGCTTTTCGGGGGCCCTCTTGGAACACTCTTGGGCGCCTCCTGTGGCTCTCTTGGGGCTCTCTTGGGAGTTGTCGGGGCCCTCTGGGGCCTCTCTTGGGCCGCCTTGGGCTTCTCTTGGTACGTCTTGGAGCTCTTTTGGGCCGCCTTGGGCCGCTCATAGAGGCCTCGGAGGCTGTCCTGGGGCGATCTTCAAAGTCTCTCGGGATGCCGCGGACGCTGTGAAAGCGGAAAATACTAATATTTTTAAAAGCGTGCGTTACCTCAGGGAATGGAACGATTTTTGGTCCCTTTTGGGGTCCCCTGGACCGTCTTGGGGGCCTCGTTGGCCGTCTTGAAACCATGGTGGGTCGGTCCTCTTTGAGCGCTGATGGGCCGTCTTGCGGCCCGTTTTGGGCCCGTGGGCTCCGATCGGCAGGGGCGTCCACCTGCCCAGAAGGCCGCGGGGGCTCCGAAAGGGCGTCCAGGGTGTTCGTTGGGTGGAGGGCAGGGGCGTCTGCTGTGTCCTGGGGGGGGGGGTCCGGTTTACGGGTGGGGGTGGGGGGGGGTTCTGGGTAATAAGAATATGAGAATAGGAATACATGTGGGCGCGCGCATATCGGTGCCCCTGCATTTCTTGTGAACCTCATCATCTGAAAGGCCCCACTTCAAACGTGGCACATTTTCTCATACGGATGTCTGTGTCTGCGCATTCAGCCGATCAATGCAATGCGTGCGCGCATTCTTCTCAAACCCCCGTAAGCTCAGTGAAGACAAGCGCGATTGACTGCGGCGTCCCCCAACCGGGCATAACTGCCGACGCCTGGTCAAATCACCTGCGCGCGGCCCCAGCCTCGGCCTGCCACGGCTGCTTTCCATCGAGTCGGTGCCAATCACTTGGCTTGCAATGTATTTGGTTACATCGGTTTGGACTGCAACCGCCTAAGTCTCCTTGTTGTGAACGGTTTCCACGCGAATCCTTCTGTGGAGGATTTCATTGGGAATCTTTTTGTGGAGGATTTCAGTAGGAATCCTTCTGTGGATGATTTCAATCGGATCTTTCTATGGAGGATTTCAATCGGATCCCTTCTGTGGAGGATGTCCTCCTTCCTCCTCCTCCTCACCCGCCTTATTGTTCTCGCCCTCCTCATCCGCCTACTGCTCCTTCTTGTGAACAGGTTTCGCTAGGAACCCTGCTGTGGATGATTTCGCTGGGAATCCTCATGTGGCGGCTTCCAGTGTGAACCTTCTTCTCGTCCGCCTGATCCGCATCATTCTGCTTTGTGTCACTGTTTTCAATTGGAATCCTTTGACAAGGGGGCAGGATGAAGGGCGAAGAACAGGAACAGGAGGAGGAACAGGAGGAGGGGGAGGAATAACGAGGAGTATGAGGAGTGTGACGAAGGTGAGGCGCAGCACATTCATCACGAAACTGCTTGTGGAGCTGCGTTCACCACTAGATTGACGAATTGCGCCTGGAAGCGGAGAGAGGAGCGGACAGGATGAACATGACGAGGAGGAGGATACGGGTGAGGAGGAAGAGGAGGGTGAGGAAGAAGAGGAGGGTGAGGAGCGTGACGAGGGTGAGGAGGAACACGTTACTCACAAAACTGGTTGTGGAATCGCGTTCACGATCAGTTTTGTGAGTAATGTCTCGTAGCGGGATGTTGCTCGTAAAATTAGTTGTGATGCTGCGTTTACAGTTAAATTTGTGAATGACGCCTCGAAGTGGAGAGGAGCGGGCATAATGAACAGGAGCAGGAGCATCAGGATGAGGAGGGTGAGGAGAACGAAGCGGAGGGTGAGGTGCATGACGAAGGTGAGGAGGAACACGTTGCCCACAAAACTAGTTGTGGAGCGGCGTTCGCACTTCGTTTTGTGAGTGATACCTCATAGTGGGAGGTTACTCGTAAGACTAGTTGTGGAGCTGGGTTCGCACTTAGATTTGTGAGTAACGCCTCGATGCGGACAGGAGTAAGAGGAGAAGCAGGAGGAGGACGGTGACGAGGAAGAAGAGGAGGGCGATGAGCATGACGAAGGTGAGGAGGAACACACTACTCACAAAACCAGCTGTGGAGCCGTGTTCACAAGTAGTTTTGCACGTAATGTCTCGTAGCGGGAAATTCGTACCAACCTAAGTTGTGGAGCTGCGTTCGCATTTAGATTTGTGAGTAACGCCTCGACGTGGAGGGGAGCGGGCAGAATGAAGAAGAGGAGAAGCAGGAAGAGGAGGAGGGTGAGGAAGAGGAGTAGGTTGAGGAACATAACGAAGTTGAGAAGGAACACATTACTCACAAAACTAGTTGTGGAGCCGTGTTCACAATTAGTTTTGTGAGTGATGTCTCGTAGCGAGTGGTTACTCGTAAAATTAGTTGTGGAACTGCGTTCGCAATTCGATTTGTGAGTAACGCCTCTCAGCGGAGAGGAGGGGCATAGTCAAGAGGAGCAGGTGCAGGAGGGTGAGGAGAAGCAAAAGGAGGGTGAGGAGGTGTGGAGGATCTCGATCGAAATCTCTTTGCGTCGAGGATTTCGATAGAAATCCTTCTGTAGAGGATTTCAACGCGAATCCTTCTCCGGAGGATTTCAATAGGAATTTTCCGGTGGAGAGTTTTAATCGGAGTCCTTCTGTGGAGGCCGAACGACAGCGATTTTTTTTCCAGAAAACTAAAACAAACAAAACAAACTATGAATTCGGGAGAACTTCTGGGGAGATGGGCCGGCAAGGTTCTCCCGAAACCATTTTTTCTTTGGTTGTTCGAGAGTTGTCGCTGTTTTTTTCGCAATGTCGCTGATTTTTCGCAGGAGGAGGGGAGGAGGAGGAGGAGTGGAGAAGAGAAGTATCAATGTCAGAGTCTTCTTGTACGACAAGGGGAAGCAGGGGCACCTATATGCGCGCGTACCCTGTATACATATATATATATATATATATACAAGTGGCACGTGTGTGCCCAGGCTCATACAACAAGCTGAAGGGGCGTTTGAAGCAGGAGTGACATGCAACAGCGAAGTCGCACTCGAGCGCAAGTGGGGTTGCCACACCTTGCGATGTGTGTACCAGGGCCCCCCAGGAAGCCTCAGGAGGCCCGACTTGGATACCAGAAGAGGCTCCAGGAGGCCCCAGGATTGTGAGTGTTGTGTGTGTGTGATGTGTGCTTTGTGTGGTGCGTGCTTTTTGTGTGTTGTCGGTGTTGTGTGTGTGTATGTTATGTTTGTCTAGCGTGTGATGTGTTGGGCGTGATTTGTGTCTCTGTGTGTGCATGTAGTTCTGAAGCCCCAGGAGGCCCCAGGAGGCCCCAGGCGGCCTCAGCAGGCCCAGGAGAACTCCAGGAGGCTCCGAGGCGGGGTCTGGGGTACCAGAAGGTCCAGAAAGCCCCAGGAGGCCCCAGGAGGTTCCAGGAGGCCCCCAGGAGGCTCCGAGGAGGGGTCTGGGGCTCGATTTTGGGAGGATGTCTCAGGCGAAACCGCCATTCTCTGAGAATCGGGGTCAAAATTATTGAAATTACCATGTGTTTTTGAAGGTTTTATGTTAAAATGCTGAAATTCCCATGTGTTTTTGGACCTCTCCTTCACGATCTGCGTGAGGGGTGCCACCGATTTTCAGAATTTCGAGGATGTCCCGAGCGAAACGGCCAGAAACATCAAAGACGGACGCACGCACGGATGCATTAATCCCCTCTGAGCTCTACTCCCTCGGAGAGGTGCGTATGAGAATATATATATATATATATATATATATATATATATATATATGCTATGTGTATATGTATATATATATATATATATATATATATATACCGTAAGGGCTTCGCCCCATGCCGCCGGCCCCCTGTCTCGGATAATGGGAGATGCAACAGATAAATCATGAGGTCTGGGCGCCGCCGTGAAGCAGTGTCGGGACCTGTTTGTTTTTCGACCCTGACCCTACGGATCTGCGTGAGGGGTGCCACCGAATTTCAGAAATGTAATAAAACCGTGTGTTTTCGGACCTTGACCCCGCCGATCTGCGTGAGGGGTGCCATCGAATTTCAGACATGTAGCAAATCCCATGTGTTTTTGGACCCTGACCCCGCCGATCTGCGTGAGGGGTGCCGCCGAATTTTAGAAATGTGGTAAATCCCATGTGTTTTTGGACCCTGAACCTGCCGATCTGCGTGAGGGGTGCCGCC
>CAUYUJ010021552.1:0-27500 GCA_963575745.1 Prorocentrum cordatum | reverse complement strand
CACCCGACCCGACCCGCCCGTTAGGGTCCGCCCGCCCGATCCGACCCGACCCGCCCGTTAGGGTACTCGCGCGTGAACTCGACCATGCACATCACTTATTTTCATGTTCCGCCCGCCCGACCCGACCCGCCCGTTAGGGTCAGCCCGCCCGACCCGACCCGACCCGCCCGTTAGGGGACCCGCGTGTCAATTGGATCATGCACCGCACTTCAATGTCCCGCCCGCCCGACCCGACCCGCCCGTTTGGGTCCGCCCGCCCGATCCGACTCGACCCGACCCGCCCTTTAGGGTTTTCGCGTGTGAACTCGATCATGCACCACACTTTAATGTCCCGCCCGCCCGACCCGACCCGCCCGTTAGGGTCCGCCCGCCCAACCCGACCCGACCTGCCCGTCGCTGGCGACGTCGTCCTCTTCTTCTTCCTCTGCTGTTGTTGCCTTTTCCCCTTGCGCCCCCGCCGCGGCGTCGACGACGGCGACGACGGGAGCGGCGACGGCGACGGCGGAGGAGGAGGAAAATGGGGGAGGGAGGAGGAGGGCGAGGAGGAGGCGGAGGAGCGGAAGGGAGGGGGAGGGGGAGGGAGGAAGAGTGCGAGGGAGGAGGAGGAGGTGGAGGAGGAGGGGGTGGAGGGGGAGGAGGAGGAGGGGGGGGACGAGCCGGAGGAGCAGGGGGAGGGGCTGGGTCCGTAGTCTCCGCGTTGGCGTCACCGGCGGCAGCGGCGGAGGAGGCTCCGGGCGAACGGGCTCCGGGCGAACGGGCTTCGTGCGAACGGGTTCCGGGCGAACGGGCCTCTGGGCGAACAGGCTCCAGGCCAACGGGCTTCCAGGCGAACGGGCCTCTGGGCGAACGGGCCTCCGGGCGAACGGACCTCGGGGCGAACGGGCCTCCGGGTTTTCGGGCGACTGGGCTTCGGGCGAACGGGCGTCCTGACGAACGGGCTTCTGGGCGAACGGTCTCGCTTCGCCCGATCCGACCCGTCCCGACCCGAACCGTTAGGGTTCTCGTGTGTCCATGCGATGATGCGTCATACTTTAATGTCCCGCCCGCCCGACCCGACCCGCCCGTTCGCGTCCGCCCGACCCAACGCGACCCGACCTGTTAGGGTTCTCGCGTGTCCACTCGATGTCGCATGATACTCTAGTGCCCCGCCCGCCCGACCTGACCCGCCCAGCAGGGCTCGCCCGGCCCGTCCCGACCCGCCCCGTTAGGGTCCACCCGAACTGTCCCGTCTCGACCCGACCCATTAGGGTTCTCGCGTGTCCATTCGATGATGCATGATGTTTTGATGTCCCGCCCGCCTGGCCCGACCCGCACGGTAAGGTGCCTTACCCTTGGGCCTACCCCCAAGGCCTAACCTAGGCCTCCCCTTGGCTTCCCTTAACCCTACCTCCTAGGGCTTGCTTTCCTAGGCTTACCCGTAGCCCTACCCCTTAGGCTTACCTTTGGCTTACCCCTAGGCTTATCCCCTAGGCTTGCCTTAGGCTTACCCCTAGGCCTTTCCCCTAGGCATACTGTAGGCCTGCCCCCTAGGCTTACCCCTAGGCTCACCCTAGGCTCACCTAGAACTACTCCCTAGGCACACCCTAGGCTTACCCCAGGCCTACCCCCTAGGCTTACCCTAGGCCTAGCCATAGGCCTTCCCCCTAGGCCTACCCTAGGTCTGCCCCTAGGTCTACCCCCTGGGCCTACCCTACGCCTACCCCTAGGCCTTTCCCCTAGGCCCACCGTAGGCCTTCCCTAGGCCTCCCCCTAGGCCTGCCCTAGGCCAACCCCTAGGCCTACCCCCTAAGCCTACCCTATGCCTACCCCCTAGGACTTCCCCTAGGCCTACCCTACGCCTACCCCTAGGCCTTTCCCCCAGGCCTACCCTATGCCTATCCCCTGGGCCTACCCCCTAGGCCTACCCTTGGCCTACCCTTAGGCCTACCCCCTAGGACTTCCCCCTAGGTCTACCCTAGGCCGAGCCCTAGGCCTTCCCTCTAGGGCTAGGGTAGGCCTACCTGTAGCCCGTCCCTCAATGTTTACCCTAAGCCCATGCTTAGGCCTTCCCTAGGTCTACCCTAGGCTCTTGGGTAGGGCCTACCCTGGGTCTACCCTACGGCGTTGGGTAGGGCCTACCCTAGGCTACCCTAGGGCCTTGGGTAGGGCCTACCCTAGACTACCCTAGGGCCTTGGGTAGGGCTTAGGGTAGGCTACCCTAGGGCCTTCGGTAAGGCCTAGGGTAGGCTTCCCCCCGGGTTCTGACTCCGGTTCCGAGTCGATTCCACCTCGGGTTCGAATCCGGATATCGGTTCCTCCATGGGGGTCTTACCAGTTTGCCAATTTTCGCCGATCTGACTTCTCCCGATGCGGCGACCGCCTTCTGCCGATCCGAGTCGTTTCGATCGCCGATCCGTCGTCTCGATTTGATTCTGGATTCGCCCGCCAGGAGCGGTGCGGTGAGCAGTTTTGGGCGGAGTTGGGCTGGTGGTGGGGCGGGGGGGTGCGGCCTTTTAAGAGGGCAGGGGGGGCTCTTGCGGGCCATCTAGCCTTTCAAGAAGCCTTCTCTGAAGCCTCCAGATCCTTTGAGAAGCCCTATGGTCAAACCCCTCGCCCCACCCTCTTTTATTCGCCGCCGAGCTGAGGAATGTCACGCCGTTCCTTCTTATTGGCATTGCGGAGGCACGACGACGGCGGCCGCGGCGGCGTTGGCGCTGGCGCTGGCGACGACGACGGTGACGGCGACGAGGAGAAGGCGAGGATGCGAAAAAACGTGAAGAACTGGATGAATATCAATGGTTATCGCTTATTGGGGCCCTCTTGTAACCCTCGGGGCGTCTTGGACATTTATTAGGCCGTGTTGAGGATACCCTGGGGCATCTTGGAGCGTTCTTGGTCTGTTTCGGGGCCCTCTTGGAGCAAGCCGCGGTGCAAGTGAGCTGGAGGCCTTCGGGAGGTAAGAACTCGAGAGGGAAAGCCTCTCCAGTTGAAGGGTGCTCCCCCCCCAGGGGGTAAGGGTTGTATCTCCGTGCCCTGGAACAAGGCTCGCGGAGGGGTTTTGGAGATTATCGAGTCCGTTTTTGTGGATTACAAGTTAATTCCCTTTGTGGCGGATTACAAGTTGATTTTTTTGTGGCGGATTGCAAATTAATTCTCATTGTGGAGAATTGCAAATTGATCCCCTTTGTGGCGGATTACAAATTGATTTCCTATGTGGCGGATTACAAATTGGTTCCCTATGTGGCGGATTACACATTGAGTCTCTTTGTGGCGGATTACAAACTGATTTCCTTTAAGGTGGCGGATTTCAAATTGATCTCTATTGTGCGACCTTCCAATAGAATTCCATTGCGCCGGCTCAGAGGGGCGGGGGGTGGGGGACTGGCCGACGAAAAAGACAAAAAACGACAAAAAAGACAAAAAACCAACCTGGGCGACCAAAACGCTGTGTTTTTAATTGTGCAGCAGTTTTTAATTGAAAACCCCAAAGCACAGAAAAGCACCTTGGAGGCAAAGAAACCTGTGTTTTTACAGTGTTTGCGCATTTACAAATTGATTCCTATTGTGGAGCTTTCATTTTTTTTTGTGGGGATTCATACATTGTTTCTTATTGTGTGCGATGCAAAGGAAATCGTTTTGTGCAGGCTTACACATTGTGTTCTATTGTGCGGCGTTGTAGCCCACCACTATAGGAATCAATTTGTAAATGCGCAAACATTGTAAAACAAACACAGGTTTTCTTTGCCTCCAAGTTGTTTTTTTTTTTTTTTTTTTTTTTTTTTTTTGTGTTTTCGGGTTTTCAATTAAAAACCGCTTTACATTTTAAAACGCAGCGTTTTTGGTCCCCCAGATTGTTTTTTTTGTCTTTTTTGTGTTTTTCGTTGGCCAGGCCCCGAACCCCCGTCCCTCTGAGCCGGCGCACTGGAATTCTATTTGAAGGCCGCACAATAGGGATCAATTTGAAATCCGCCACCAAGGAAATGAGTTTGCAATCCGCCAAAAGGGGACTCAATTAGTAGATCCGCCGCAAAGGGAGAATCCTTTTGTAATCCGCCACAAAGGGAATCAACATGTAATCCGCTACAAAGGGAATCAACTTGTAATCCGAGGGCCCCAGTTCGCTTTTCATTTCCAGCGGGGGAGATTCCAGAAAAATCGGGGGAGGGGGGAAAATCACGTTGGAGCCCGAGCCCCCGACCCTATATTTGGGTTTGCGGGTCGGGTGACAGTGGTCTGGTAAGTAGTCAGGTCTTATTATCTGCGGCAGCTCTGGAGGATCGCAAGTGTCTCTGCTGGCAACCACATTCAGCAGATACTGGCCATTTTTTGCGATGATACTTCGTCGGGACGGCTCGCTTTCTATCATGGACAGTTCGATCGGCCAGCATATCGACATTCTGCCGCACGAATTCCGGATGGCCTGGCTCCGGGTGGCTCGCCTGGTGTTTTTCAATTTGGATATCTTGCCAGAGGGGGATCTGCTTGCAATGGACGACAAAGCGTGCGACCTTGTTGGCGGCGGCAAAATTTCTTACCAGCCGAAGACGCCAGTGGAGCTCACAGCGATGATGAGGCAAGAAGCCGAAGCTACTCTGTCGACGCTCAACGAGGCAGAGAGCGCTGAAGCTTATGCGGCGCCCCGAACAAACATATGCGTATAATCCATGCGATGTGTATCCATGCCTCGGCTATATGCCAGCGTTCTGCAAGTCTCTGGACTACGGGCGGAGATGAGCCTGGGCCTCGCTCGCTGCTTTTGCGGAGCGCTGAGTTCATTCGGAAGGGGTGTGAGGAGTGTCCATCTTGGGACGAGGTGAGGCATCAGCTCACGTGGACTGACTCCGATCGACACGCAGCCCTCCTGCTCGATGCTGGCGAGCGCACTCGTTTTATTCTACGCGCGGGTGCAGAGTCATTCCACCGAGCCAGCGATCATTATCACTGCACGAATGACTTCATGGCGTCGTTCCTGTCCGCCTTACTCCACCCGGACACCAAGGGGTCCAAGAAGCGAGCTTGGGCGCACGTGAAGGACGCTGCAGGTTTCACCCGGTATCTTTTTCCAGACGATGCTCGCATTCACTGGACATTCGTAGAGGGTTTATTGAAACATTGCCGCATCAAGAACATGATGGCGAAGTGCCGCGAGGAGGCGGACGAGACTGTGATCGGCATTGACGGGCAGTACTCAACCCTGTTTTCGGTTTTGTACCAGACGCAACACGGAGCACCCGGTGGTGAACGGAAGCCTGGCGTTCACGTCCAGTTGTCGGTTCAGTGCATGGACTCGGTTCTCTTGGTGAAGCCGGCGCCGTCGGAGGCATTCGTGCATGCGAAGAAGGCCGAGGGTTTGCGAACGGAGCGGCAGTGGGCGGGGCGGCGGCTGGGGGAACTAACTGACCGAGGACGGGGTGACGGGGCATTTAGCTCGCGCCAGCCGCGTTAAATCGCAGCGACAGAAACGTCGATACATCGTTATCAATCCGGGCGAGAAGGGAGGGGGGGCCTCGCTTTTGTGCGCGTCAGTTTTCTGTAGAAATCATTTAAACAATAACGCGTTCGGCTGCCGCCCCGCCCCCCAGCGCCCCGTTTGCAAACCCTGGGGAAGGCTTTGCTCGAAGCCGTCGGCCACGCGAGCGGCGCGACGCAGGTGCGCATGATCTGTTCTGACGCGCCCATCTCTTTGGAGGACCCGGCCCTCCGCGCCGCGTTCCCGCGGCTGCAATGCCTCTCCAAGGGCCCCCTGCGCGTCGCGCTCAAGGTCGAGCAGGCGTCCGGCGAGAAGCGCACTCCGCTATCGAATCTCATCCGCCGATGCATAGTGAAGTTCTCGAAATGCCTGGACGATGGCAAGCCGTATTTCCGTGGGCAGCGACGGCGGACGGACTCGCTTTCATTGGGAGATGCGATGTCCTCGCTGTCGGACGCCTCTGCGGCGATGTCGGGAGATGCGTTGTCCTCGCTGTCGGAGAGCCGTGTCGGCGATCGAGGCCGAGGGCTACCCCGAGCGACAGTATCGCAACGCCGTCTCCTTCATTCAGGACATCGCTGCCGTGTGCAAGATGTTCCCGCGGGAGATGAATAAGACGACCATCAAGAGGACTACTATCCTTGCGAGCTTGCGATCTGCAGCCTCACCTGTGCAGCTTGAGTACCTTTTGAATCTCGGTGGATTCATTGCAAGGAACCCCAGCGTTCAGGTGATGTACAGGACCACAAGGAATGAAGCATTCCATCTGCAACTGAAAGCATTTATCCGCAACGTGTTCGTTCAGACCGAGCGGAACGCGCGCGCTGTGTCCTCAATATGCACGTTCGCCAAGCTTTTGGCGGGTTGGGCCAGGAAGAGTCTGCCCCTGATTGAGCACCGCCAGGAGCGCGAGCTGCTTCAGGCTGCGCTGTGCGCCTTCACCCAGCACCCGCCGAAGATCGCGCCAAAGTTGCGCCTGGCAGTGCGCGCGAATCCGCGCGTCGACGTCTGCCGCTTGCCTGCTAGCGCCAAAGTGTTGCGCAGGAGGCCAGCGGCTGCTGCGGCGTTGCCGCGCCCGCGAAAGCGGCCCAGCGCTGCTAGTGCCAACATTTTGCGCAAGAAGCCATCAGCTGCTGCGGTGATGCCCCGCCCGCGCAAGCGGCCTGCCTCCGTCGCTTTTCCGTGAACATTTGCAATGCGTTTCTGGGGCGTCGATGCGTGCTCGCTCCACTTCTGCTTTTTTCACGGAAGTGGGCTTCCCCACGAATTAACTCAAAGCGTCGCCAACAGACTGAGTATTGTTCGTGTCAGTTATGATGTTGGCGCATGCTGCCATTCAGTGAACTGCTTATCCGCGTTGCTCAGCTGCCCTCTTGCTTGGACAAAGGAAACATGGCATGCATTCGTTATGTGAGTCGGCAGCTGCTTACCATTGACCAGATTCCTCTTCTCATGCATCCTGTCATTTCACGGAGCAAATCGGTGCAAAAACGCCATGTTCCAGGGCACTGAGATACAACCTCTACCCCCCCAGGGGGGGGGGGCGGTCACAACCTTGGGCCCCCCCCTAGCCCCCCAGGACGCCCCCCGCCCCGGCGCGGGAGGGATCAGAGGGAAGGGGCCGCACTTCGACTCGATCACGACGTTGCTCGATATTTTCCCTGGCTGGAAAGCTTGAGGAGGAGGGCCCAGGGAAAGGGGGGAAGCGACGACGACGACGACGACGACGACTCGAGCGTCGGGGGGGGGAGCGGCGACGACGACGACGAGGACTCAACCGGAAAAGCCTCTCACACATGCCGACGGGGTTGGCGGAGTATGATCAGTTCGCTCGCCGAGCCGGCCGATGGGCCACACCATCGGTCGCACCCCCCGTCGGGGGCTCGGCCGCCCAGGCTGCGGCAGCACGCAGCGGGGCACAGCCTGTCCTGCCAGATCGGCACTCGACCCGGGCGGAGCTCGAGGTGGCTCCCGAATCCGTTGGTTCAGTGTCCTGTGCGCCTTGAGGCGACGTGATAGTTGTGGCGCTTGACGGCGTCACGGGACCGCCGTCGCTTCGTCCATGATTGCCTGAATCCGAACCCGTGTGCCGCCTTCGGTTGGCCATGCGCACCCACTGTATCGTCAGAGGGTCGGTACTTTTTCGGGCGATTGCGTTCCGTTGGGTCCGACCTGCCCAGTTTTATGATCGTTCGGGGTCGAGATGTATGCGTACACGGTATAGCTTAATCCCCGTTCAAGTGTTGATCTTCCATTGAGGTTCGAGTGTCGTGTTATTGGTTCGGCTTGGAGTCGCAGCTTGCGTCCGATGACGTTTTCTGCCAGCCAAACCATACGCGGGCACGAGGATGCGGTTGTTTGTTGTTGCTTCTCTCCAGACGGGAAGAGGATTCTTACTGGTTCATGCGACAAGACTTTGAAGTTGTGGCTCGCGACCGACGGAACGCTGCTGCAGACCTTGAGTGGGCACGAGGGTTGGGTTGTTTGTTGTTGCTTCTCTCCAGACGGGAAGAGGATTCTTACTGGTTCATGCGGCAAGATGAAGTTGTGGCTCGCGACCGACGGAACGCTGCTGCAGACCTTGAGTGGGCACGAGCATGCGGTTTCTCGTTGTTGCTTCTCTCCAGACGGGAAGAGGATTCTTTCTGGTTCATACGACAAGACTTTGAAGTTGTGGCTCGCGACCGACGGAACGCTGCTGCAGACCTTGAGTGGGCACGAGGGTTGGGTTTCTTGTTGTTGCTTCTCTCCAGACGGGAAGAGGATTCTTTCTGGTTCATACGACAAGACTTTGAAGTTGTGGCTCGCGACCGACGGAACGCTGCTGCAGACCTTGAGTGGGCACGAGCATGCGTTTTATTGTTGTTGCTTCTCTCCAGACGGGAAGAGGATTCTTTCTGGTTCAGCCGACAAGACTTTGAAGTTGTGGCTCGCGACCGACGGAACGCTGCTGCAGACCTTGAATGGGCACGAGGATTCGGTTGTTTGTTGTTGCTTCTCTCCAGACGGGAAGAGGATTCTTACTGGTTCATGCGACAAGACTTTGAAGTTGTGGCTCGCGACCGACGGAACGCTGCTGCAGACCTTGAGTGGGCACGAGGGTTGGGTTTCTTGTTGTTGCTTCTCTCCAGACGGGAAGAGGATTCTTTCTGGTTCAGCCGACAAGACTTTGAAGTTGTGGCTCGCGACCGATGGTGGTGAGCTTCAAGGAGCGGGCTTTGGCCATCAGCACAATGCATTCATTCTCGAAGAGGTTTTGGAGAAAAATCAGATTCTGCAAGCTGCCCAGTTGCCACGTCTTTCCGTTTAGCCAACGAGTTTTCGCAAGTCCGCCGACCCCCAGAAGAGGAGAGGCGCGGTTTCCGATGCGGCATGTGTTGTTTGCTGTTCCCCATGGTGATACTTGCGTGCGATGTTGCCGATTCGCCCTCCTCTTCTTCCGCGTCTGTGGTGGAGCTCGTTGGGGGCCTCTTGGAGGCCTCGGGGGCGGCCTGTTGGGAGCTGTTTCAGGTCTCCTGGGAGCTTTGGAGGCTTCGGGGGCGGCCTGTCGGGAGCTGGGAGTTTCAGGCCTCCTGGATGCCTCTAGAGGGCATGTAGAAAGCCTTGAGGGGCCGTCTTGTGGGGAGGGCCCCTGGGGGCCCTACGAGTTCCCCCTCTTGGGCCTCAATTGGGCAAGTAGGGCCCTCTTGAGAACGTGGTTGGCCGTCCTGGGGGTCCCTTGGGCCATCTTGGGGCCCTCGCTGCCGGCTCCTGGCCCTCTTGGGGCCCGTCTTGGGCATGTTCGGGGGGAACTTCGCGGTCCGCCTCGGGCTTTACGAAGCCCAGAGAAGCGAGAACGCGAAACAAACTTGAAAACTTGTGTCCCCAATCAGTGCTCGCACTTGGGAGTTCTTAGTTGTGTTCTAAAGTAAATGGGCCCTGGTGTCGGTCTGGCCAGCTCGTTGTCGCCCGTCGCCGCCGTTGCGTTGTATTGTTCTACGCTACACAGAGTGCACCACATGGATTGCACCACCTAGATTGCACCATATTGATCGCGCCACCTAGGTTGCACCGCGTAGATTGCAAGAAATCACTGTTTGGGGTCCACGCTGGCTAGCATATGCTGAAAATCTATGGTGTTTGCTTCTTGACGCCCTGCTGTAGCTCCTCTTGGGGCCATCTTGGGGTCATCTTGGGGCGTCTTGAGGGCCTCTTGGGCCGTCTTGACGCCATCTTGGGTGTGATCGAAGCCTCTCTGGCTTGCCGGAGTCCTTCTTGAGCTCCTTTAGAAGGCACCTTAGGGCCCGCGACTGGTGGATTTGGAAGCTCGGAGGGCGCCGGAGGTGCGTTGGCGAGGTCTTCCCCCCCCACCCCTGGTCCCCCGCCCTCCAACGGGATTTGGGCGCTCCCCCCAGGTAAGGGGAAAGGGGGAGTGGGACAGCCGCTCATCTCACGCGACTTGTCACCCCGGGCAGGCGGGGGCCTTCGGATTTGGAATACAGAATCGACCCAGTTCCACGAGATGCCCCATTCGGCAAGTTCATGTCGCACATTGTCGTCAGCACAGTCGCAAGGCACAGGGCGGACTACCTGTCTGCAGTGTATTGTGATCCGCCGCAGCTGGATGTTATTCAGGTGCGATCCGTAGTGAACCCAAGATTGCAAAAATCATATCTGGCAAAACTCGAGAATATCGAAGGCAAGAGGAGGCGACAAGGCACGTGCTCTCCGATTGCGGCCCTCTCGCATTTGAAGGTGCCAGTGAACATGCACGACTTCGACCTGAACGAGCACTTCTTATTCCACGGGGCTGTACGGTCCACCTTAGAACAAATATGCAAGGGTGGTTTCAACCCGCAGCGGGGTGGCGAGGCTACTGGCAAGCTCTTCGGTACCGCTTCATATTTCGCTGCCAATTCTTCTAAAAGCGACGATTACACAGAGGAGCGCGCAAATCCGTTGGCAAAGAATGCCACGAGGACGTTAATTGTTTCTCGCGTTGCCCTCGGCGAGTCATTCCGAACGGCCGACCCCATGCAGGGCGCCACGAGACCTCCCGACAACGACGACGGCGTGGACTTTGAGTCAACAGGCTTGCGCCGTTCCGCCCACCCCCAGAAGAGGCGGGGAGTCCACGGTGGAGGCGTCGTGGGCTTCTGGGGCACTATTTTGGGACTCCTGCGGGCGTCTTGGGAGCCGTCTGGGGGCCCGACGGAGCCTCTTGGGGGCAGTTTTGGAGCGCCCTGTGGGCGTCTCGGGGGCCTCTTGGGGCTCTGGGGGCCGCTTTTGGGCCGCTTGGGGGCTTCTTGAGGCTTGTGGGGGGCCTCTTGGGGGGAAAGGTAGGATGTTCGGTTCGTATTCTTCCTCTTTGTCTTTGCCTCTCGTGGGGCTCTCTTGGGGCGATCTTTGGCCGTCTTGGGCCCCTCGTTGGGCCGTCTTGGAACCTTCTTGGGCCGTCCTGGGGCCCTCGTAGAGGCCGCTTGGGCAGCTCTGGGGCGGTCAGCGGGGCCTCCCGTGCCGTCTTGGAGCGTCGGATTCTCGAGAAGACGATCACCCCAGGTTCTGCACGAACGAAATGGGCACGGAAAGAATGGGTACAATGCTCAACAGAAGTTCCTGTTCATTTTGAACAGGACTTGCTGTCCGCGCCGCCGCGGCCTGTCTGTTGGTTTGGGAACACTTGTTGTTGAGCATTGTACCCATTCTTTCCGTACCCATTTCGGGCGTCCAAACAGGTCAGGTCAGAAGCCGTGCATCCATTAAGGAGGCGTGGGCAGAAATAGTAACTAAAAAGTTGCCGCGGCCGCAGCGGGCGCCTCTAGGGGGGGGGAGGTGGAGGAGGCAGAAGGCTTCAGATGCTCAGATGATCGCGATTGCAGACGGCTTGAGCCCCAGAAACACTGAAAGACCTGGGGGAGCCATTGATCTGTGCCTCTCGGGACCCTCTTGGGAAAGCTCGTGGGGCATGTCGAAAGCCTCGTGGGGTCTTGGGCCGCTCGCCCTCTTGGGGCCGTCTTGGAGGCCTCTTGGACTGTCTTGGGGGCCTCGTGGGGGCCTCTTTGGCCGTCTTAGAGCGTCGGGAAACAGAAAAGGCGAGAACGCCCAAATCGCACTTCGACGCCCTCTTGGGAGGCTTCTTGGGGCGTCTCGAAGGCGTCTTGGGTGTCTTGGAGCCATCGCAAGCGTCTTGGGCCAACCGTTCAGCGATCCGGGACCGTCCTGGAACGTCTTTGGGGTCACGGAAGGCAGATTTTGAAGCTCTGGAGTCTCGGGGGAGGCGCCGGCGAGCCCCCAGATCCCTTCCCCTCCGCCCGAAACGAGATTTTGGATCTCGGGGGAGGGGGAGAAGGGAGAGGGGACAGCCAATCATCTCACGCGCCTTCTCACTCCTGGCAAGCGGGGGTCGGCGACTTCTGTGTGGGCGGATAAGTCGAGTAATGGGGGTTGCGTGGACCACATCGAGGCCATGATATATTCGGAGGCGCAGGCACTCCCGGTGGCTCTTGTGGATTATCGTCACGCCGTCGGTTGTACATGCGCATTCTGCTTGAGGCGGCCCTGACATGTAGATTTGCAGACGCCTGGATCTGAAGGACTGGTTGGTGATTGCATCCAGCGTGCACCTTTCGCTCAATGGTACTTGAAGATAAACAAAGCACAAGGCAGAACAAGCGCAACGAGGGCCCAATCATCGCCAGTCATCTCCCCGTCCCCCTCTGAACACTCCCATGGGGTATCGTGGACCGTTTGGGCCATGGTGGGTGTATGCGCACACAAACACGTACACGTGCACACAAGCACACACAACATACACACAATACACAACACACGACATACAACACACAACACACACAACACACATACACAGATACACACAAACACAAACACACAAGCACACAAACACACAAACACACAAGCACACAAACACACACACAAACACACACCTTTACACAAACACACAAAAACCCAAACATCCAAACACACAAACACGCTAGCACACGAGCACCCAAGCACCCAAACACGCAAACTCGCAAACACACAAACACTCAAGCACACAAACACACAAACACACGAACACACATAAACACAGAAACACGAAAACGCAACAACACAAGCACATAAGCACACACCACACACACATACAAACACACGAACACACGAACACACAAACGCACAAAGACACAAGACACGAACACGCACAAACACACACGAACATACAGGCACAAACACACGCAACACACAAGCACACGAACACACAAACACAAACACACAAACACACAACACACAGCACAACAACACATAACACACAAACACACACAAACACAAACACAACCACACACACAGACAAACACAAACACGCAAACACAAATACTCAAGCACACAAACACACAAGCACACACACAAACACACAAACACACAAACACACAAACACAAACACACAAACACACAAACACTCAAACACACAAGCACGCACGCACGCACGCACGCGCACGCGCACGCGCACGCGCACGCGTACGCGTACGCACACGCTCACGCACACGCACACGCACACGCACGCACGCATGCACACGCGCGCACACGCACGCACACGCACACTCACGCACTTTTTGCGTCGGCGGCTGGGCAGAGGTTACTGCTCCGGCGATCGGGCATCAGTGGGGCGCGCTAGATGCAAATTGGGCCGCGGTGTACGGTGGAAGAGGAGAGGACGCCCGGCGCAGGCGGGAAGAGAGGAAGCCGTGCAGGTTCAGGCAAGTCCCGGCAGCGGCGGGGCGGCGCCGGGGGGGGGGGGAGAAGCACACACACGCACACGCACACACACACACGCACACACACGCACACACACACACGCACACACACGCACACACGCACGCACACACGCACACACACACGCACACACGCACATACGCGCGCACACGCGCACACACGCACACAATTTTTGCGTCGGCGGCTGGGCAGAGGGTGACTGCTCTGGCGGAAGGGCAAGAGGGGACGCGCTGTATGCAAATTGAGGCCGCAATGCACAGAAGAAGAGGAGGAGCCCCGGCGCAACAGGATGAGAGGAGGCCGGACCCATTCAGAGGCAACGACTGGCAGGGAGGGCGCCGAGGGGGGGACCAGCGCCGGCAATGAACTGCACTGGTCTGCGCTTAGATGAAGCTAGGGGGGGAATGCAGCCCACGGCAGGGCGGCAGTAGTGGGAGCAAGGCTAGCAAAGCAGGGACATGACCCGCCGAACCAGAAGGTGTGGTCCCGCGATCGACTGCCAAGGCGGGAGGGCGCCGAGACCAAGAGGGCCTACGAGGCGCAGGGCGTGGGGAGAGCGGTGACGGCCCGGCGACGCGCAACGGCGCTGCAAGCCAAGGCGGGCAGGAGCGGGCGGGGCCACGCCAAAAGGGGGAGCGGCGGGCCCAGAAAGTGGACGAGGCGAAAGCCGAAACCAAGGCCGAGGGGGCCCTGGCCAACGGCGAGGCAAGGTGCCACGGCAGCTGTGACACGACACGCGCGCACACACACGCACACGCACACACACGCACACACGCACCCACACGCACCCACACACACCCACACGCACCCACACGCACCCACACGCACCCACACGCACCCACACCCACCCACACGCACCCCCACACACGCACACGCACACACACAATACACAATACACAACACAGCACACACAACGCACACAACACACACAACACACACACACACCCACACACACACACCCGCACACACCCCCACACACACACGCACACACGCACACACGCATACACACAACACACAATACATAACACACACAACACAACACAACACACACAACACACAATTTCACTTTCACTTTCATTTTCACTTTCGCTTCCACTTTCCACGGGCGCACGCTGGCGGGTTGACGAGCCACACGACCGATGAAGCAGGCACACCCCGGATATGCGAAGTAGCGCCGGGCCAAGTGTGGCTTCCAGGGACGCCCTGGAAGCGGGTCAGTGAAGAGGGGGGAACTCGTGGCCCCTCTCGAGGCAATGCGGCGGGGGGCGGCTGGTAATGGGCAGTGGCGGGGAGCAGCGGGCAGCGGCGCCAAGCGGGCACCGGCGGAACGGGTCCCGCGGGCGGCGGCGGGCAGCGGGCGGCAGGCAGAGGCGGGAGCGGCGGGCGGCGGCGCCAGCACGGGTGCTGGCCGGGGCGGGAGGGCAGCGGGCAGCGCTGGCGGGGGCAGCGCGTCGGCACGGAGCCGTCACCGGGGGGCGAGGCCGCAGGTCAAAGCCGGTGGGGGCCTCTGCGAGTCTGCGACTCAGGGCCGTCGGGGCGCGCCGGCGGTCCTCACGGTGGGGCAGTCGCTGCTGAGCTGCGGGCGGCGTGGAACGCTGCGGAGCGTGGCGCCCAGCCGTCGAGGTCGCGCCAGCGCGTGAGCGCCTGGGTGGAGGGGGGCGATTGGCGGGCGGCGGCCGACAGTGCGCCTCGGTCGGGTCTTCACTCGCCTGCAGAGAGAGGCGGGGGCGCGTCGCTGGCCGACCTCGGGCGCGCCACCGATGCTCGCGGTGAGGCCGCCGCTGTTGATCCGACGGCGGCGTGAGGTTCGAGAGCGCAGGACGGTGCCACGGCCAACTGCCGCACGGCGGGGGGGAAGGTCAGTATCGTTTACGGTCGGGGTCCTACTCTCTGCGTGTGCTCAGGGATCGGCATTGCACGCCAAGTGCTCCCGCACTTAGCGTGTACTACGGGTGGTAGTACTTAGCGTGTGCGTCCAGTCGGCCGTTTCAAATTCTCAACCGCGGAGCTCCCAGTATGGACTCAGTATGCCATAGCATTACATTCCATAGCAGTGTCTAACTGATCCTAGCACTGCACGTCATGACGTTAGCATGATGTGGCTCAGCGTATCATCGCATATATTATCATAGCATCTCACAGCACAGCATGGCTTGACATGCAATGCGTACTGTAGAGTATATCATGTGATTGCATTGCATACTGCATCGTGACATTACGCTTTATAACGTAGCATGGTGTACCATGGCATTCCATAGCATAGGGCATCATGGCGCTGTAGCGCTGCATTTCTCCTGGCCCATAGCTTGGCGACAGATCACCGGTCGACAGGTCGATGAGAGCGGAGGAGGAGGAATGAGGAAGAGGCAGGAGGAATCATATAATGTTGATTCCATTACTCATGACTCATGACCGCCTTGTTGTCCCAATGCGGTCAGCACTCGACCAGCTAGAACCTAAGCGCGCGCGAAGCGCGCACGATGTTTTTGGGTATATCTGTATGTATATATACACATACATATATACACACATATGTATGCATGCATGCATGCATGCATGCATGCATGTATGTATGTATGCATGCATGCATGCATGCATGTATATACATATGTATGTATGTATGTATGTATGTATGTATGTATGTATGTATGTATGTATGTAATCCAATAGCCCTTATAACGGCGACGATGGAACACAGTGCCGGGGAACTGCTTTGAACATCACCAGTCGTTCAAAGCAGTGCCCCGGCACTGCTTTGAACGATGCGGAAATGCGATCAGCAGGAGCCTTCGTCTGTTCCTTCTCCTCTTCTCGTCGCTGTATGCTCTTCCTTGTCCTCCCTCCTCCCCCGTTCCCTCTCTAATTAATTACCTCGTTCTCCCAGTCTCACGCGCACTCTTCCTCCCCCCTCTCCTCCTCCTCTTCCTGCTTCTCCTCCTCGTCCTCCTCCTCCTCCGCCTCCTCCCCCTCATTTGTTATATTTCTCCGTCCTTGTCCTCCTGTCCCCGTTCTCCTTCTCCCTCTCCTCCTCCTCCTCCTCCTCGTCGTCGTCGTCCTCCTCCTCTTCCTCCTCCTCCTCCTCCTCCTCCTCCTCTTCCTCCTCCTCCTCCTCCTCCTCCTCCTCCTCCTCCTCACCTTCTTCCTCCTCCTCCTCCTCCCCCTTTTCCTCTCCCTCCTCCTCCTCCTCCTCCTCCTCCCCCTTCCCCCTCTTCCTCCTCTGCTATCACTCCTCCATAATTCCTGTCCGCTCCTCCCCTTCACTGATCTTCCTCTTCGTCATCATCATCCCTTTCGTCGCACGCCTCTTAATCCTCAATCGGTTCCCAATCTTCTCGACTTTCTTGTCATCCGCGTCCTTGGCTGTTGGAGGGGCCTCAGGAATTCTCAGGGCTCTTGTGTTGCACGCGAAGGCACACCTCCCAGGAACGCATCATCCTCCTCACATTCACCCTCCTCCTCCTCATCCTCCTCCTCCATGCACGTTCGGCTCAAGCCCGCGCCGACGGTAGGTTTCACGGCGGTTGGGCGGGCTCGCGCCCGCCTCCGCGGCCTGCAGTCGGGGCAGAGATGCGTGCAGGGTGGGATGACAAAGCGGAAGAGGAAACACGGGCCGCAGTTGCGGATTCTTCAAAGAGCAGCGGCGGCGGTTGGGGAACAAGTGGGGGTTGGGGCGGCCGCAGTGGCGGATACGGCGGCGGAGGTGACCGCAGTGGCGGCTGGGGCGGCGGAGATTCTCTTGGCGGATGGAGAGGAAAAGCGCAGGATGGCGGCGACGGAAGTGACCGCAGTCGCGGATGGGAGGGCGGCGGATGGGGCGGCAACGGATGCGAGGGTTGGGGAATGGAGGGCGCCCGCTGGTGGGACGACGAGGGTGGCTGGTGGAATGCATGGGAAGGTGGCCGCTCGAGTGCCTCGGCAGGTTCTCCTGCCGCGGAGCCCGCGGCCGCAACAGCGGCGGGCAAAGGAGGCGGTCCCCTGCTTCCCCCAGGGCGCGAAGAACAAGGCGCAGTTGCGCTGTTTCAAATTGTGCGCAATGAGCCGCTGCCAATTTTCAAGTTGGAATTCTTCGAGAACTTCAGGGCGAACTGGAACGGCAATTATAAGCAGCACAACGCGGCCTTGAAGTGGTTCCGAGACGAGTACGAAGACCGAGAAAACCCTTTCGGCAGCCGCACGCCCGTCTTCGGAGGTACCGCAGTTGCGGAGGAAATTTCGAAGATCCTTAAGTACCGCGCAAAGGGGAAGGCGCAGGACAACAGGGATTGGGACTGGGACCACACTGTCAAAGTGCCGTGGTCTTGGCTGGAGATGGTCGCGCAGATGGATGGACCTACAATGCTGCGCGTCGTGTGCGGCCCTGACAATGACCGCAGTCGCGGGTTGGTCCGCTGCGAGTGCCGCCCGTGCCCTAGCAGTCTCGACAACATGAGGCACACGAAAGGGGTGGACAGAGGACAGGCGCAAAGAATCCCTCTGCCCCAGTGGGATTTCGTCCTCATCCGCGACGACGGCTCGGGCATTCGCGTCCACCCATCCTGGTCTAGCCCGAAGTTCAACACGTATGAGGTGGAGCCGCACTCGCATCCCGTGCGGGGCCCGAGGGCAGGTCTCGGCAAGAGCGATGGCCACGGAACGTTCACGTTCTGGAAGATGCTGCACGCCCATCCGAATCCTGGGCGGTTCGACGCGAGCAAGGGGGCGCAGCTGCAACCGCGGTGGTCCGCGCAGCCTTGACACCGCAGTTGCGGGATTGCGCAGCCATGGAACCGCAGTTGCGGGGACCGATCGCGTGACGCCGCGCTCGTTTGACTCACTATGCGCGCTTTCGGCCGCAGTTGCGGCGCTGCCTTCTAGCGACTTCATACAGCTTGGCCGCAGTTGCGGCGCTCCCACGACTGACCGCTGTAATTAGGTGCTTCGGGCGCGCATCACCTCCGTTGAAGCACTCGTGACGTTAATTAGCGCGGCCGCAGTTGCGGAGACAGGTACTTAAACAGATGGATCCGCAGTTGTTCGTCGTCCTCGTCGCCCCTTCCCCGTCGTCCTCGTCGCAGTCTCCTCCCTCCGCCTTTCCTCCTCGTCGCAGTTCCTTCCGTTGGCCGTAGCCCGCCTCCGTTGGCCGAGTCATTTCCCGTCGTCCTCGTCGCAGTCCCCCCCGAGGGCCGCAGTTGCGGACTTTGTTGATTCCTCCTCCTCCGTTTCTGCCCCGTCATCCTCGTCGCAGTCCCCTTGCTCCTTTCACCCTCGTCTGAGCTCTTCGCGCCATCCTCTTCCGTCGCGTCCTCTCCATCCTCCTCTTCGCCTTCCTCGTCCTCATCCCCGCCGTCTCCCTCGTTGCCCTTCCTCTCCCAAGCCGGCCGCAGTTCCCCCGTCGGACGGGGGCCGCGCGCGGCCACGCCATGGACCCAGGTCGCAAAGCCGAGGTCGACAAGCGGTTCGCCGAGCTGAAGCAGCAACTGCGGGAAAGGTTCGGCCTGCAAGGGGCTGCCGCGGATGCCGCAGTCGCGGAGCCGACGGAGGACCGCAGTAGCGGAAGCCCCGAGCGACCGCCGCGCGAGGCCTCCCCGCAGTCGTCTAGCTCCTCGCGGGAATATCGGCCGCCGCCGCCGATCAGCGCTGCGAGTGGGAGCTCTGCTGGTGGGAGGCGCGAAGAGGCGCAGTTGCGCAGGGCGCACTTGACCCCCAAGGCAAAATGGGGGCCTCGGGCGCAGACGCCGACGAAGCAGCAGGACCAACCAACAGTGACGGGGGCCGCCACCGAGACCGCAGTTGCGGGGGTGGCCGGCGAGCCAGGTGCTGCGCGCGGCTCATCTGGGAGCAGCGCGCCCTCGGCCGTGCTGCTCGCAGCCGAGTCCAAACGAGGCGCCCAACCCGAAGACGAGGCCGCCTCCCAGGAGAAAGCCGCCGAGACAACCGCCTCGGCCGATTCGCGGCCGAGGAAAAGGCCGCCTCCCACGGAAGACTCGCCGCTGTCAGAACCGCAGTCGCGGGGTCGCGCGGGGCCTCCGTCGGAACCGCAGTTGCGGGAAGATGCGGGAGCACCGCGGAAGAAGCAGCGGACCAGGTCCCCTCCAGGGATAAACTACTTTGGGGAACGCCCCAAGTGGAACGAAGGATTCCTTCGTACAGAAGACGGCAATCGGGTTCCGTCCACCATCGCTTTGGTGTTCAACGTGGTGGTCATCACGAAGGTGGCAACAAAGGAAGATGTCTTCAGGTGCATCTTGCACCAAACTGCGGCGGTCGTCTTCGTCGTATGGGACCCCGAGCTGTTCCGCACGGGGAACGTCGAAGGCGCTTGCAGCTACGACGTTCCCGTTGGACTCAGGACTGCCGTCGAAGACGCTGTCATTTTGAAAAACAACACCGCGGAGCCTTACTGGACGACGGTTGCCCTGTTCAGAGACACGGGCGTGGTGCTCGTGCGCCCGCACATCATCGCAGAGACCGCAGTTGCGGGTCATGTTGTTGGGGCCACCCACGCCGTCACGATCCTGCGCTTTCGCCTGAAGGGCTCCGACATGAATCCTGCCGCGGTGATCCGTTTTGCCGTCGTGTCCAGACACGCAGTCACCGAACGTCTCCAACAGAAGATCACGCAAACAGAACAAACAGCGTGGCAGCCAGGTTTCTTCAAGGACGCGGTTGCTTCCATCCATAAAAATGATGTGCGGTTCTTGTGCGGCCTGTTTGACATCCCGCCTGAGCAGCTCGCAGCATTTGGCCGCAGTTGCGGAGCCAGCTACACCTGCCCGGTGGGGGTGGTGTTCAGGGCTGGACCCGCCCTGTTCGGAGGCATTGTGGAGGGCACACGCGTCATGCATCCGAATTACGTCCTCCCCATTGGCCCGTGCGACGTGCGCATTGCGGACTACAACCTGGATTTTGCAGGGAGGCCGTCGAAGAACGATCCCCAGTGGCTCCCTGATTGGATGCATCGAACAAGCGACTCCATCATCTCTCGGCGCTGGGTCCCAGCGAAGTACATGCCCAAGTGGGAGGATGACCCTGACCGCAGTAGCGGAGTCAGAGAAAAGCTCGGCTTGGCAGCGCTGCCCCCAATCGGCAAGGTCATTCAGAAGGAGCTCAACGAGAAGACCTTCAGCACGCACTGGTGCGAGGGCATCCACCAAAACATCGTCTTCGTCGGCCACGGACGCGCAAGTCGGGCGAGCAAGCGGAAGCACGAAGAGCCGCGATCTGCCGCAGTTGCGGACGAGCGGTGAGTGCGGCAAGACCGAGGAGCCGCAGTTGCGGAACAGAGCTCGGTACTACTGGGCGCCTGCTGCCTGCGTAGTGCATCCCATTAGCGATGGAGTGCATGTTGCGGTGTAGGATAGCCCGCAGTTGCGGGGTTGCGGTTGCGAAGCCGCAGTTGCGGTTGCGTATAATAGGAGAGCACGCGGTTGCGAAGCCGCAGTTTGCAATAAGTGTGCGCGCGCTGGGTCATCATCATCGTCGTCGTCCGTCCTCGTCGTCGTCGCTGCCGTCGTCGTCGTCGCGTCTGTCGTCTGTCGTCAGCAGTCGTCGTCGGTCGTCGTCGTCGTCAAGTCTGTCGTCTGTCGTCAGCAGTCGTCGTCGTCGTCGTCCCTCCTCCCTCCTCCCTCCTCCCTCCTCCCTCCTCCCTCCTCCCTCCTCGTCCTCCTCCAGGCCGCATCCCCCCGCCACCTCCGTCCTAGCTCTCCTTCCCCTTCCCCTCCTCGTCCTCCTCCAGCTTGCACCCCCCTCCCTCCTCCAGCCTGCACCCCCCCCAAGCTCTCGCCCGATATTTTGGATTAAAACTGAGCCTTCAGTCGTCCGCAGGCATTCGGCTCAGCAGGTCGTTGGGCTCCTGGCACACACGCCTCCACCCTGAGCGACGGACGTCGTGCCATAGTCCGCCATATCGGAGCTCCGGGCCGCAGTGGCGGACAGCGTCGGCACAGATATGAACGACAGCGTCGGCACAGATAATGCCGCAGTGGCGGACAAGAAAGCCGCAGTGGCGGACGAGACAGCCGCAGTTCCAGGCGGAACGCAAGGGATCTTTCAGAGGGCCAACGCCTTGAGGTCTAGATTCAGGACAGGGGACAAGGTGCGCCTCCCTGTGCTCATGCTCGCCCCGCACACGGGCAACCGAGGCGGGCACTACCCTCAGCAGGAAAGGGTTCGGGAACTCGCTGTGAAAATCTTCCTGGCTGGATTCACGCAAGCCGAAGCTGACCACGAAGGTGTCTGCGTTCAGATGTACCCAGCACAAGAGCTGGTGCTGAGAAAAAAGGAGGACCCGAAGTTCCAGACGTACACAGAGTACAATCTGGAAAAAGCGACCGGCCACCTCGCTGCGTGCTTCGACCGCAGTTGCGGAACAGACGTTGCGTATGGGACGTGTTCGCACTCCCACTTGTGCCTCGTGTTGCGGGCGTGCGCCCTGGGAGCCAAGTGGCCCATCCCCCAAGGCATGGAGTTCACGGAGGACGAGAGCGCGAGGCTGAAGCGCGTGCTCGATAAGGACGGCAATCTCGACATGGCCGCAGTGGCGGAACATGACCCTGTCGCTAAGAAACTCGTGCAGGGGGGTATGCTCATGGAAGTGCTTAGCTGGAAAATCATGGACGAGGAACCCACTGGTGCTTCGCTCATCAGCCAGTCCCTCAATAAAGGAGCCGATTTTGCGTTGCGAACGACTGAACTCACCGCGCTCCGTGTTCTGTGCAAGGCTGTTGACGCGGAGCTGCACGCCGCAGTTGCGGATCAGGTTGCCTTTGACAAGGTCAAGCTCTCCGTCATGCACGAACTCGATCGAGTCGTTCAGGACCCAGACTTCATTGAGCTGTTCTCGTTCGTTGTTGGGCTCGGGAGCACGAAAGCGCAGTTCATCCCCTTGCTGCTCCAGTTCTGCGAGGTCTACGTGAACTCCAGGAGAAGGGCCCTTCGGCTCGGTGCCTTCGGGGCAGCCAGCGAGCTTCCCGACGAAGTGCCGTGGGTCAAGGTTGCCGTGGTGATGCGATGCTACAGGAACGCGCCTGCGAGGAAGAGGGGCGTTGACACTCCTGTGTGGTGCCCTGACCCAGAACAATCGTGGAAGAAGAAGGAGTTCCGAGACTTCCTCATCGACATGAACTCGGCTCTCCGTTTGTACTTGTTCACGCTGAGCAAGGCCATCGACGGCATGGGCCCTGAGAAGGCGATCGAGTTCAAGGCGAACCTGTGCATACTGACCGCAGACGGCTTCATGCAGTACCTGAAGGACACCCACGTCAAGGAACGAAGTATCCCAGGACATCGTCAGGCGCTCCTCCGCGCTTGCGCGGAGGCCACGGGGAAGGTGGAGCCGAAGTCCAATCGGGACGCCCTTGAGAAGGCCCTCGGCGAAGTGGGAGTCCGAGGCGGGAAGCCCGATTGGTTCGATTTCAACGCGTTGCCGCGCCCAGAACCGAATGAGCCCGCAGTGGCGGGGAAGACAAAGGCTTCCGCAGAGGAGCACGAGTTGATGCCGACGGTCATTTCCTTTGACCCCACGACGCAATTACCAACGAACCACCAGCGCAGCAGGGACACGACGGCCATTCCACGCGGATCCTTCCCTTTGCCAATCGCCGAATGGAGGCGTTCAGCGGCAGCGAAGGAGCTGGGGCGGGAGCCTGCTTTGGTCAGCGCAGTGTTGCTGTGCCTTTGGGCGCGCCACATGTCCGCAGTTGCGGAAGCGCAAGTAGAGGTGTTGCAAGACGCTGACACAGAGAAACGCACCGTCAAGGCAACCGCTGCAAACGACGAAAAATGCATCGAGTTGTGGCCGTGCGTCCCAAAGGCATCCAAGGTGCACGCCGCAAGCACGCACCCCGAGAGGGTGGCCGTGCAAGTCTGGGTGAAAGGAGATCCAAATGGGGCCACGCCCACGACCTTCTACTTGCACCCCGAGTTCAAGCCGCCTGCGGACAAGACGCCCGCCGACGTGGCTGACCACGATGTGCGGTTGAGAGCATGGAAGTGGGATGCGCAAGAGACAATGCACGTCTTCTGGGCAGTCAACAGAGTCACGGAACAGGAGATCCAGCAGAGAAACAGCCGTAATGAAAGCGCAGTTGCGCGCATCAACATGGAGCTGGAGACGAAAGAATTGGCGGTGTGCGTGCCTGGGACAGGCGGGGTCGTGCTCGCCGTGAATGTCCCTGTGCTGGTGAATACCACGGCCGTGAAGAAAGGAGAAGAGCTCCTGTGGGAGGCGAGACCCAAAACCGCACCGAAGAAGAAGGCGGCCGAGGAGACGTGGAAGACGGACGCGGCCAAGAGGGCCAAAGGGAAGCCTTCGGGCCAGCCCGCGCCGAAGAAATCGAAGAAAGGGTTCGACGAAAGCGGGAAGATGTCGCTCTAATTAAGAAGCCGCAGTGGCGGCAGTCAGGGCGGCTTGCTCGCGTGACCGCAGTTGCGGGCAACAGGCCGAAGGGGGGGGCGCACGCGTGACCGCTGTTGCGGAGCGCTCGTGTAGTTTGCAGTGTCACTGCTTCTGTTAGCTGATGCCGCAGTAGCGGGCCGCTGACGATCGAGCACGGAGGTTCGAAACGGACCTCCTCCCTCCCTTCTCCCTCTCCTCCCTCGCCCTTCCTCCACTTCCTCCCTCTCTCCTCCTCCTTTCTCCCCTTCCTCCCAAGTTGGAAGCCGAAACTACTCATTTCCTCACTCCCTCCCTCCCTCCCTGGAGGCCCTGGAGGGCGTCCGCCCTGGAGGGCCTGGAGGGCCCTGGAGGCCCTGGAGGGCCTCCCTGGAGGCCCTGGAGGGCCTCCCTGGAGGCCCTGGAGGGCCTGGAGGGCCCTGGGCTGAGGGCGGAGGCCCTGGAGGGCCTCCGCCCTCAAATGCCCAAAGCACCTCCAGGTGCCCTCCAGGGCCTCCAGGAGCCCTCCAGGGCCTCCAGGGAGGCGCCCTCCAGGGCCTCCAGGGCCCTCCAGGCCCTCCAGGGCGGAGGCCCTCCAGGGCCTCCAGGGAGGGAGGGAGGGAGTGAGGAAATGAATAGTTTCGGCTTCCAACTTGGGAGGAAGGGGAGAAAGGAGGAGGAGAGAGGGAGGAAGTGGAGGAAGGGCGAGGGAGGAGAGGGAGAAGGGAGGGAGGAGGTCCGTTTCGAACCTCCGTGCTCGATCGTCAGCGGTCCGCTACTGCGGCATCAGCAAGTGACACTGAAAACTACACGAGCGCTCCGCAACAGCGGTCACGCGTGCGCCCCCCCTTCGGCCTGTTGCCCGCAACTGCGGTCACGCGAGCAAGCCGCCCTGACTGCCGCCACTGCGGCTTCTTAATTAGAGCGACATCTTCCCGCTTGCGTCGAACCCTTTCTTCGATTTCTTCGGCGCGGGCTGGCCCGAAGGCTTCCCTGTGGCCCTCTTGGCCGCGTCCGTCTTCCACGTCTCCTCGGCCGCCTTCTTCTTCGGTGCGGTTTTGGGTCTCGCCTCCCACAGGAGCTCTTCTCCTTTCTTCACGGCCGTGGCATTCACCAGCACAGGGACATTCACGGCGAGCACGACCCCGCCTGTCCCAGGCACGCACACCGCCAATTCTTTCGTCTCCAGCTCCATGTTGATGCGCGCAACTGCGCTTTCATTACGGCTGTTTCTCTGCTGGATCTCCTGTCCCGTGACTCTGTTGACTGCCCAGAAGACGTGCATTGTCTCTTGCGCATCCCACTTCCATGCTCTCAACCGCACATCGTGGTCAGCCACGTCGGCGGGCGTCTTGTCCGCAGGCGGCTTGAACTCGGGGTGCAAGTAGAAGGTCGTGGGCGTGGCCCCATTTGGATCTCCTTTCACCCAGACTTGCACGGCCACCCTCTCGGGGTGCGTGCTCGCGGCGTGCACCTTGGATGCCTTTGGGACGCACGGCCACAACTCGATGCATTTTTCGTCGTTTGCAGCGGTTGCCTTGACGGTGCGTTTCTCTGTGTCAGCGTCTTGCAACACCTCTACTTGCGCTTCCGCAACTGCGGACATGTGGCGCGCCCAAAGGCACAGCAAAACTGCGCTGACCAAAGCAGGCTCCCGCCCCAGCTCCTTCGCTGCCGCTGAACGCCTCCATTCGGCGATTGGCAAAGGGAAGGATCCGCGTGGAATGGCCGTCGTGCCCCTGCTGCGCTGGTGGTTCGTTGGTAATTGCGTCGTGGGGTCAAAGGAAATGACCGTCGGCATCAACTCGTGCTCCTCTGCGGAAGCCTTTGTCTTCCCCGCCACTGCGGGCTCATTCGGTTCTGGGCGCGGCAACGCGTTGAAATCGAACCAATCGGGCTTCCCGCCTCCGACTCCCACTTCGCCGAGGGCCTTCTCAAGGGCGTTCCGATTGGACTTCGGCTCCACCTTCCCCGTGGCCTCCGCGCAAGCGCGGAGGAGCGCCTGACGATGTCCTGGGATACTTCGTTCCTTGACGTGGGTGTCCTTCAGGTACTGCATGAAGCCGTCTGCGGTCAGTATGCACAGGTTCGCCTTGAACTCGATCGCCTACTCAGGGCCCATGCCGTCGATGGCCTTGCTCAGCGTGAACAAGTACAAACGGAGAGCCGAGTTCATGTCGATGAGGAAGTCTCGGAACTCCTTCTTCTTCCACGATTGTTCTGGGTCAGGGCACCACGCAGGAGTGTCAACGCCCCTCTTCCTCGCAGGCGCGTTCCTGTAGCATCGCATCGCCACGGCAACCTTGACCCACGGCACTTCGTCGGGAAGCTCGCTGGCTGCCCCGAAGGCACCGAGCCGAAGGGCCCTTCTCCTGGAGTTCACGTAGACCTCGCAGAACTGGAGCAGCAAGGGGATGAACTGCGCTTTCGTGCTCCCGAGCCCAACAACGAACGAGAACCGCTCAATGAAGTCTGGGTCCTGAACGACTCGATCGAGTTCGTGCATGACGGAGAGCTTGACCTTTTCAAAGGCAACCTGATCCGCAACTGCGGCGTGCAGCTCCGCGTCAACAGCCTTGCACAGACCACGGAGCGCGGTGAGTTCAGTCGTTCGCAACGCAAAATCGGCTCCTTTATTGAGGGACTGGCTGATGAGCGAAGCACCAGTGGGTTCCTCGTCCATGATTTTCCAGCTAAGCACTTCCATGAGCATACCCCCCTGCGCGAGTTTCTTAGCGACAGGGTCATGTTCCGCCACTGCGGCCATGTCGAGATTGCCGTCCTTATCGAGCACGGGCTTCAGCCTCGCGCTCTCGTCCTCCGTGAACTCCATGCCTTGGGGGATGGGCCACTTGGCTCCCAGGGCGCACGCCCGCAACACGAGGCACAAGTGGGAGTGCGAACACGTCCCATACGCAACGTCTGTTCCGCAACTGCGGTCGAAACACGCAGCGAGGTGGCCGGTCGCTTTTTCCAGATTGTACTCTGTGTACGTCTGGAACTTCGGGTCCTCCTTTTTTCTCAGCACCAGCTCTTGTGCTGGGTACATCTGAACGCAGACACCTTCGTGGTCAGCTTCGGCTTGCGTGAATCCAGCCAGGAAGAATTTCACAGCGAGTTCCCGAACCCTTTCCTGCTGAGGGTAGTGCCCGCCTCGGTTGCCCGTGTGCGGGGCGAGCATGAGCACAGGGAGGCGCACCTTGTCCCCTGTCCTGAATCTAGACCTCAAGGCGTTTGCCCTCTGAAAGATCCCTTGCGTTCCGCCTGGAACTGCGGCTGTCTCGTCCGCCACTGCGGCTTTCTTGTCCGCCACTGCGGCATTATCTGTGCCGACGCTGTCGTTCATATCTGTGCCGACGCTGTCCGCCACTGCGGCCCGGAGCTCCGATATGGCAGACTATGGCACGACGTCCGTCGCTCAGGGTGGAGGCGTGTGTGCCAGGAGCCCAACGACCTGCTGAGCCGAATGCCTGCGGACGACTGATGGCTCAGTTTTAATCCAAAATATCGGGCGAGAGCTTGGGGGGGGCGCAGGCTGGAGGAGGGAGGGGGGTGCAAGCTGGAGGAGGACGAGGAGGGGAAGGGGAAGGAGAGCTAGGACGGAGGTGGCGGGGGGATGCGGCCTGGAGGAGGACGAGGAGGGAGGAGGGAGGAGGGAGGAGGGAGGAGGGAGGAGGGAGGAGGGAGGAGGGACGACGACGACGACGACTGCTGACGATAGACGACAGACTTGACGACGACGACGACCGACGACGACTGCTGACGACAGACGACAGACGCGACGACGACGACGGCAGCGACGACGACGAGGACGGACGACGACGATGATGATGACCCAGCGCGCGCACACTTAATTATTGCAAACTGCGGCTTCGCAACCGCGTGCTCTCCTATTATACGCAACCGCAACTGCGTCTTCGCAACCGCAACCCCGCAACTGCGGGCTATCCTACA
>CAUYUJ010021551.1:130018-132518 GCA_963575745.1 Prorocentrum cordatum | reverse complement strand
GCGCCTCGAAGCACACCGCCCGCGCCACCGCCGGCGCCTCGCCGCTCCGAGGGCTCGGCCGGCTCGCCTCGCCGAGGCGCCCTCGAAGAACAGGGGGGGCGGCCGCCCTCTCGGCCGCGGCTGTGCCCGTCGTGTCCTGCGTGATGCCGCCTCCTCCTCCTCCTCCTCCGCCTCCTCCTCCTCCTCCTCCTCCTCCTCCTACGAGCGAACGGCACACACCCATACCCATACGTCGGGAGCGTGGCGGGGGTGCCCAGCACGTCCCGAGCGGCCGCCCGGAGCCCGAGGGATGGACGAGCCTCCGCAGCGGCAGAAGCTGTGAGGATACCGTCGGGCTCGATTGGACAGGACACGCGAGAGGGCACAAGACCCTTCCGAGTCACGAACGAACAACACACACCCATACCCTTAGGGGGGTCGTTGGGAGGAGGACTGGCTATGGGTATGGGTGCGGGTTGCCGGACCCTAGGGAACGCTCCCGTTCGAGCGGGGGCCCCCATCCGACAGCACGCACCCATGGCCCTTTCCGACCCCCCATGGGTATGGGTGTGTGTTGTTGGTTCGTCAAACGTGTAGCTGATCAGCCGTGTGGGCGACCTTTTGCGCGCCCTGCTTGGGCACCTGTCGATGATACTCTATCATGGTCAGTGGAAGGGTCCAGCGAGGTGCGCCCAGGAAGGTCTATGGTGTCCATGGTGGGTATGGTGCATATAGATTTGCATGTGCATTCATGTATATGTATGTGAGCACACACTATATATTATATATATACTTATATATATATATATATATATTATATATATATATATATTTATATACACATATCACTATACACGTACATGCGCACGTACGCAGTCGCTAACGAACGCCCTGCTATACCTCCTCTGGCTGGACACTGGACCCTTGGAGGATCCTCCCATGCTGAGCAATCTTGGGCCCCTGTAAGACGCAAAACTGACACGTGACAGCTGCTGCGGGAATCCCAGAGAGTCACATTTACTGGACAAGTCGCTGATGTGGACTGACTCGTAAAACTTAGCCTGGTCCCTCTGCACAGAGCAAGCAACCGTCTCAGGAGGAGAATGAGGACGATGAGGATGAGGAGGAGGGGGAGGAGGAGGAGGAGGAGGAGGAGTTTTGAACTTCTTTTGGGGTCTCATGCGGTCTTCCTGATGAATGCCTCGGGGTGGCCTGTTGGGTCTCTCTTAGAGGCATCTTTGAGGTCCTTGGGTGTCTTTGGTGGAGGGCGCTTCCAGGGTGCCTTCGACTTTCTCTTCCCCATCTTGGACTTTCTTGGTGTCTTAAGGGAGTTCATCTTGGGCCGTCCTGTGGGCCTCATGGGGCTCCTTCGGGCAGTTTTGGGGCGCTCTCGGGGACGTCTTGTGGACACATGTCTGGGGGGCCTCTTCGACCGTCTGGGGTTCTCGGTAACCAGAAAAGGCGGAAACGCGAAGATTTGGTGACATCCTCCAGCGAATCCGCATGTTTTCTTCTGGAGGCCGTCTTGGGGGTACTCTTAAGGCCCTCTCGGTCAGCGGGTGTCTTGGCGGCGTCTTGGGCTGTCCTGCCATCTTGGGCCGTCAGTTGGCCCTCTTGGGTTGCGCGTTTTTCGAAGTATTCGGAGAGGAGGGGAAGGGAGGGAGAGAGCATGATGAGGACGACGATGATGCTGCTGCTGATGCTGATGACAATGATGATGCTGATGATGCTGAAGACGACGATGATGATGCTGCTGCTGCTGATGATGCTGGCAACGATGACGATTATGCTGCTGGTGATGCTGCTGTCGGTGCTGAACATGGCGATGCTGATGATGTTGAAGCTGATGATGACGCTGATGCTGATGCTGACGACGACGATGGTGATTATGATGCTGCTTCTGATGCTGCTGCTGCTGATGATGATTATGAGCCTGATGAGGATGGAGGTGGTGATTATGATGCTACTGCCGCTGCTGATGCTGCTGATGTCGATGATGATATTGACGACGACGACGATGTGGTGGATGATGATGATGGTGCTGATGATGCTGATGACGACGACGACGATACTGATGATGATGCTGATGATGACGATGATGATGATGATTATGTTGATGATGCGGATGGCGATTCTGATGATGATACTGACGATGCTGATGCTGCTGATGATGCTGATGTCGCTGCTGATGATGATGATGCTAAGTATGCTGATGATGACGATTATGGCGGTGATGGTGATGCTGCTGATGATGCGACTGTTGCTCCCGAAGCTGATGATGCTTGTGATGCTGATGATGGTGATGCTGAGGATGAGGGCGATGAGGATGATGATGATGAGGATGATGCTGAGGATCAGGATGACGATAGGGATGGATATGGTTATGCTGATGATGCTGATGATGCTGATGATGATGCTGATGGTGACGATGATGCTGATGACGATGCTGATGAAGATGTTGATGCTGATGCTGCTGCTCATGATGCTGATGATGCTGATGGCTATGATGTCGATGATGATG
>CAUYUJ010021551.1:115018-122518 GCA_963575745.1 Prorocentrum cordatum | reverse complement strand
TTGCCCCGGATAACTCGGGCGTCCAGAGCCCCGAATCATCCAGGGTAACTCGGGTCAGGGCTAACTCGGGTTCGTTTTTCGGGAACCCGAACCCGAGCTCTCCCGGACCCGAGTTGCCCTTGGACATTTCGGGCGTCCAGAGCCCCGAATCATCCGGGGTACCTCGGGTCAGGGCTAACTCGGGTTCGTTTTTCGGGAACCCGAACCCGAGTTCTCCCGGACCCGAGTTACCCCGGACATTTCGGGCGTCCAGAGCCCCGAATCATCCGAGGTAACTCGGGTCAGGGCTGACTCGGGTTCGTTTTTCGGGAACCCGAACCCGAGTTCTCCCGGACCCGAGTTACCCCAGACATTTCGGGCGTCCAGAGCCCCGAATCATCCGGGGTAACTCGGGTCAGGGCTAGTCGGGTTCGTTTTTCGGGAACCCGAACCCGAGTTACCCCGGACCCGAGTTACCCCGGATAGCTCGGGCGTCCACAGCCCCGAATCATCCGGGGTAACTCGGGCGTCCAAACGTTGCCGATCAGGCCCCCGGGGGCCAGGACACAGACCAACCAGGACACTGGCAAGTCGGGGAAACGGCACCCGTGCCTGCAGAGTCAGACTGGGTCGTCCAGTGCAGGGTTTTTTTGTTGCTGCTCTGCAGGATTCGGGTCTTTGTCCGGGTCTGGGGAGTGCTTTATGCATGCTTTGAGGGCCTGTGTCCGGGTTTATTCCGGAAGTGTTGCAGTGCAGTTTTTGTTTCGTGCCGCCATCAGGAAAAATGGTTTCGAATGGTTGTGGATGTCCTGGTCGTGTCCGGGTCTACGGGGCCTTGAGCTGATGATGTTGGAGAGAGGAGGTCGAATATTCTTTGAATGAGGATGATGGCGACGATGATGGTATATGATGATGATGATGATGATGATGATGATGATGATGATGATGATGATGATGATGATGATGATGATGATGATGATGATGATGATGATGATGATGATGATGATGATGATGATGATGATGATGGTAATAGTGATGGTGATGAGGATGAGGCGGAGGAGGAGCAGGAGGAGGAGGAGATGGAGGAGGAGGAGGTGGAGGGGGAGGAGGAGTAGGAGGAAGAGGAGGAGCAGATGGAGGATAATGGGAACGAGGAGGAGAAAGTATACGAGGAGGGGAGGAGGGTAGAGGAAGAGGGAGGGAGGGACAGAGGGGGGAACATAGTCGAATGTGTATTGAGCTGATCGCCTACACTTGAATGGGTCCTTCTCCAGTCGCAGGCTATGACACAACCAGTCCGAATTCCTTAACCTATATTTCTTCAGTCTCGCTTGAAGTCGCTGCACTACCGTTTTCTTCACGACGTGTTCAAACGTTCTTGGCGTGAGAAGTCTGTCCTGGACCGTGGAGGCCGCAACTACCACAAGCTGTCGCGATGGTTCCGTACCCGCGAGTGGTGGAACATTTTCCTGCTGATGGGAAGCGAGAGGGAGAGGCGAAACGAGGGATTGACAGACGCAGAGTTCGGACACCGAGTTGAATGTGAAGGAGCTTTCGTGGCCGTCTTCTGCGCGGAGTGGCATTCCCAACGGGACACCTTCAAACAGGACTCGGAGTGGATACAAACTCACGCTTTCTTCGAGAGGCACTTGTGCAACACTTGTGTGAGATGTTCTGCGGCCAACCCAACAGCGCAGCGCGGACATTCACAGTGGCGCCAACGTGCCCGAAGCAGAGGATGACTAGGGCACATTCGCTGGAAAATCTTCCTGGAGGTCACGCAGGGCGCACCCCCTGTGAACTGGTACAGAGGCTGTGGGCGTGTCAGCCACGTGCTGGACTCGCAATGGGGGCGACCGTCTTGGCAGCTCCGTCTTTGGCCCTATTGCCAAACCGTGTCGCGAACACGTTTTGGGGTATTGTGCATTTTGGCGGGCGGCCGCCGCGTGACTGCGATAACATCGTACTTTAGAGTGGAGCACCTCGTGACTTTCACAGTGGACGAACACGCGTCACGGGGCGCTTCTCATTTCAGTAGACTCAGTTGGATCGTTGCAGCAACATCGTCCTCACCGATGGCGGCACACGGGCGAACTCGTGTTTGCAGCAGCGTGCCGTGTCGAATTTTGTGTGCGACGTGGACAGTCTGACACCACAACCACTCTCATGCTCGCAGGGACGTTCATTGCAACACCAATTTCTTATCACACGCTGCAGTCTCGCTTCTAGAGAAGAGGCAGCGCTGGCAGTGACCATGAGCATTCACACTCGCTGTCATAGCAGCAGTCCTGCCTTGACCGTCTTACCTTCCATCCTGTCTACCGTGGAGCTTTGTATTGTTAACCGTGGCAGGACCAAACGACCAACACAGCGAGTGCCGTAGGTTTCAGGAAAAACAGCAAGACTGAGGAGGAGAACGAGGACGAGGCAGGAGCCATGAGGCATGAGGCAGGAGGCAGGAGAGATCAGGGAGTAGGGAGGAGGGAGGAGGGAGGAGGAGGAGTAGCAGGAGGGGGAGGAGGAAGAGAAACATAAGGAGGAGGATGAGGAGGATGGGGAGGAGGAGGAGAACCAGTGTAAGCCCGATATGCACCAACGATGTTGCAATAACCCCTTCCCCCAAGTCCCCTCTTCATAGGGCCCATACAAGAATGTATTGTCATTGCGGGGAATGACCCATTTGAAGGCAAACGTGTGAGAATCTTCAGCCTTGCCAAAACACCATTCCTGGGAATTGAGCGTCGCGAATCAACGTGACAGTTGCGTCCCGAGAATTCAAAATCGCACCAAAACAGTATTCCTGGGACATCAGCTTCGCGAGTGAAGGGGACTGTTGCGTCCTGGCAGTCCAAACTCGTGCCAGAACACCATTCCTGGGACTGCAACACCGCGAATTAACATGACTGTTGCGTTCTGACAATCCAGAACCTTGCGAGAACACCGTCTTTGGGACTTCGACCATGCGAATCCTTGAAATGGTTTGTAAGCTTGTACGACGAATCTGCGCGGCGCTATGGCGAGAGCCACGTTCTGAAAACCGCCCGCCCTCTATCTGTGAAGCTACTGCAATTTCTGACAAAAAAGGGTGTGTGCGACGCTAAGGCGAGAGCCACATTCTGAAAACCACCCGCCCTCAATCTTCAAAGCTGTTGCAATTGCTTTGCGCGAGTGTGTACGGCTCCCAGGCGAGAGCTATCGTTTGAGAACGGCCCGCCCCTCCTCCGCGAAATGGCTGCCCATTCAAGGCTTCGGGGCTACAGATGGCGAGGAAGTCTCGGGCGACGCGCCCGGCCCACCCTGCAGACACGTGCGGGGGAGTGCGGCAGGGAGAGTCTATGCAGAAGGAAAAGGGATGGAGGAGGCAGGGGAGAAGGATGATGATGCTGCTGCTGATGAGGAGGATGATGATGGTGATGACGATGGGGATTACGATGATGATGACGATGTTGTTGTTGTTGTTGTTGTTGTTGTTGTTGTTGTTGTTGTTGTTGTTGTTGCTGGTGATGGTGTTCATGATGATGATGATGATGATGATGATGATGATGATGATGATGATGATGATGATGATGATGATGATGATGATACTACTGATGCTTATGATGATGGTGACGAGGAGGAGGATGATGATTATGCTGCTGCTCATGATGCTGCTGCTAATGATAATGATGCTGTGGATGATGGTGATGGTGAGGATAATTCTGAGGATGACGGGGAGGATGAGGAGGATAATGATGATGAACATGACGATGATAACGACGACGATGATGATGATGAGGATGATGATGCCGATGATGATGATGATGATGATGATGATGATGATGATGATGATGATGATGATGATGATGATGAACATGACGATGATGACGACGATGAGGATGATGAGGATGATGATGCTGATGATGATGACGACGATGTTGATGACGAAGATGATGCTGCTGCTGATGCTGCTGCTGAGGATGATGATGACGATGATGATGATGATGATGGTGCTGTTTTTTTTGGACGACGGCGACAACGGCGATGACGATGCTAGTGCTGATGATGATGATGATGCTGATGCTGCTGATGATGATGATGCTGATCATGATGCCGATGATGACTATGATGTTGATGCTGCTGCTGATGATGATGGTGATGGGGATGCGGATGATGCTGCTGATGTTGCTGCTGCTGATGATGATGATTATGACGACGACGATGCTTATGCTGCTGAAGAAGAAGATGATTCGGATGGTGACGACGATGAAGACGATGCTGATGAGGATGATGATGCTGCTGATGATGATGGTGATGGAGATGCGCATGATGCTGCTTATGACGATGCTTATGGTGATGCTGCTTCTGATGATGAGGATGATTATGATGATGATGGTGGTGTTGATGATGCTGCTGCTGCTGATGATGATGATGATGATGATGATGATGCTGCGGCTGCTGATCATGATACTGCTGCTGCTGCTGATGACGATGCTGATGGTGATGATGATGATGGTGATGATAATGACGATGCTGATGGTGATGATGATGATGATGATGATGATGATGATGATGATGATGATGATGATGATGATGATGATGATGATGATGATGATGATGATGCTGATGGTGTTGTTGATGATGATGCTGCTGATGATGCTGCTGATGATGAGGCGGATGATGCTGATGTTGATGCTGATGATGATGCTGCTGCTGACGATGATGATGATGATGCTGATGATGATCATGATGGTGGTGGTGGTGGTGATGATGACGATGCTGATAGGGGGGGCGAGGATGGAGGAGGGAGGAGGGACGAGGAGGAGGAGAGAGGGAAGACGGAGGAGGAAGGGAGGATGGAGGAGTCAGGAGGAGGAAGGGAGGAAGGAGGAGGGAGAATGGAGGAGGGGGGAGGGGGAGGAGGCATGAAGGATCAGGGTGGAGGGAGGAGGGAGGAAGAGGGCGGAGGAGGGAGGAGGGAGGAGGGAGGATGGAAGAGGGCGGGAGTAGGGAAGGTGAACGAGGGATGAGGGAAGAACTGGGTTAGGAGGGAGGAAGGAAAGAGGGAGGAGGGAGGGAACGGATGGATGGAAGGGAGGGAGGAGGGAGTGGTGTTGTGTGTGTGTGTGTGTTTGTGAGGGGAGGCAGGGAGGGAGGGAAAGAGGGAGGGAGGGAGAGGCAGGCAGGGAGGGAGGGAGGAGGAGGAGGAGTCAGGAGGGAAAGGATGATGAGGAGGAGGGGAAGGAGAAGGTGGAGGAGGAGGAATAAGAGGAGAGGAGGAGGAGAGAAGGAGGAGGACCTTGAGGAGGAGGAGGAAGAGGAAGGGGAGGAGCAGGAGAAGGAGGACAGAGGAGGAAGGAGGGAGGCCGCCGGAGGAGGGAGGAGGGACGAGGCGGAGGAGGAGGGAGGATCAGGAATGAGGGATGAGGGAGGAGGAGGAGGAGGGAAGCGGAGGGAGGAGGAGGGAGGAGGATGGAGGCGGAGGGAGGAGGAGGGAGGAGGAGGCAGAAGGAGGGAGGAGGAGGAGGAGGAGGGAGGAGCAAGTGGAGGAGGAGGCGGACGAGGAGGAGGAGGATGAGGAGGGGGATCACGATGATGATGATGATGATGATGATGATGATGATGATGATGATGATGATGATGATGATGATGATGATGATGATGATGATGATGATGATGATGATGATGATGATGATGATGATGATGATGATGATGATGATGATGATGATGATGATGATGATGATGATGATGATGACGACGATGATGATGATGATGATGATGATGATGATGATGATGATGATTGGTGATGATGAGTGATGATGGTGATGATGATGATGAGGAGGAGGAGGAGGAGGAGGAGGAGGAGGATGATGATGATGATGCTGATTCCCTATCTAGGCTTTGCCTAGAAGGATTCTTACTCTCTGTGCTTAAAGGGGCCGGGCAGTGCACCCCGCCCCGAGCGGTTCCCCCAGGATCCGCCCTGCGGTTCCCCCAGTTTCGTCCCCTTAGCTTAGCGTTGCTTATCTCATCTTAGGTTAGCTTATTTCATCTTAGCTTAGCTTAGCTTCATCTTAGCTCAGGTTTATCTTGGCTTAGCTTACCTTCATCTTAGCTTCGCTGAGCTTTAGCATAGCAGAGCACATCATAGCATAGCATAGCGTAGCATAGCATAGCGGAGCACAGCATATCAAAGCATAGCCCAGCATAGCATAGCATAGCACAGCATAGCATAATATAGCGCAACTTAGCATAGCACAGCGCAGCATGACATAGCATAGCTCAGCATAGCATAGCATAGCATAGCGCAGCATAGCATAGCATAGCATAGCATAGCATAGCGCAGCATAGCATGGCATAGCATAGCATAGCATGGCATAGCATAGCATAACATAGCAACTAATGCTGCTTTCCTAGGGGCTCCAACTTCTAGGTAGGGTCGCACTGGGGTAATGATGATGATGATGCTGATGCTGATGATGATGATGCTGATGATGCTGCTGCTGATGATGATGATGGTGGTGGTGGTGGTGATGGTGATGATGCTGATGATGATGAGGATGATGATGCTGATGCTGATGATGTTGCTGACGATGAAAATGATGATGCTGATGATGATTATTATGATGATGCTGATGATGATGCTGATGATGATGATGATGATTCTGATGATGCTGATGATGCTGCTGATGTTGATGATTACAATGCTGATGATGAGGATGATGATGATTATGATGCTGCTGATGCTGATGATGGTGATGCTGATGTTGATGATGATGATGCTGATGATGATGATGATGATGATGCTGCTGCTGCTGATAATGATGAGGATGCTCATGCTGCTGAAACTGATTAAGTTGCAGATGATGATGCTGACGACAGTGATGCTGATGATGAGGAGGAGGAGGAGGACGAGAAGGAAAAGCCGGATGAGGAGGATCAGGAGGAGGATGATGACGAGGAGTCGGAGTCGGAGTCGGAGTCGGGGGAGGCGGAGAAGGAGGAGGAGGAGGAGGCGGATGATAATACTGATGCCGCTGCTGCTGATGATGCCGATGATGATGCTGATGATGATGCTGATGAGGATGCTGCTGCTGCTGATGCTGATGATGCTGATGCTGCTGATGATGCTGATGATTCTTCTGTTGCTGTTGCTGCTGCTGCTCATGGTGTTGACACTGCTGATGCTGCTGCTGCTGATGATGATGATGATGCTGATGAGGATGATGATGCTGATGATGCTGATGATGATGATGATGATGATGATGCTGATGATGATGATGATGATGATGATGATGATGATGATGATGCTGATGCTGCTGATGATGATGATGATGCTGCTGATGATGATGATGATGACGATGCTGATGCTGATGCTGATGCGGATGCTGATGCTGATGCTGAAGCTGATGCTGATGCTACTGATGGTGATGCTGATGATGATGTTGAGGATGACTGGAATTATGCTGATGATGCTGCTGCTGATGAGTAGGAGGAGGAGGGATAGAGACGGTAGGAGGATGAAGGTGGGAGGAGAGAGGAGGG
>CAUYUJ010021551.1:62240-114918 GCA_963575745.1 Prorocentrum cordatum | reverse complement strand
GATCGTGGCCCTGGCCCCACAGGGAGCTCCACCGATGCTTCATTTCGGCACACCCCTCTCGAGGATCGCGGCCTTGGCCCCACAGGGAGCTCCACCGAAGCTTCATTTCGGCACGCCCCTCTCGAGGATCGCTGCCCTGGTCCCACAGGGAGCCCCAACGAAGTTTCATTTCGGCACGCCCCTCTCGAGGATCTCGGCCCTGGCCCCACAAGGAGCTCCACCGAAGCTTTATTTCGGCACACCCCTATCGAGGATCGCGGCCATGGCTCCGCAGGGAGCTCCGCCGAAGCTTTATTTCGGCACACCCCTTTCGAGGATCGTGGCCCTGGCCCCACAAGGAGCTCCACCGAAACTTCATTTCGGAACACACCTCTCGAGGATCGTGGCCCTGGCCCCACAGGGAGCTCCTGAGTCCACACCCTGAAGCGAGTGAATTCGCCAGCGGTGCAGGGGGTTGCTGGTTGCTGGTTGCTGGTTGCTGGTTGCACCTCTATTACAATCGTATTACTGCTGGATCTACCTCTACTACAACCCTATTACTCGTGGATTCACCTCTACTACAATCTTATTACTGCTGGATCCACCTCTACTACAATCCTACTACTGCTGGATCCACCTCTACTACAATCCTATTACTGCTGGATCCAGCTTTACTACAATCCCATTACTGGTGGATCCACCTCTACTACAATCCTATTACTGCAGGATCCACCTCTACTACAATCCTATTACTGCTGGATCCACCTCTACTACAATCCTGTGAGTGCTGGATCCACCTCTACTGCAATCCTATGACTGCTGGATCCACCTCTAGTACAATTTCATCACTGGTGGATCCAGCTCAACTACAATCCTATCACTGCTGGATCCAGCTCTACTACAATCCTATTACTGCAGGATCCACCTCTATTACAATCCTATTACGGCAGGATCCACCTCTACTGCAATCCTAGTACTGGTGGATCCACCTCTACTACAATCCTATTACTGGTGGATCCAGCTCTACTACAATCGTATTATTGCAGGATCCAGCGATACTACAATCCCATTACTGGTGGATCCACCTCTACTACAATCCTATTATTGCTGGATCCACCTCTACTACAATCCTACTACTGCTGGATCCACTTCTACTACAATCTTTTTATTGCTGGATCCACCTCTACTGCAATCCTACTACTGGTGGATCCACCTCTACTACAATTTTATTACTGGTGGATCCAGCTCTACTACAATCCTATCAGTGCTGGATACCTCTACTACAATCGTATTACTGCTGGATCCAACTCTACTTCAATCCTTTTACTGGTGGATCCACCTCTACTACAATCCCATTACGGGTGGATCCAGCTCTACTACAGTCCTAATAGAGCAGGATCCACCAGAAATAGGGTTGTTGTAGATCCACCAGTAAGAGGATTGTAGTAGAGGTGGATCCAGCAGTAATGGGCTTGTAGTAGAGTTGGATCCAGCAGTAATAGGACTGTAGTAGAGGTGGATCCAGCAGTAATAGGATTGTAGTAGGATCCAGCAGTAATCGGATTGTAGTAAAGCTGGATCCAGCAGTAATAGGATTGTAGTAGAGGTGTATCCACCAGTACTAGGATTGTAGTGGAGCTGGATCCACCTGAGGATCCGAGAGGACCCCGTAGATTCCGGAGCTTCGCTGGTGCACACACGGCAAAATGGCATGGATGATGAATCCGCACCCTTAAGCGAGCGAATTCGCCAGCGGTGCAGGGGGTTGCTGCTTGCTGGTTGCTGGTTGCTGGTTGCTGGGGGGGGGGTCCGAACCGGCCAATGGGGCACAGACGCGCGGTTCCACCTTAGGGAAGAACGCGGGGAACGAGGTTTGGGACCATGGGGTACTCACGCGCGGTTGTTCCTTATTGTTTATTGTTGTTGTTGTTGTTGTTGTCGAACTCTCATTTCTGAATAATCATTATTGCTGATCCCCCCTCACCGGTGCATATGGTTTTTACTCAGTCAAAGTGTGCCCCTCGACGCTCGCACCCGGTTTTTTGATAGGGAAAGTCTTCCTGGTCAAACTTGGCCCCTGGCCCCCCGGACTACAACAATAACGGCTCCCGCTTGAGAGTTCCTCCAACTTTACTCAGGCCCCCCCCTCCCGTATGAGACTTCCCCCCAATTTACTCAGGAACGGCGCTCCCGCTTGAGACTTCCTCAGAATTTAGTCCGGGTCAAACTGCGCTGTTGTCCCCCGGACTACAACATAACGGCTCCCGCCTGAGCTTTCCTCCAACTTTACTCAGGACCCCCCCTCCCGTATGAGACGTCCCCCCAATTTACTCAGGAACGGCGCTCCCGCTTGAGACTTCCTCAGAATTTAGTCCGGGTCAAACTGCGCTGTTGTCCCCCGGACTACAACATAACGGCTCCCGCCTGAGCTTTCCTCCAACTTTAATCAGGACCCCCGCCGCTCCCGCTTGAGACTTCCTCCCAATTTACTCAGGATCGGCGCTCCCGCTTGTGACTCCTTCGCAATTTAGTCAGGACCCCCCCTCCCGTCTGAGGCTTCCTTGCAATTTACTCAAGAACGGCGCTCCCGCTTAACATTTCCTTGCGCTTTAGTCTAGACCCCCGCTCCCGCCATACATCCCCTTTTCAGGAATTTCGTTCGCGCCTGTGACTTTTCCGCAGTTTATTCAGAAATTGCGCTATCTACGCTCAGGCACCACGCTCGCGCCAAGGACGCCGTCACACTTTACTTAGGAATCGCGCTCTCGCCCTACTCAGGCATCCCGCTTGAACGTCCTACCCGCCCGACCCGCCCGTCAGAGGATCGACCGCCCGTCGTGGGCTGCCGCCCGAGACTTCCTTGGGGAATGGCGCTTTCGCCTAGGACTGCTTCGAACGTTCGCACTCTCACCTTCCTGATCCTCCCTCCTCCCGGGCCGCCTCCCCCCTCCTTTCGATTCCCTCTCCCTCGCCTCCAACATCTCGCCGAGCAGCACCAGAGGTGTTACATGGCGCTTTTTATGGCGCGACCCACGGTGAAGCCTTTGTTAACCTGTGCTGGAATGGCTGGCGCAAGCCATGGCGCAAGCTGAATCGCAACTGACGGCACAAATCATCGTCGTCCCTCCCTCTTGCCCCTCTAATCCCCCCCTTCCTCCGATCCCTTCGTCCTCTCTTTTTGTCTTTCCCCTTTCGTTTGCCTGTTCAAGGGGCTTCTCTAATTACACGTGGCCAGGAGGGAATATAATCCCAAAGAGGGGTACGACCGAAGACGATCAGGGCGGGTATCCAGGGTTTCAGATATGCGTAGTGATTGACACGCGGGCCGGTAGGAGCGAACAGTCTTGGAATGATTGTTGGTGTTATCGTTGTTGCGGTTGTCGTTGTCGTTGTTGTGGTTGTTGTTGTTGTTGTTGGTGGTGATGATGATGATGATGTGGTTGTTGTGGTTGTGGTTGTGGTTGTTGTTGTTGTTGTGGTTGTGGATGTGGATGTGGTTGTTGTTGTTGTTGTTGTTGTTGTTGTTGTTGTTGTTGTTGTTGTTGTTGTTGTTGTTGTTGTTGTTGAATTTGAGTTTTCATGTTTGAAAATGATTATGACTGATCTCCCCACCAGTGCACATTGTATTATTTCAATTGAAGTGGCTGTCTCCGGGGCTCGCACCCCGTTTTTTATCGGTGAAAGTAGTCGGGCTCAAACTGGGCCCCTGGCCCCTGGGTTACAACAACAACGGCTCTCGCTTGAAATTACTTCGCAATTTAGCCCGGACCCCCGCTCCCGCTTGAGACTGCCTCGCATTTTATTCAGGAGTCGCGCTCTCGCTTGGGATTTGCTTGCGATTTATTCAGGAATCGCTCTCTCGGCGCTCTGGAGTCGCGCTATCGCTGGAGACTTGCTTACAATTTTCTAAGGAGTAACGCCCTTGAGTTTGAATTTCCCGCAATTTACTCAAGCGCCGCGCCCCCGACACTCAGGCACCCAGGGGTCGCGCTCACGCTTAGGACGCCCTGACAGATTATTTAGGAATCGTGATCTCGCTGCCCTTCGTGGCCCCGTAGCAGCCCTTCGTGGCCCCCTCGCTGCCCTTCGTGAACCCGTTGCAGCCCTTCGTGGCCCCCTCGCTGCCCTTCGTGGCTCCATTGCAGCCCTTCGTGGCCCCCTCGCTGCCATTCGTGGCCCCATTGCATCCCTTCGTGGCCCCCTCGCTGCCCTTCGTGGCCCCGCTGCACCCCTTCGTGGCTCCCTCGCTGCCCTTCGTAGCCCCGTTGCACCCCTTCGTGGCCCCCTCGCTGCCCTTCGTGGCCCCGTTGTTGCCCTTCGTGGCCCCCTCGCAGCCCTTCGTGGCTCCATTGCAGCCCTTCGTGGCCCCCTCGCTGCCTTTCGTGGCCCCGTTGCAGTCCGTCGTGGCCCCCTCGCTGCGATTCGTGGCCCCGTTGCAGCCCGTCGTGGCCCCCTCGCTGCCCTTCGTGGCCCCATATATGTATGCCATTCGTGGCCTCTCATGATGTCAGCATGTCTGGGTCGTCCAGGCGAAGTTTTGAGGGGCGCCGTCGTCGCTGTTCCTACCCTGAGGGTTTTTCTGGCCGCCCCACGGCCTGCCTGCCTTCTCCCCGCCACTCGTCCGCCTACGCCCATGTGTCTCAGCTCGCAACGGATGCGTCACGCCGTTTGCTTGACTGCTTGTTGGGCCCGATTCGCCGCACAACAGAACACGTCTGGATCGTCCTCGTCCCTTTGTCGTCGTCTCCGCCTCCGGCGGCGCTCCAGGCGGGCTGCCGCTGCCGTTCGAGCTGCCAGCGCTGCCGGCCGGGCTCCCCGGGCCGCCCGAGATCTCGCAGGGGGTGTGGGACGAGGCCCGGGGCGGCCACGGCGCCTTTTTCGGGGACCGTTGGGCCCCGAGGGCGTGTTTTTTTCAGACTCCGGCAAGCGTGCTGGCATGGAGGTGGGTGCGTGGCGAGGCGAGGCCCGAAAGGAAATCTGGACTGCACGCAAGTCTGGTTTCGCTTGCGCGCCTTATCGGCCCAGCGCTGTTTGAAATGGCGGAGGCATGGGGGAGGGGAAGTGCGATGCAAGTAAGCATGCCAGGGTCTAAATTCGAGCAGCATGCCAGGGACGGCCTTGAGAACTGGGTGTTGCAGTTTTTTCACGCTGGGAGTTTCCGCCCGTTTTCGGGCGCCAGGACCACCACAGAGCGATCCAGCTCGAGAAATGCAGCAGAAAGACGGGGTCCAGGGCTCCCCAGGCCGCCCGATATCTGGCAGGGGGTGTGGGACGATGGCCAGCGGCCGTGGCGTCCTTTTGGGGCATCTTTGGGCCCAGCGACGACCTTGACCTCCAATGTTTTGAGCAAGCACGACGGATTTTTTGTTGTTGCCGTTTTCGGCCTCGAGGGGCCCTCGCTGGGCCCCGGGACCGTCCAAAAATCACTCGGGGTGAGGAGCTGGCCCTGGGGACCGGGTCGGGACTTCCAGGGGCCCCGCGCTGAACAAAATCAGGACGTCGGATCTCCGGGGGCGACGACGAGGCCCAGCGACGACGTCGAGGCCCCGGGGGTGTGCGACGAGGCCCGGCGACGACGGCGGCGTCTCCTGCGGGGTCCCTGCGCGTCTCGAGGAGGCCTCTGTCGCCACGGCATCGGGCGCGGCTCAAACGAGAGCCGGCCAGGACTCGGCCAGGACTCGGCCCTGGATGGTTTCGTCCAGGCCGCCCAGATGGGGTCCGAGTAGCCCTGGGAAGCAAGTATCGCCCCCCGCGCTTCCCGTGGAGTTATGTCGACTCTCGGCCCTGGAAGTGGCATCCCGCCCCCAGACCCCTCAGAGCGGGGGTACCTCCAAGATCCTAAGAAGAATCCACCAGGATCCCACTCGGATGCTAATACACGATTTTGCTCGTCGGTCCCCCCGCCATCGGGAAGGAATGGACCATTTTGAGTGCTGCGGATGATGCTGGGGGGATCGATGATTGCGTCCCACGGTTGGATGGGCCAGAGGAGTTTTTGCGCTTCTCTTCCTTCCACCTCCTCCTTCCCTCGGCTTCCTCCTCCTCCTCCTCCTTCTCCTCCCTCCGTCCTCCCATGCTCGGGCAACCACGCTGCCCACTCGATCCTGTGCCAGCCTCGCAGATTCTGTTATCCGCGCCACTGGTGGTGAGCTCCGAGGCCCACGCGTGTCTCACTCCGTCGCGTGGCCGCTGGGATGCCCGCTCTCCGTCTTCTGGCGTCGGAGGAGCGCGCCGCATCGCCGATGCATCCGCGGCGCGGCTCGACTCGGAGCCCGATCTTCTCCGTCCCGACGTCGCCGAGCATCTCCGCCGTGCCGCCGGTGTGGTGCGATCCTCTGGCCGCCACCTGCTCCGACCCCCACCGCGTGGGCGGCCTCCAGTCCAGGGACAAGCTCCGAGGGATGCCGTGGGGCGTGGCCCAGGGATGGCGACCACGACTGCGACGATGGCGGCGGCCTCCTCTTCGAGCCGCTTCTTCTCCTTTTTCTTCTTCTTCTTCTTCTTCTCCTGCTTCTTATTCTACTTCTCCTTCTTCTCCTTCTTCTTATTTTTCTTCTTCTCCTCCTCCTCCTCCTCCTCCTCCTCCTCCTCCTCCTCCTCCCATTCCTCCTCCTGCTCCTCCTCCTCCTCCTCCTCCTCCTCCTGCCTCCTCCTCCTCCTCCTCCTCCTCCTCCTCCTCCTCCTCCTCCTCCTCCTCCTCCTCCTCCTCCTCCTCTCCTCCTCCTCATCCTCCTCCTCCTCCTCCTCCTCCTTCTGATCCTCCTCCTCCTCCTCCCTTCTCTTGCTCCCTTCTCCCCCTCCTCCCCCTCCTCCCCCTCCTCCCGCCGGCAAGGCCGCCCGGGCCCTGCTGACCACCTCGATCACCTACGGGGTGCCAGCCTTCACGGGCAGCGCCGAGGGGATTCACTACCATGCGGGGCAGCTTCAAGTCGGGCCTGTCCCTCTACAGGAGGAATAGGAGTAACAAATGATATGCGTTTTTTTTTTTTTTTTTTTTTTTTTTTTTTTTTTTTTTTTTTTTTTTTTTTTTTTTTTTTTTTTTTTTTTTTTTTTTTTTTTTTATCTGACCATTTTGGAAGATTTCTTGACTCGTATTAATTTTTCATCGAAAATCCCCCTGTAGGGGGACAGGCCCGACTTAGGGCCAGCTCCTCCTGGGATCGGGGCGCTGCGCTGCCTGACGAAGTAGCTGTGTCCAGCGTGCCCCTCGAGAGACATCGGGAATAGTCTCGTGGGAGCCTCTCGGCATCCGCAACAGCGCCGAGAGAACGGGGGTGAGAACGAAGCTCCCCCCACCGGGGAAAAGGAGGGCGGATCGAGGTTCGGGGGCGAGCCGCGGGAGATTCTGGGCCATCCCGGGCGCTCTTTTTTTTGAGAGGCTCTGGGAGACGGGGGGTCCTGAGGGGTGGCCCTCCGCGGTCGATGGGGCGCAAACGTTCGGGGGCGGAAAAGAGGGGGGTGATGACTAGGGGGGGGGATATCATGGCGGGGGCCATGATTTCTCCCCAGATCTCAAGGCGCCTCTTCTTATTTCATTACGTCCCTGGCCCCCCCCGCTGGGCCGCGCACATGCCGCCGCTCATAATTTGCACCCCCCCCTCTTAGACCCCCCCTCTTGGCCGCTCCCGAAACATGGACTCGGGCGCGCGGGTTAGCGACGGGCCTCCCGTTTGCGGCGTCGGCGAGCTCCGCCGCCAAATCGGGCGGCGCTGGCTCCGCGTTTCGTCATGTTGCATCCCGATCCCTGGATCTGGCGCTAAGTCGGGCGTGCCCCTCTACAGGAGGCATATCCCAAACCAGTCAAACAATCGTATGGGGGGCGTTGCTTTGTGTGTTTTCTTTTTTGTTTGTTTGTTAGTTCGTTTGTTTCTGTCTGTTTGTTATATATATATATATATTTTTCTGTGCTGGAGTATTTTTGACTATTGTAGAGTATGTTTTATAACTATCTTTCATGCTTCCTCCAAGCTCTGCCTGCAGGAGAACATGCCCGATCTAAGTCTGGCGCCCGCGCGCCAGATCCGCGGATTCGCAATCGGTGCGTCAGCGCGCGGCCGAGCCTCGAGGCTGCGGCGAGCCCCCCTCGTTCCAGGCCCCCGACGCGTTTTTTTGTTGTTGTCCTTTTTGCTTTGTGGCATTTTCATATAACTTTATTATTATTACTATTATTATTCTTATGATGATGATGATGATGATGATGATGATGATGATGATGATGATGATGATGATGATGATGATGATGATGATGATGATGATGATGATCATTATTATTATTATTATTATTATTATTATTATTGCTAGTGTATACATATAACTATTAAAACATATAGCATGTATATGTGTATTTATATATGTATGTATGTATGTATGTATGTATGTATGTATGTATGTATGTATGTATATGTATGTATGTATATGTATATATATATATATATATATATATATATATATATTGGACGACGTTTACCCCAGAGGTCTCCACTCATTCCCCAGAACCGGCTTTCCATCCCGAGTCGTGTCTTGACGGTATTTGGAGGCCCGGGAAGGGCCCCTGGAGGCCTACGACGGCGAAGAACCCTTCGTCGTGAGCCTTTCATGACTCGAGGGGGGAAGGGGTGGTGCCCCCCTCTGGCACTGCCCGTCCTTCTTCCTGATCCTCGTGCTCGGCTCCGCCGCGTCGAGCGCGGGCGCCGCGATGGCACGGGGCGCGGCGCGGGAGATACGGGGCCCAAACACGTGCACCACCGCCGCCTCCCTCGCCCCCTCCCTCTCCCAGGAAAGACGAGGGGAGGGGGAGGGTGGAGGAGGGATGGGGGAATGGAGGTGGTGGTGGTGGAGGAGGGAGGGGGAACGGAGGGTGGACAAGGGGAAGAGGAGGATGGAGGGGGAGGGGGCGGGGGGCTGGACGAGGGGAAGAGGAGGCTGGAGGAGGCAGGGGGAGTGGAGGCGCTGGTGGTGTATCTCCTCGGGGGCCGCAGGAGAAGCGCCTGAGGCGGGCGAGGGTGACGGCCGCGGGCGGCGCGGGGCGGGCGCCCGGCGGCCTCATGGGCCTGCTTGGGGGCGGCGCCGAGGAGGATCGGGGGACTCCTCCTCCTCCTCCTCCTCCTCCTCCTCCTCCTCCTCCTCCTCCCCCTCCTCTCGTACCCCTCTTCCTCCTCCCGTCCTCCTCCTCTCGTCCTGCTCTTCTTTCTCCTCCTCCGCCTCCTCCTCGTCCTTGTCCTCGTCCTCGTCCTCGTCCTCCTCCTCCTTCTCCTCTCGCTCTCGTCCTCCTCTTTCTCCTCTCGTCCTCCTCTTCCTCTTCCTCCTCGTCCTCCTCCTCCTCCTCCTGCTCGTCCTCGTCCTCGTCCTCGTTCTTGTCCTAGTCCTCCTTCTCCCTCTCCTCGTCCGCCTTTCTCCTATCTCCTGTTTCCTTTCCCTTTCTTTTCTTTACAGTTTTATCTTATGAATGATACTCTACGCTCTCCCCAGACTCCGTCCGGAAGATAGCCGGCCCTCTCCGCGTACTGTGTTGCACGCACAGGATTTCACACATGGCATTTCCCGTTTTTACATGGTATGATTGTTTTCGGTGCGTCAGGATGGTGCTCCCGCTGCAGCGTGGGCCTCATTTTCGGATCGGCGCTTTGCTCCCGTCGTTCAGGATGGTGCTCTCGCCCCAGCGCGGGTCCTTTTTTTTGATCCGAGTCCCTTTTCATCGTTGTCGCCCCCTCATTTCCCCTCCTCCGCCCTCCCCTGGTCCCCTGGTACGCAATTGGAAGGGATGGAAGGGAGGGAATCTCAGATATGGCGCGAGCGCACCTAACTTGCCTCTCTTCTCTATCCTCTATCCCTTCTCCTTCTCCTCCTCCTCCTCCTCCTCCTCCTCGTCCTCATCCTTCTCCTCGTCTCTCTCCTTTCTTCTTTCTTCTTTTTCCTCCACCTTTTTACGCGACGCTGCTTTAGGTTGGATGATGGTAGCGTCTATCTCCTCCTCCTCTTCCTCCTCCTCTTCCTCCTCCCTCCCTCCTCTTCATTTTTGATGGGCCCTACTGAGGCCCCCGCAGGCCTCAGGGGACCTCCGGATTTCTGGGGATCTTCCGAGGCCTCCCGAGGTCGTCCCTCCCCTCCCCTCCCCTCCCTCCCCTCCCTCCCCTCCTCCCTCCTCCCCTCCCCTCATCCCCTCCCCTCCGCCCTCCTACCTCCTCCTCTCCATCCTCTCCTCCCTCCTCCTTCCTCCTTCCCTCCTCCCTCCCCTCTTTCACAATTCAACGATATGAATAGTACTCTCCTCTCTCCCCTGGTAGCGTCTGGGGAATGGCTGGCCCCCCTGCGCGTACTGTTTTTGCACACCGCATTCCCGGGACACTTTTTTGTTTATCGTTTCAGTTTTTGTGTTTTTTGTTTTTTTCTCCCACGTGTTGCTCTGGCTGAAGCGCTGGCTTCATTTTCGGGCTACCGCCCGTTCCGAATCGTGCTCCCGCGGCAGCGCTGGCCTCATTTCCGCGCTTCCGCTCGTTCCGAACCGTGCTCCCGCTGTAGCGCGGGCGTCAATATTTCCAGCGCCATGCCACGGCATGGTTGTCGGTCCTTCCAAATCTATTCAAAGAGGCCTCCAACTCTAGAAAATGGCCCTCCGAAAAACCATCGAACGTGATTCCACATTCGGTGTCGATTCGTTGATTGTTCGGGCCGCAGAAGCCCCCCCCCAACTTTGGGGCGTCGCCTCGCCATACTATGTCAGGCTACGCGTCCTCATTTCCTCGCTTCCGCGCTTGGGTTTTGTTTAAAATGCTGCTCTCGCTGAAGCGCTGGCCTCATTTTCGGACTACCGCTCGTTCCGCTGCAGCGCTGGCCTCATTTCCTCACTTCCGCTCGTTCTTAATCGTGCTCCCGCTGCAGCGCTGGCGTATTCTTTCCAGTGCCATGCCACGGCATGGTTTTCGGCCATTACAATTTAGCCAAACAAATATAAACACATGGCCTCCCCGACGGAACTATCAGAAGTGATTCCACATTCGGTGTCGATTCGTAAATTGTTTGGGCCGCAGAAGCCCCCCCCCACTTTGGGCGGTCGCCCTGCCATGCTACGTATGTCATGCTACGCGTTAATCTTCAACACCATGCTATGCCGTGTAATGCTATGCCATTCTACGACATCCGATTGTGCGAATAGAGAGGAGATCTACGCCAAGGTAAGGGATGGGAGGGAGTGATAGGACGTCAGATATGACGCTAGCGCACCTAGCTTGTCCTCCCCCCCCCGCCTCCCTTCCTCCTTCATCCCCTCCCTCCCTCCCCTCCTCCCCTCCCTCCACAATTACTCAATATGAAAATTCTCTCCCTCTTCCCCTGATGGCGTCCGGGTGATGGCCGCGCACCCTCCGCGTATTGTTTTTTTACACAGGATTCCCGGGAAATCCCGGGAAACGACTCTTGCTGAGGCGCCGGCGTCATTTTTTCCCAAAATGCTGCTCTCGTTGAGGCGCCGGCCTCATTTCTGCTCCCGAATCGTTCCGAATCGTGCTCCCGCTGCAGCGTGGGCCTCATTTTCGGATCGGTGTTTGGCCTCCGTCGTTCAGGATGGCGTTCTCGCCCCAGCGCGGGCCTTTTTCTCGCGCGCCCATCCGCCCGCCACCACCGCGCCGCACCGCCACCACCACCACCACCACCACCACCACCACCCACCACCACCACCACCACCACCACCACCACCACCACCACCCACCACCACCACCACCACCAGCACCAGCACCAGTACCAACACCACCACCACCACACCACCAGCACCACCACCACCACCACACCACCACCACCACCACCACCACCACCACCACCACACCACCACCACCACCACCACCACCACCCACCACCACCACCCACCACCACCACCACCACCACCACCACACCACCACCACCACCACCACGACACCACGCACACACGCACGCACGCACGCACGTGCACCACCACCCACTACGCACGCGCGCGCGGAGCCACAGGTCCGCTACGACACGCGTCCGCGGATAGAGAAGATCAGCGCCATGGTAAGGGATGGGAGGGAGGGGTAGGACGTCAGATATGACGCGAGCGCACCTAGCCTGCCTCTCTCCCCTGCCTCCCCTCCCTCCCCTGCCTCCCCTCCCCCCCCTCCCTCCCCTCCCCCCTCCTCCCCTGCCCCCCCGCCCCTCCCTCTTCTCTCCTCCTCCCTCCGCCCTCCTCTCCTACCCCCCTCCCCTCCCCTCCTCCTCAGCTCCTCCCCTCCCTTCTCCCCCCCGGGGAGGGCGCGAGGGCGGGAGGGCCGAAAACTGCGGCCAGGGCAGGGTGCGGGCGCCGGCTGCAGCTGCGCTGTGGTCGTCCAGCAGCCTGTCTGGCTTACCGTCTCCCAGTCTCACCACCTACCAGACCACCCCAACCCAACCCGAAGGCCTCAATTTGCCCTCCATTTCCAGTGGGGGGGGGGTCGGGGAACGTTGACAAAAACACATGGAACCCGTACCCCCCCCAACCCGAAATTCGGGTCAAATTCGGGTCTTCGGGTTGGGTTGGGGTGGTCTGGTAGGTAGTCACAGTCCGCTCCAGGTTTTACCGTGCGGTCTCCTCGAGCGGGAACAGGGTACCCCCAGGGCTGGACCTCAAACGCCGTTCTGCTGGACTTCGGCCGTGTCTCGTTTTTCGTTTTGGCAGGGAGGCAAGGGAAAGCGGGTAGAGCAGAAGGAACAAATAACACGAGCACAAAACGAAACACAACGTTGAGGTCCAACCCTGAGGTACCCATGCTGCCACCTTTCCGTCGTTGTCGCCTTTTTCGGCCTCCCGGGAGGCCCTCGCCTCCATCGCTGTGTTCGCCTCGGAGTCCTGGTCAGAACGCACCCCCCCAGGAGAGGTCCAGGGAGTAGCGGTATCCGTACCTTTTGGTCTCCCCCCGGGTCCATTGCAAATTCTGCCGTGCTGTCTCAGGGGCTCCCGTGGTCGCGGTAGGTGGCCCTTCCTCCTGCTCGTGCTCCTTATCCTTGTGGAGCTCGATCAGTGGAGAGGAAGCATGCTGCCAAACAATTTCCAGATGTCGTAAACATGTTTCAGACATGGTTTAGATATGTTAAAACATGTTTGACACGTCTTTAGAACATGCTTGACACATCTTGAGCACATCTTTGATCCAATGGTAGGACTGTTAGAGTGTCCATTGTCGTGGCATCCACAGCCTTCTCCCCCTTCTCTCCCCGCCCCTCCCCTTCCCCCTCCTCTCTGCTCTCCCCTCCTCCTCGCACTCCTGCCCCCCCTCCTTCTTTTCGTTTACCCCGCTCACCAGGGCTCGGAAAACAATAGCGAACACTCATGCCACGTTCGTCTGTCAACGCCTCCCCCTCCCCCCAATGTTCAAAGTTGGCGGTGGGTATGATGAGTTGCACCTCGACCGTAGTCTCCCCCCGCGCGTGCCAACTTTGAGCTTGGGGGGCAGGGGGAAACTTTACTAATTGTTTCCCTTTACCGGCTCACTGGGGCTCCCGAGATGGCATGCTCAGCAGCTGCACGGGGATCTACGCGCGAAGCCTGCACAGCGTTTGCTCAAGGTTTGGCTGGGAAGCCAGCCTGTCTTTTCCAGCTGGCCCTTCCCAATTGTCGCGTTGGCCCTGCCCACGCCGGCCGCCAGCGGAGAGCTTGGCCGAGCTCTGTCCTTGTGCCGGAGCCGGCGTTTTCGGGGAGGTGTGAGGGCATTTTTCTTTACGGTGGGGGCGTTGGTTCAGGAATGTGCCCATGAGGCCCCAGACCCTGGAGGGTCGGTTCCTTACCTGATGAGGGCGGCGGTGACATCCATGGCCGAGCCTCAATTGAAGTTCTACCTGCCTCCAGACCCTGGGTTCCCGACCCAGTTGTTCCTTATCCAGTGCCCTCACCGCAGATGCTGGCCAGTTCCCTTGCATGGAGGGGGGGGGGGGCCGGGCGGCGTGGCGAGGCCCGAGAGGCATGCAGGGCCTCACGCAAGGCGGGACTCGCCTGCACGCCTTGTCGGCCCAGCGCTGTTTGAGATGGCCGCGGAAGGTGATGGGCCTGTTTTCTTCCACCACCGCCATCAGTTGGGGGAGGGGGTCCTCCTCCTTCTCCTCCTCCTCCTCCTCCACCTCCTCCTCCCCCTCTTCGTCCTCCTCCTTGTCGTCCTCCTCCTTCCCCCCTCCAACTTGTGGTGGTGGTGGTGGTGGTGGACAGGCGCATCAGAAGGGGGGTGGGGCATGCCATGCTAGCGACCTTGCCAGAAGCAGCCTCCCAGCGACGACCCTGAGATCTGGCCCTGCTTCGGGCGCCAGGACCATCGCGGAGCGATCCAGCTCGAGAGCTGCTGCAGAAGGATGGGGCCTGGGGCCCCCCCGGGGCCATGCGCGAGAGCCTGCCGGAATCTGGATCGAAGCGCCCTCTGTGCGCCCAGATTCCGGCCCGTCTGGGGACCCGGGGGGGGGGCTCTGGCAGCCCTCGCGCTCCCTCAGCTTCGCCCCTCCGAGCGCCATCGGCGCCGAGGGCTCGCCCCCGCGCGCACGCGGGAGGCGCTCCGGGCATGGCCTCGCCGTCGAGGCATCGAGAAGCTGATGCCTCTCTCTCGGCGCAGGGCGGCGGAAGGGCGGCGGAAGGCGGCGGAGGGCGGCGGACGTGCAACGGAGGCGGGTCCGCCGGCGGGAGCCGGCGGAAGCAAAAGGTGCGCCCGCAAGAGATGACAACACTGTTGGGTTCATTGTTTCCGGAACCCGCCGCGCGGGAGGCGTTCCAAGCAAGGCCTCGCCGTCGAGCGATTCGCGGGGAACTTTGGCGTTGGCGACGACGGCGATGAGGACGACGACCACGACCACGAACACGAACACGAACACGAACACCAACACGACGACGACGACGCCGACGCCGACGCGGACGCCGGCGCCGACGCCGACGACGACGACGACGCCGACCACGAACACGAACACGAACACGAACACGACGACGACGCCGACGCCGACGCCGACGCCGACGCCAACGACGACGACGACGACGAACACGAACACGAACACGAACACGACGACGCCGACGCCGACGCCGACGCCGACGACGACGCCGATGCCGACGCCGACGACGACGCCGACGCCGACGCCGACGCCGACGCCGACGCCGACGCCGACGACGACGACGACGACGACGACGACGACGGCGGCGGCGGCGACGGCGACGGCGACGGCGACAGCGGCTGCGACGGCGGCGGCGGCGGCGCAAAGCAGCGGCGGCAGCTGGCGCGGTCGGGAACTTTGGCCTCGCGGCGTCGCGCGTTGCTCCGCTGGGTCCCGGCCCGCCATCCTGCGCCGCGGCACGCTGTGACCTGCGAGGTGGCAGCAGGCCGCTCCGCTCCGCGGGGCGGGGCGGGCTGCCCCCCCCCCTCCCGCGAGGATGCGGACGTCGGCGCTCCGAAGGAGTTCCTGAAGGCCGGGCGGCCAGGGCTGCTGTCGCTGCTGCTGCCCCAGACATGTTCGCGTCGCGAAAAAGTCTGAACGGGCGTTTTGTTTGTTTTGTGGTCAGTTTTTTTTGTTGTTGTTGCAGTTTTCGGCTTCTCGGGGCCCTGGCGGGGTCCAGATGCCGCCAAGGAACGGCTCCGGAGGAAAAGCATGTCCCGGGGAACGGGTCAGGACTTCCGGGGGCGCCCCGTGCGGCCCTCGGAGGTCGATAAAGCCCTCCAGATTTCCGAGGGCACGATCTGTTCAATCCGGGTGCTTTTCCCCGACTTCGGCCTCTGGGGCCCGCTTGCAGGCCCTGGGACCACCAAGCACGGATCTGGGACGCACAGCCACCCTCGGGGAAGGTCGGCCACGCGTAGAGGGGGGTGGGGGGAGGGGGGAAGGCTACTTAGAGGCACCCTTGCTGCGTAGAAGGCGCGGGCCTGCTCTGTAAATGTAAGGCCCGCGCCTTCTAAGAAGCAGCCTCCTTCTAGGAAGCCTTCCCCCTCCCCCTGCCCCCCTCTGCGCGCCGCCGAGAAGGGGTCGGGACCTTGTGGGGCCGCGGATTTTCAAAGATCAGACCGCGGACGTCGGGGGCCCACCTTGCCAGGCCGATCCGCGTGTTGTCGGCGTCCCCCCAACATGCTCGTGCTATGTGTGCGTCGCCCCCCCAGGGGCGACGCGCGCACCGAGGAATCTCATAACTATGTGCGTCGCGGCGGGCGCTTTCTGGCCACACCGCTCGGGAAATGACCTACGATCTACTACAAGATGGGTACACTATATGTTCGGGGTGTCCGACGCGCGCCTCCAAGGAGGACATATAGCACTAGTGTGTCCCTGTGCGTCCCAGCCCACCCCGCCGGGCCGATCCGCGTGTTGCCCCGTGATCCTATCGGTCCTCGAGGGGGCGTTTTTCGGCCGCAGTCTCTGTGGGCCTGCGCCCGCCTGGGCTGGCCCCAGGTCGTCTCCATTCACCCTGCGTCGGGCGTGTCCCTCAAGAGGAGGAAAATTCAAATAGTCAAAAAATAGTGTGGGGATTATTCCTGGAGTATTTTTTGACTATCTGGGGATATGTTTTGAGTATTTCTTATTTTTCGCCCAACATTCCCCTGTAGGGGGACAGGCCCGACTTACCCTTAACCTTGAGTCGGGCGTGTCCATCTACAGGAGGAATATTCAAAGCTAGCCAAGACATAGTCAGGGGACGATTTTTATTTAAAAACTACGTTTGAATCCGTTAGAGTTTTTTTGTTTTTTGTTTTTTGTTTTTAATCTAATTTTTTCGTCCAAAACCCGCCAGTAGGAAGGCATGCCCGGCCTGACATCAACCCGACGGGAGAAGCACGAGGACCATGGCCAGCACGTCGCGAGAGCCCGTCGGTGGCGATCTTCTCGTCATATGCTCCGTGCCGGCCGCCGCCGACCCGCGAGGCGGGTCGGCGCATCGGCCGTGACCAAGACGGACGGTGGCCAAGAGGATGGGCACCGACGCCGTCGCGTGTTCGGTCTTGCTCGTGGTCATCATCTGGATCTCAGAGTGGCAGACCACCCACTTGGGCAGCTGCTAAGCGACGCTCTCGTCGGGGGCAAGCCGAAGGACGACGGGGACATGATCAAACGGCTCACGACGATGGCTGAACAGACCCGCAGCGGAGCTCCGAGGATGAAGACCCAGGAGAACAGAACTGGGAAAGCTGGACTGGAAGCTCTGGGCATGTGGCTGGCGTGGCGGCGTGGCCTGGCTGCACGGCAGGCTTGGCTGCACGGCAGGCTTGGCTGCATGGCAGGCGGGCGCGCCCCGTGGCCCTGCCGGGCAGGCGACGCCCCGTGTGGCGGATGCCGTCCTCCTCCTCCTCCTCCCCTCCTCCGCCTCCTCCTCCTCCTCCTCCTCCCTTCCTCCTCCTCCTCCTCCCTTCCTCCTCCTCCTCCTCCTCCTCCTCCCTTCCTCCTCCTCCTCCTCCTCCTCCTCCTCCCTCCTCCTCCTCCTCCTCCTCCTCCTTCTCCTCCATCTCCTCCTCCTCCCTCCTCCTCCTCCTCCCTTCCTCCTCCTCCTCCTCCTCCTCCTCCCTCCTCCTCCTCCTCCTCCTCCTCCTCCTTCTCCTCCATCCCTCCTCCTCCTCCTCCTCCTCCTCCTCCTCCCTCTCCTCCTCCTCTGTTTTCTCCAGGCCGCCGCATCGCCCGTGCATCGCTGATGCGGCCCGAGGTTCTCGGGCCGAACGAAGGGGGGGGTAGGGAAAGGGGGGGTTACGAAATCTGCTGCATGCAGCTGGTTTCGGCCCCGCCGCCGGGCCCATTCCTCGATACATGGGCGCCTCCCGTCACCGGGAGGCGCTGTGAAAATCAGCTACGTGAGCTGATTCTCTACCCTGTCTTTTGTTATCCCTCTGTTTCGTTCCCCCCGATGTTCACTACCTACCAAACCACCCCAACCCAACCCGAAGGCCTCAATTTGCCTTCCGTTTCCAGTGTGTGGGGGGGGGTCGGGGAGTATCGGAAAAACACGCACGGAGCCCGTACCCCCCCAACCCGAAATTCGGGTCTTCGGGTTGGGTTGAGGTGGTCTGGTAGGTAGTCAGATGTGGGGCCAGATTTTTACAGCGCCGGCGTCGCCGATGCACCGCCGACGCACCGCCGACGATGCATCGGCAATGCGTCGGTGACGCCTCGGCGATGCAGCGGCGATGCAGCGGCGATCCTCCGCCCTACCAGGACCCCATCTGGGAGGCATCCATCTTCTGCCTCCTGCTATCGCTCCATGGGCTGATTCCGTTAGGCCTGCCGACCCCCAGGTCATATCCACGGCGTTCCTATGATTGGAGAACCAGTCGCGGGTGGGTGCTGGGGGGGGGGTGCGCGGGGGGCGATTTTCACGCTTGAGGGGTCTTCCATCACGATACCGCGTGGAGGTCACAGAGAGCAAATGCTGCAGAATTGCAGAGGGACCGTGGGCGGAGTGCTTTTTCCTTCCTCTGGTCATCACCCCCATCTCTGTGGCGCCCGATGGTTCTCGGGCCACGCCTCGGGCCTCTATAGCGGCCCTTTCGGGACGATCCGGGCGCCCCGGAACGCTCTCGGCGAGGCGCAGCTGCTGGAAGGCATCCCGAAGCTGGAAAGCCGCCGGGAGCCGACGAGCATGTCCGTACACCTTGAACCTTGAACCTCGAAGCTCGAGCCTCCTATTCCCCCCCCCCCTGGTCATCCCCCCGAAGGTCGAGCGGCTGAACGACAAGCTGGACTCGTTCAGCTTCTCGCTGCAGAAGGAGATCGGCGCCACCCCAACATACGTATACTGCATGTGCGTCGCCCCCCCCCCCCCCCCAGGGGCGGCGCGCGCACCGAGAACTCTTACAGCATATGCGTCGTGGCGGGCACTTTCTGGCCACACCGCTCGGGAGACGATACGCCACAAGATGGATATACCATACGTTCGGCTCGGGCGCGCGCTTCCAGGGTTAAGTCGGGCCTGTCCCTCTACAGGGGGATTATTCGAAAGTAGTTAAAACATAATCTTTTTCTATAGATACAAAAATTAAAATACATTTGTTTGTCTTTGTTTTTTTTGTTTTTTTTGTTTTTTGATTTTTCCATTTTTTGTCGAAAATCCCCCTTTAGGGGGACACGCCCGACTTAACTCCAGGGAGGACATGTAGTACTGGCATGTCTCGGCGCGTCCCAGGAGACCGAGTCGCCCGCCGCCGCGCTCGCGGCCGCCCGGCGCAGGGACCTCCAGCGGCGCTTCGGGGAGGAGATCGGCGCCCTGGGGGACGAGCAGCTGGCGGCCCTCGTCGAGGCGGCCGCCTGGAACCCTCCGCCCTTGGTTCGCCTAGCCAGGCAAGCATCTCCTGAGGACCACTGCCCCTCTTCATCCACCCCCTCCACAATTACTCAATATGAATACTACTCTCCCTCCTCCCCTGATGACGGTTTGAAAGTGGCCGACCCCCCCCCGCGTACTGTTTTTTTACACAGGTTTCCCCGGAGTTGGGTTTTCGCTTGCATTTTTTTCCAAAATGCTGCTCTCGCTGCAGCGCTGGCCTCATTTCCGCGCTTCCGCTCGTTCCGAATCGTGCTCTCGCTGCAGCGCTGGCCTCATTTCCGCGCTTCCGCTCGTTCCGGATCGTGCTCCCGCTGCAGCGCTGGCCTCATTTCCGCGCTTCCGCTCGTTCCGACTCGTGCTCCCGCTGCAGCGCTGGCCTCATTTCCCGTGCCATGCCACGGCATGCAATGCAATGCTAGGTTGATACTACGCTTTGCGGTGCTCTTCTACGCCATGCCATGCCGTGCTCTACAATGCATCGCGTACCCTTTCGGGATCATTGCCCTGCTTGACATCCGACTGTGCGAGTAGAGAGAGGGGATCTGCGCCATGGTAAGGGATGGGAGGGAGGGGCAGGATGTCAGATATGACGCGAGCGCACCTGGCTTGTCCCCTCCCCCTCCCTCCTCTCCCCCTCCAGCCCCTCCTCGTCCTCCTCCTCCTCCCCTTGGCCTCGGTGGAGCCCCGGCGGGCCCCCGGCCCCGGTGAGGAAAAACTCGGAGGCCAGCGGCCGGCACTTCGGAGCTCCGCGCGGACTTCTCGGATCGGCGCCTGGGCGCCCCGTGGCGGCGCCTCCAGCGCCGCCCCTGGCGCGCTCCGCGCGCCAGGGGCGGACGAGGAGAGGAGAAGGGGAAGGGGGAAGGGCAGGACGAGGGAAGGGAAGGGAAGGAGAAGGAAGGCGTAAGGGGGGAGGGGGGAGAGAGGGAGGGACGGGCGGACAAGAGGAGGGATCGGAGAGAAGGAAAAGGCGGGAGGGGGGGGTCCGGCGCGGACCCAAGATCACCGAGCGCGTTCCACTACTCGCAAAGTGCCTGCTCGCAAACGGCCGAAAAGCGTATCTCTGTTTCGACGAAAAATTTGCCGTAGATCCCCTGCGGCGGATCCAGGCCATGTGCGGATCCAGGCCATGCGACATCCGCTCGGACCGTCGAAAGTTTATGTTTGTGTCGTTTTTTTTCCCCTCTACTTGGGAGGGGGGGTCTCGCGCGGACCCAATAGATCCGCGCGGACCTCCACGAGTTGATGCCTGTGCCTTGCCCTTTGGGTCATGCTGGAGTTAAGTCGGGCGTGCCCCTCTACAGGGGGAATGTTCAAAAAAAGTCAAGACATAGTCTCTGGGGACGACTCTTCGGTTTTAGTCTGGAATCTATTTTTTTGCACGTTCTGTTGAACTTTTTTTTGTCAGTCGTCCAGAATCCACCTCTAGGAGGGCACGCCCGACCTAATGCTTGTCAGGAGGGAAAAAAACACACAGACACAATTCATCGTCGATCCCCAGGAAAATGTGCGAAACTATGGGGAGTGGGGGGGAGGACAGGACCCCAGAAAATATGGGAAACATGGGGAATGTCTTATTTGTGTGTATTTCTTTGTGTGTCCTGGGGCCCCTTTAGCTTGTGCCTTGCTTCTGGGTCGCGCTCGCAGCTCCCCGCGGCCCCGCGCGGCGCGCACCGGCTCAAAAAAGTCTCTCGGGTCCACGCGCCCGCCCCGTCGGGTGTGCCGGACGACGTCCGCACCGGCGGTGCTCCGACGTACGTTCCGACGAGGGCATCTATACACCTTAGGCGATGCTTAAGAAAACTTGAATTTTCGGCCAGAGTCTCGATGATTCTTAACTTCTATTCAAGTTCTCGGCCAAAACTTGGGTTTTTATTCAAGTTCTGAGACGATGAATTTCTAAACCCATCATTTCTTAAGCATTTCGCAGGGTGTACACCACCACCGTGTCAGGCCAGGGCCATCCTGGGCCCCAGGATGGTGTATTTACCCTCCTGGCCTCGGCCAGGAGGGCGTGTACACTCTGCCAGGGCCAGGATGTCCCTGGCATGGCACGGTGGTGGTGTGTAGATGCCTTCAGCGTATACGTCCGACGCAGATGCGGCGTGGGCCCCACGTAAACGTAGGTCGGGCGTGTCCCTCCTCCGGAGGAAGATTCAAAACTAGTCAACAAAATAATCTGGGGACGATGTTTTGAGTATTTTTGAGCATGTGTTGGTTATTCATTTTTTTGAACTATTTCTTATTTTTTCGGTCAACAAATTCGCCTCTAGGAGGACCCGCCCGACCTAAACGTAAATCCGACGCGGACCCGACGTGTATCCGACGCAAACCGAATCTCAAGTTGCCGCGCGAGGCCTCCAGGGTTCGCCTGGTGGCTTTCCTGCTCTCCTTCCGCCGTCCTCCGCTCCGCCTTCTTCTCCTGCCTCCCCGCCGCTGTCGTGCCTGCTCCTGCGCCGCCCCCACGGGGGCCCAGAGAATATACGCCACCACCACGTCGATTCCTCCTCTCTCCTCTTTCCGGCGAGAGGGAGGGGGGGAGGGAGGTGGTGGTGGTGTATATTATTTGGGCCCCCTGCCCCCAGACCCCCTCGCGGCGTGACGGAAGTCTGGACGGAGGGCTTTTGGCCGGTTTCGGCCTCTGGGGTCCCTGGCCAGGCCCCTGGGACCGTCGAACAATTCTTCGGGAGGGAAGCCCGGCCCTGGGGAGAAAGGGTCGGGCCTTCCGGGGGCCCCGTGTGGAAAACATCAAGACGCCGGGGATGTCTGTGCTCCTTCTCCATCTTCTTTCGGCGCTTGCGCCCTCGGCGGCGCCTCATGCGTGATATTCCCGGCTTGCCCAGCGGTCCCCAGTCTCGCGTCGTGGCAACGTTTGGGCGGTGGCTGAGATGGGGGAAAACGGCGACCCTCGTCGAGGCCGAGGTCGAGTACAAGAAGGCGGCCGAGGAGGCGGCCAAGGCGATCGAGGACGCTGCCCTGGAGATACGCCTCCAAGCTCTGGAGGCTGGCGCGGAGCAGGCTGCCGCACGGTCGGGGTCCCCCGAGGCGGGCTCGTCGAAGGAGGACTCGGCGGAGAGGAAGGACAAGCCGATGCCCATGATGAGGATGTTCCAGGGCATGGAGCTGGAGAAGAAGCTGGAGAGCGCGGTGAAGCGGAGCATCGCGGTGGAGTCCACCTACCTGCGGAAGGCGTCTGCGGCGCTCGACGGCCCCGGGGCGACCGAGGAGCGGAAGGGCCTCTACCGCCTGGTCACCGAGCGTCCCTTCACCTGGGACCCGAAGGTTCGGGCAGGAGATCGACTACATAGTTGATTTACCCCAAAATGGTTTTCCTCGTCGAATCTACGAGAATTGTACGCAGAATGTTCTTAGATCTACGAACATTCTGAAGACATATCGTCGGTTCGGCGAGAACTCCAATTTTGGGGTATATCAATTCTGTAGTCGATCTCCTACTCGAAAGGTGGCTCCGCTCGAGCTGCCTCGCTACGTGCGCGCCAAGGGGGGTCCCGTCGACCCCAGGGGCAGCCTCTCCGACCCGGCCGCCGCCTCCAGCGGGCACGCCGGCGGCGAGCCGCCCGTGTGGTACGTGCTGGAGTTCTTCGGGGACATCCAGGCTTAAGTAGGGCCTGTCCCTCTACAGGAGGAATAGTCAAACATCATATTATAACAATAGCCTGGGGACGTTTTTTTGTTAAATTATGTTTGGCTCCATTGGATTTTTTTGTTTGATTTAGTTTGTTTGTTTGTTGTTGTTGTTGTTGTTGCTGTTGCTGTTGCTGTTGCTGTTGCTGTTGCTGTTGTTGTAGTTGTCGTTGTCGTTGTCGTTGTTGTTGTTGTTGTTGTTGTTGTTGTTGTTGTTGTTGTTGTTGTTGTTGTTGTTGTTGTTGTTGTTGTTGTTGTTGAACATTATTAATTCTAAAGAATAATTATTGTTGGGCCCCCTGGTGCACGCCCCCCCCGCCGCGCCTAGGCCGCAGCTACATTTTCATCATTTTCGTGAGGAAGCCTCAGGTAAAACGATGGGGTCCAGATCCGGTTGTTTTGTTCCCCCCCGCTTTCCCTTGCAAAAAACACTATAAAATGACATTTCTTGTTCTAATATAATCAAATTTCAAGAATCCCTTGCAAAAAATAAGGTAAAGTGGACATTCGCGCGCGCAAGACGAAATCCTTCCAAAAGCTTAGTGTTCGGAGCGATTTTAACATAAAAACATCAAAAAACCAATGGTTTTTCAACAAAAAAATGTCAAAATCTCATCCCGCGCGCTCTTGCGGATTCGTAGGAAACCCAACACTTTTTAAACATTTCTGTCAAACGGGCTTTTGCGAGCAACTTTTTCGAACTTCTGCGACAACGGTTGCGCACCTGCCAGGGCCATCATCCCTGTCAAATAATACCATGCGGGACACATTCGTTTTTTCTTCGCGCGCGCACGCCGAAATCTCCAAAAACCATTGGGCTTCTTAAGAATTTTAGCACCGCGCATCATAAAATCACACGAATCGCACCGTAGGTCCTCGAAAAACACCTGCACGACTTTTCAAAATTTCCACCCGCGCGCGCTGTGTACCCCACGCCAGTGTAGTAGCCACGGTCGTCCGCACGCCACGAAGTGAAGTGTCCCAACGTCATAGGGCGGGAAGCTGGGTTTGGGTGGTCGCGAAGAGTCGTTTGGATATTTGGTAGAGCTTGTAATGCCCCCCCACGAAGTGGGGGTATTGCCTGGTGTCGTATGAAAACCCTGGCACTGGGGAGAACACCACGCGTTCGGGTAAAATGATTGTTGTTGTTGTTGTTGTTGTTGTTGTTGTTGTTGTTGTTGTTGTTGTTGTTGTTGTTGTTGTTGTTGTTGTTGTGTTTTTTCAAACTTTTCATTTTTCGCCCAAAGTCCGGCTGTAGGGGGGCATGCCCGACCTAAATCCAGGCCTCGCAGGTGGAGCAGCTGCGCCAGGAGGTGACGGCGGTGGTGGGCAGCGCGAACCCCTCGCGCGGCGACGGCGTCGTGCTGGTGCTGAACTCCGGCGGCGGCACCGTGACGGGCTACGGCCTCGCCGCGGCGCAGCTGATGCGCCTGAAGGCCGCGGGCCTGAAGCTAACCATCTGCGTGGAGCAGGTCGCAGCCTCGGGCGGCTACATGATGGCCTGCGTCGCAGACCGCCTGGTCGCGGCGCCCTTCGCCGTGCTGGGCTCCATCGGGGTCATCACGGACATCCCCAACGTGTACGACCGCCTGAAGAACGAGGGCATCGAGTTCCAGACCGTCACGGCCGGGAAGTATAAGCGCACGCTGACGCCGACCAAGAAGGTGACCCCCGAGGACCTTGGCTGCCTCGATACGCCCGTTTTGAAACGCTGCGTGTTGGCTGAGCATATTGGCCCACGTTTTGGCGAACGTATCGCGTCATACCCACGTTTTAAGTCAACGGGCTGAGCTCCGTATCCATACGCTGCGTGTTGCGTCTTGCGTATCGGGGCAGCCGAGCCGAGGACATGAAGAAGACCAAAGACGACATCGAGGCGATCTTCCAGCTCTTCCGGGGCTTCGTGGGGGAGCACCGGCCCCAGCTGGACCTGGACGCCGTGGCCACGGGGGAGACCTGGTTCGGGAAGGACGCGCTGGAGCGCAAGCTGGTGGACGAGCTGAAGGCGACGGACGACGTGCTGCTCGACCTGCGGCGCGAGGGCGCGGACATCCTCTACGTGAAGTACCAGCCGCAGGCGAAGAGCCCGCTGGGCCAGCTGCTGTCGGCTCAGGCCAGATGGGGCACGACGGGATGCTGGTACTCCCTCTAGGGATCGCCAACATGGACCGAGACGCGTGGATTGGCGGCAGGTCCCGTTTCCAGGCCAGGCCGGCGCGCTCTGTGGCCCAGTTGGGGCGGTACTGGCCTCGCGTTTGGGTGGGCGCTTTCCCCGGTCCGTGAGGTCCATTCGCTTCGTGGGGTGCACGTCGGGGATGTGGAGAGTACGTGAGTTTGGGCACTCCTGGGAGCCTTTTGCAGGCCTCTTGGGGCCTCTTTGGGGCTGCTTGGGGGCTTGTTTGGAGCCTGGCGAGGCGGCCTCTCTGGGCCGTCTTGGTGCCCCTTGGGGCCTCCAAGGGCCGTTTGGTGGGTCTCTTGGGCCGTCTTGAGGCCAACTTGTGTCGTCTTGGGGCTGATTTGGGTCCCTCTTGGGCCACCTTGGGGCCTTCTTGGGCCTTGCTGGGGCCCTCTTGGGGGCTTCTTGGACCTTCTTGTGACATCTTGGATGCATCTGGGGCTGTCTTGGGGTGTCCGAAGCCTGACAGGGCGAGAGCGGTAACATCGGTCCAACAACACCTCTGGAGGCCCTTTTGAGGATCCTCTTCGAACCCTCTCGGGCCGTCTTCAGGGCCTCCTGGGCAGTCTTGGGGTCCTCTTGGACCGGTCTGGGGTCATCCTGGGCCGTCTTGCAGCCAGATTGGGCCATCTTGAACCCGCCAGAGCCGTCTCGAGGCCCTCCTCGTTTTGTAAGAAGCCAGAGAAACACACACATTCTTGATTTGCCGTAGGTCTTCTGCGTTTTCGAGCCCCCGAGGGGTCCACCACCTTTGATCCGTGGATGGTGCGTGGCTCCAGTTTTGTGTGTGTGGTGTGTGGGGTGGACAGGGGAGGCTACATAGTATCATAAAGAAGAGCAGCATCTTGTGTTCCGTAATTTTATGTATGATTGGACACACGGGATCTGTTGCATTAGGATTAAGTCGGGCATGTTCCTCTACAGGAGGCGCGTTCAACAATAGTGCAATATGGTAATATGGGAAGTTGTGTATGTAAAACATATATGTGCATATACACATATATCTACATGAAATAAAAAGCACACACATACATATATAATAACCATATTTGAATTTTCGTTTGGCAATTCTTCCCTCCGAAAGCTGCCTGCAGGGGGACCTGCCTGGCCTAACATTGGGGCCTTCGTGAGCAACGCTGCCGCTCGGCGCACCACCTCCGGGCGTGGGCACCGGCGTCCGCCTGGCGCGCCAGGGCCACGGCTGCCCCCGATCCGTGTCACAGCCTGTGCCCGCCTCTGGGTGCACTCCAGCGCTCCTAATCGTCGCAGGAGGAGGAGGAGGAGGAGGAGGAGGAGGAGGAGGAGGAGGAGGAGGAGGAGGAGGAGGAGGCGGAGGAGGAGGAGGATCAGGAGGAGGAGGAGGAGGAGGAGGAGGAGGAGGAGCAGCAGGAGGAGGAGTTCGAGTCAGCCTGGCGGGTTCGAGTGCGCCTGACCCTGGTGGCCCTAGAGATTGCCAAGACTTCCAACGATCCTTACGGGACGACCCTCGAGTTGGATGCTGCGGCCAGTGCGCGGGCCGGGGCGAAAGCACTGGCTGCCCAGAGAGATGGCGTCTTCTGCACCTCCTCTCACTGGATCTTCAAACCTCGCAGGCCTAGAGGTTGACACCAACACCAACATCGGCGGTGTGCGTCCACCGAGGGAAGAAGATCCCGATCTCGATGCTGGTGGTCATATTCTGGCTTCCAAGGTGACCGAAATGATGCCCCCAGCACCGAAATCTAGGATCATCTTTCCCATGTGGAGGCAACCCCCTGTGTTGGTGTTGGTGCTCATTTCTAGGCCTCCAATCATCTTAAGTCTGGCGTGTCCCTCTACAGGGAGAATATAAATGAATCGTAAGTCTTCTGTTATCTTTGACAATTCTAGCACATTTTGTTTGCACTATTTTTGAACTTTCGCCCCAAATCCGCCTGCAGGAGGACACGCCTGGCCCAACTCTAATCAGGAGTCCGAGGCAAAGCTGGCCGTGACGACGAGTGCCAGTGTTTTGAAAAAGAAGTGCCAGATTCATGTGATTCTTTGCATGCTTGTATTGGTATTGACACAGTCATCTGCTGCTTTCATCTCTGGATCCTTCTCTCTTATGGATCGTCCTCGTGTGGATCCACCAAATAAAGAAACGAGAGATGGATCCAGAGAGCGATCAAGAGAATGAGTTCGATTCCATTGTTTTCAACAAAACCCCGCACACTGGCGCCCCCCAGAGGACCCAGACAAAGTCGACAGCAGGCATCGGCGGCGAGCGAGGGGGGGAAGCGAGAAGGCGAGGGCCCCCTCAGGAGGCGGCGGGGCTGCTCAGAGCCCCCGCGGCCTTCTGAGCATCTTTTTGGCGCGTGTCTTCGGGGAAGGGCCCAGGACATGCCCAGAAGGCCGGAGGACCTCCGAGCCTGCCGAGGAGGCCCACCCCCCTTCTCACTCCTCCCCGGCCCGCCACCTCTCGCTCCCCCCCCCCCCCCCCCAAAGCCGCGCCGCCGAGCGAGGGCGAGCAGGTGGCCAGAGGCCGTGGGGGAGGCCTCCTCCCCGCTGGCGGCCGCTCCGGCAGCGGTGGCGCCCCGTCCCCCGCGGGCTCTGCGCCGCGCGCCTCCGCGCGCCAGCCGGGCTGGTTCTTCGGGCTGGGGGGGAGGAGGAGGAGGAGGAGGAGGAGGAGGAGGAGGAGGAGGAGGAGGAGGAGGAGGAGGAGGAGGAGGAGGAGGAGGAGGAGGAGGAGGAGGAGGGGAGGAGGAGGAGGGAGGAGGAGGAGGAGGAGGAGGAGGAGGAGGAGGAGGACAAGGAGGACAAGGAGGACGAGGGGGAGGGGGAGGAAGAGGAGGAGGAGCAGGAGGAGGGGCTGCGCGGCGCTGCTGTTTTGTGCTTGGGGAGGCGAAAGCTTCGGCGGCGAGCCCGCGCCTCAAACTCTGCTCCGGATCTCCTTAGGATGAGGTCGGAGGATCGCGCCGCATCGCCGATGCACCGGCGATGCGGCTCGATGCGGGGTCCGACTTTCTCCATGCCGACGTCGCCGATGCATCGCCGACGTCGCCCTGTGCACCGCCGACGCATCGCCGATGCATCGGCGATGCGGCGCGATCCTCCGACCCCACTTGCTCGGACCCCATTTGTCAGAAGCCAGGCGAAGGCTGGCAAGCCCGTGGTTGCCAAAACGGAGCTCTGGGATTTTTTTCCCTTCCGGGAAGCAGCCCGTTTATGATTTAGCGCGCTGAGTTTTATTCAGGAAATTTGTTGTCTTCTTCTGGGAAGACCAGTTTAGCAGCTACGGATTTGCCAGCCTTCGCCCAGCTTCCGAATCTGGGAGGCCTCTAAGATGGGTCCTTGGGCCCCTTCCATGGTCCATGCCAGGCAAGCTTCTCCAGCTGCGCCCAGGTCTTTACATTCTTTAATATGTATATATATATACATATTAAGTGCTTACTTGGAACAATGTATATATAATATCATACCATATACATATATATACATGAATGAATGACAGGTTTCAGTTTGTGATACTTTATTAATATTATGTATATACTTACGGATACTTCTCACTCGTATTATCACATATGTATATAGACTGTTGTTAAAAAACCAAGCATTTGCGGCCCAAGGGCTCCCAACCCCCTCCCCAGGGGGCCTGACTCGCACGGCGCTTGGGCGTCGCGTCATGGGGGCCAAGAAATGGGGCGGGCCGCGCGGGCTGCAGCAGAGGGGCCCTCTAGGGCCCAAGGGGGGGCCTTCAGGGTACGAGAAGTGCACCTTTCTCCCCGCCTCGATTCAACGCACGCCCCCGCTGGCGACGCCCACCGCGCTTTCCCGCCCGTGCCATTTGTGGTGCGCGCGTACCAACGCTCTGCCCCTGCTGGGCCTCGTCAGGACTCGGGTGACGATGGCAGCGGCATGCGAGCACGGCAGGTGCACATGACACCAGTGCTGCGCACCAGCGCTGTGGCAAGCGTACACATGCATGAAGCGTGCCACATAACATCTCCCCTGGCACTGGACGACTGCTGCTTCTGCCGCCGTGCCTCCGTAGGAAGTCGACAGAGAGGGCGGGGGGTGGAGGGCAAATCTTCCCCACCTGGTCCTGGGGTTAGGTCGGGCGTGTCTCTCTACAGGAGGAATATTCAAAAATAGTCAAACCTAGTCAGGAGACGATTTCTGTTTGTCCTGATTATTGTCGAGCATCTTGGGACTATTTCTGTCATTCGTGCAAAATCCGCCTGTAGGGGGACATGGCCGACCTAATCCTGGGGCCCGATAGCGGGCCACGAAGGCCGAGACCAAGGAAAATGAACTTGGCGCTGCCACAATTGGGGAAAGCATCCTAATTGAGTAGGTCGCTACGCAAGGAAGGCATTCCTTTGCACTATTTTGTTTTGGTTGGCATTGTTTGCCATTGCTTGGCAGTGCTTTGCACTACTTGGCATCGCTTGGCATTGCTTGGCATCTCCGTACATGACTTGGAACTCTTTGGCATTGCCTGGCACTGCTTGGCATCACTCGGCAACCCAGGGAACGCCTCGTCAGGCACAGAAAGGAAACGATGCAAGGGAACCTGGGGAACACGAGGGACCCAGGCGAGACTGGCCCCTGCAACACAATGAGGGGGTCAAGCCAAGGAAGCGGGGGAGCCTGGGCAGCGCCGGCCGTCAACAAGCAGGCATCAGAGACAAAGGATCCCCTTGAGAATTTGGGCACCGGCTAGGCAGCGCAGGCCTGGCACTCTCGCCGGTTGTTCCAAACCACGTGAGCGTGAGGGCCCTTGGGCAAGGCCAAAGTGGGGCGAGACCCGAGAGTGAATAAATCGTATTGTTGGGGACCAGAGAATATGCGAAACGAAGTCGTGGTCGTCGTGGTCGTCGTGGTGGTGGTGGTCGTTGTCGTCAGTAGGTCTTGCGCTGCAGGGTTCTCATGATGGTTAGAAAGGACTACGGAAGAGTCCCACAAGGGGGGCGGGGAGCCCGAGGACGATGGGTCCTGCAGCCGTTCCGCCTGAGACGTCCTCACAGTTTATTCAGGGATCGTGCTCTCGCCTCAGCGCTGGCTACGTTTTCGGTCTCGGCGGCCAAGATTCCTTGCGACAGGAAGCACTAAGGTGCCTATGGCCGTGCTCTCGCCTCAACGCGCTGGCTACATTCTTGGTCCGGGCGGCCGCGATCCCTGGCACAGAATACGCTGAGGTGCGCATGGCCGTGCTCTCACTCCTCCTCCTCCTCCTCCTCCTCCTCCTCCTCCTCCTCCTCCTCCTCCTCCTTCTCCTGGTCCCCCGTGGGCAGAAACGTGTCCGTATCTGCGGCCTCCTGGGCCGGGCCCCCGGGCCGCGACCCCACGGTACGGGGCGTCGCTTCGCGGATGCCTTGCGCGGAACGTATCCGTGCGACCGCGTGTCCGCGGGGCCGCGGCGCCTGTGCTCTGGCGCGCACCGGCAAGAGCTCGAGGTTCTGAGCCTGCTCCGCCGCCCGCGGCGTCCTCGCGCTCTTTCCCGCTCCCAGGCTGCGCCCCGCAGTGCCCTTCGGTGGCCTCCGACCGCGGCTCGGTGCCAAGCCGCTGCGACAAGAAGGTCCGCGGGATCGCGCCTGGGAGCCCCGACCGCGAGGGCGCGGATACCGTGCTCGCCGCGCGTGGGTCCCGTCTCCTCGCCGCTCCCGCTGCTGCCGGGGTGCTCTGCCGGGGCCACCTGTTTCTCCTCCAGAGGCCGGCGGCACTGCCCTGCCCCGTATTGGGGTGTTTTGCTGGGGCTGTTTCTTCAGGACGGTAGGCACAGCACGTACGCACATATCTATCTATCTATCTATCTATCTATCTATCTATCTATCTATCTATCTATCTATCTATCTATCTATCTATCTATCTATCTATCTATCTATCTATATATCTATCTATCTATCTATCTATCTATCTATCTATCTATCTATAAGCGTCGTTTCCCATGAGAACGAGGGGAAATATGGGGAATGGAGGGAGAGAGGAAAGTGCAGAAAACATGGCAAGGCATATGGGGAATCTGGGACTCTCTGTAGACGTATTTGTGCCTCCCTTGGCCTCGTGCTGAAACGCAACACGCACCGTGCTCAGAGCGTCCGTGTTGACACGCTGCGTGCTGGCTCGAGGAGCTGGACCACGTTCTGGCGAAAGTACCGCGCCAGGACCCACGTTCCCAACCTCCGTCTTGAGCTCCGCGCCAGCACGCCGCGGGTTGCGTGTGTTGCGCATCGGGGCAGCCGGCGGGGCCACCTCTCCTCCTTCCCCGAGGCTTAAGTCAGGCCTGTCCCTCTACAGGGGGAGTATCCACAAAGATAGTAAAACAACAGTCCGGGGACGTTTTTTTTGTTTTTTTTGTTTTTTTTTGTTTTTCCTTTTTCCTCTCTCTCCATTTTGGAGTATTTTTTGACTACTTTTTATTTTTTTGTCCAAAATCCCCCTGTAGGAGGACAGGCCCCACTTCACCCGAGGCCGGCGGCGCCGCCCCGCAGCCCGAGGGCGGCGGCGCGCTGGCGTGGTGGGCCGGGCGCCTCTTCGAGTTCGCCACCGGGTCGCCGCCGGGCTCGCTCGGGCAGCTAGGCGGCGGGGCCCACCCCCCGGGCAACGGCTTTGGGGATATATATATATATATATATATATATATATATATGTAGGATCAGGGTCGGAAACTGGAACATATACATGACCAGTGGCGGGCCGTTTTTCAATCCTGCGACTCTTCGAGGGTCGGCGACGTCGGGGTGGTCTGTTGTATACTTCTTCCCCGTTCTCCAAGGGAAACAACGAAACGTGTATACGCCAGGAGCCCGTATACGCCAGGATCCGCGTTCCCGTGCGAATTCCAGCGCAGGGTCCGAAAAAGCGTCGGTGTATAGAGTTCGTTTCCCTATCTGCCCCCACCCGCCCGCGGATAGCCGATAGGGGCCCCAGTGTAGCCCGCACCGCCCAGGAGCGTGCGGTTGTGCTGTCGGGGGCCCGTCGCCGCTGTGTCGGGGGGACGTGTCGCCAAGCGGGCCGGGCGCCTCTCTGAGCTCGCCGCCGGGTCGCCGCCGGGCTCGCCCGGGCAGCGGGGCGGCCGGGCCCACCGCCGGTGCCGTCGGAGGCAGGAAGTCTGCAGTACACGTCTCCAGGCAGGCAGCCTCGATGTCCGTGCATGGGACCCCTGGGACAGCGACGTGGAAGTCAGCTTTCGCCGCATTCGGGCTGCATCTGGGCTGCTTTCGGTACTTCCCTCTGCTCCTGCTTGCCCTTCCCGTTTCCCTTGCCCCTCCCTGTTCTTCTCGCCTCTTTGGTGAAGGGGCGAATCCAGTCCCAATCTGGTCCAGATCCGGTCCCACTCGTGTTCCAACTCTGGTCCAAGTCAGGCCTACATCGGACAGCGTTGGGGGCCACGTGAGCTTCCACGGAACGGGCACCAAGCGTAATGTCCTAAAAACGGGACGGCGTTTTTTTCGGACTCATTGGGCCCTCGCCCCAGGACAGCCAAAGAACGACTCGGGATAAGAAACTGGCCTTGGAAAAGGGTCGGGGCTTCCATGGACCGCGTGTTGCAGAGATCAGGACGTCGCACGTCTGGGTTTAGGAGCAACTCTGAGCAAGCGTTCCTGTAGGAGCGGGACCAGGAAAATTTGGACCCAGTACATCAAACGCAGTACTTGCCCATGTTGAGGCTGGGGGGTGGAGGGGGAGTTCGGTGCTTGCTAGTTCGGGCGCTGTTGCTGTACAGTTTTTCCACGACCGTGCGATCGAAATTCGTACGGAAGGGATGGGCACGCAGACCCACACAGCAGTTCCTGTCCTTCCTGGACGGGGCTGGCTGTCGGTGTCGCCGCGGACGCTCCCCACCTGGTGCAAGACGTCGCCTGCCCAGCGTCTGCTGTCGGTCTTGGGCACCCACCTCGGGCGTGCCGACGCCCCCGGGGGAGGGAGCCCGTGAGCGACGAGCATGGTCCTGCGGAGCGTTCCGCCCGGCCCCCCCTCGCGCCGTGAGAAACCGTGGCGGAAGGCTTGTGGCACTCCTCGGCGTCCTCGGGGCCCTCCGTGGGCTTCCCGGGGGCCGTCGAGACACGACCAGGGACGAAGGATGATGATGATGATGATGATGATGATGATGATGATGATGATGATGATGATGATGATGATGATGATGATGATGATGATGATGATGATGATGATGATGATGATGATGATGATGATGATGATGATGATGATGATGATGCTGATGATGATGCTGATGATGATGATGCTGATGATGATGCTGATGATGCTGATGAGGATGATGATGATGAGGATGAGGATGAGGATGAGGATTGATGAGGATGAGGATGATGATGATGATGTGATGATGATGATGATGATGATGATGATGATGATGATGATGATGTGATGATGATGATGATGATGATGATGATGATGATGATGATGATGATGATGATGATGATGATGATGATGAGATGATGATGATGATGATGATGATGATGATGATGTGATGATGATGATGATGATGATGATGATGATGATGATGAGGACGAGGAGGAGGAGGAGGAGGAGGAGGAGGAGGAGGAGGAGGAGGAGAGCAGCCCTGGGAAGGGGCCCTGAGGCCTCGGGAGGTCCACGCCGCGCAGACCCCGCGGGGCGCCTGGGGCCCGGGCAGACCCACGAGAGGGGGCCTCGCCTTCCGCGCCTCGCCCCCTCGGAGGAAGCCCCCGCGGAGGGCCGGCGCGCGCAGGGCCCGCGGAGGGCCCGCGGAGGCGGCGGCTCCGCCGGCGTGCTCCGCCGGCGGAAGGGGAAGCGAGGCGTCCACGTCGACAGCAGGCGGGAAGAATGCACACAGACACTTCTTCGGATCCTCTCCTGGGCCTCTCGAGAGGTCGCTTTGAGGTTTTCAATCGGCCTCTCCGAAGCCCTCCATGGGCAGCTTCGAAGTGGGAGGAGGAAAAGGTACTCCAGATCTCGTAATAAAAGGGAGGGGGTCTGGACCCTCCAAGACAAGCCATTTCAGACCTCCCCCGCGGGAGAGCCCTCCAAGACATCGTCCCCAGACCCCCCAGGCCCTCCAAGATGGCCTGGAAGAGACCCCCCCCTGGAATGAGACCCCCCTCCCTTTATTACGAAATCTGGAGTACACGCCGGTCGTTGAAAGTAGGTATTTCTGGACTCCTAGATCCCAATCTTTTTTAAGCGCCTTCCATCTCCAAGAATCGAGATGCTTTGGCCGCGTTTCGTTGTTCTCTGGGAGGGCCTGAACCCAACCTGCTTTATACGCCTTCCTGCTTTATGTTCTTACCTATTTTTTCCGATCGACGTGTAATCGTCGATTCCCTAGAAGATCTGGGAGAATATGAGAAGCGGGGGGGAAGACAAACACCCAGAAGATCTGGGAAGATATGGGGGATCCTGTTATTTGTGTCTATTTGTTCGTGTGTCCCAGGGCCCCTTCACAGTAGAAAGCAAGGAGCACCTCAAAGCGATACGTCCACGTTCCTGCGAGCTGCCCATAGAAGCCAATGAATACCTCATGTGTTTATTCCAGAGGCTTCCGACGTTCCGCCGACCCCCAGAAGAGTCGAAGAAGAAGCAGCAGTACAAGCATCAACTTTTGAGCCAACAGTTTATGTCTATGCCGTTTTTTTCCTTCTCCTATAGAAGCCCTGGAACACCTCATGTGCTTGTTCAAGAGGCTTCGGCCATTCCGCTGCCCCCCAGGAGAGGCAGGGAGTCATCGTTCTGCCACTCGTTGGAGCCTGATCGAAGCTGCTGTTGGCAGTCCAGTGGCCTTCGGCTCGTCCTGCCACTGAACCTGGCCTGTGGGTCAGAGGCTTCTTGGGCGCAGCAGGTGTCCAACGGGCACCTTTTGCTTTTATGTGGAAGCCTCTGATCTTGATTGCGAGGAGCGGGGCTTCCCTGTTCCTGTGCAGTCAAGACCAACGCGGGAAAAACGAAACAAACAGAAGCCCTTCCAGGCCTCCCCGTTTTGGCCCCAGAGCCGCCACACAGGAAGCCTCCTGGAGTCGGCCGCATCTATGCCCTCGCGGCCTGAGCCCCGAGGCGCAATGCCACGGATGACTGTGCGGCCCCATGGGTGCGTTCCGCCGCTCCGGGCGCGCGCGCGCGCCGCAGCGCACGCCCCGTGTCCGCGCCTGGCATCGCTCGGACGTGTGCGTGTTTTCTCGGCGAGGGCCGTCGAGGAGCATCCTTGATCACTTCGCGAAGAAGCCACGCGCGAAACCGAAAAAGCACAGGAAATGGACGTCCGAGCGAGGGCCAGCCGCGTGGGGTCGCGGCGGGGGCGTCCTGACCGCGCGGCCGCGGAGGTGGATGTGCTTTCCCGCCCACGGGTGTCATCGGCCACGCCTCCGCGCCGTGCACGCGCTCCGGCGCCGACGCACAAGGACGGCATGCTCCGAGCGTGCTCCTCCCTCCCCCCCGCGCGCTCCTCCCTCCCCCCCGCCCGCCGTGCCCCATGCGGCCACGCGCATCCCACGTCTGCCTTCTGAGCGCGGCGAGGACTCTCGCCGCTGCGACAAGAAGTCATCGGCTGTCTGCAAGAGCGACCTTCCGCTGGAGTGGCCTCTGGTGCGGGCACACAGGGGTCCCCAGACACTCTTGCCTGGGGTCGCTCTTGCGTGCAGCCGGCGTCAGGGTCCAGTGTCAGTTCCGATCCGATGGATCCGATTCAGTATCGATTTCGTCCGGCCCGGCCCCATTCGGTTCTGACATTCCAGCGATCTGATGCGGCCTGGTGCCAGCATGGCGCTGCCGTGCATCCTTGCGCAGCCGACGCGAGTGGACTCCGATCCCGCGAAGATGCAGCCCGATCCGACGCACGTTCCGCTTCGACTCGGTTTCCCGATTCGATCTACGCCTCCTCCTCCTCCTCCTCCTCCTGTTGACTGATGCCGCGAATGCGCGCAGGCCCCCTGGGCAGGGAGGTCAGTCGGGCGTGTCCCTCCACAGGAGGAATACTCAAAAGTCGTTACAACATAGTCAGGGGACGTTTCTTTTTGGTTGTGTGTGTGTGTGTGTGTGTTTGTGTGTGTGTGTGTGTGTGTGTGTGTGTGTGCGTGCGTGCGTGCGTGCGTGCGTGCGTGCGTGCGTGCGTGCGTGCGTGCGTGCGTGTGTGTGTGTGTGTGTGTGTGTGTGTGTGTGTGTGTGTGTGTGTGTGTGTGTGTGTGGGTGTGGCTATTTGTGTCCACAATCCGCCTGTGGGAGGACATGCCCGACCCAACGCCCGAGGGGCATCCAGCGCGACGCGCCAGCGAGGGAGAAGGGGCCGAGAGCTCTGGGGGTCCCGCACTTCGGTTCGGACGGAGGGCGGGGGGCCTCGAGACGGTGTGGTGACCACGCCGCGTGGCGAGTCAGCGGGCATATTCGTTACCCACCAAACCACCCCAACCCGACCCAAAGACCCCCGATTGACCCTCCATTTCCAGTGGTGGGGGGGGGGGGTCGGGGAACATGGGAAAAACACAACTGAGGCCCGTACCCCCCCCCCAAACCCGAAATTCGGGTCTTCGGGTGGGGTTGGGGTGGTCTGGTAGGTCGTCAGATATGGGGTCGCCGCACGGTTTTTGGGCTCGGGGGTCGTTCTCCGAGGACGTCGCGGGCGACCCGTGGGGGGCCTCCAGAGGGATCCAGGGGCCGTGTGGCGGCGGACCGCGCGCGCGGTGAGGCGGCAAAGGGAGGGGGTGCGGACCCTGCTGCGCACGGGCGGCTGTGGCTCCGCCGCCCGTCATCCGCTGACCCATCGCCTCCTTCTCTCCCCCTCGCGGGGGGGGGGGCCAGCAGAGACAACGGAGGCTCGCCCGCCTGGTCCACATCCGATCAGAACAGGTCCCCCTTCCCCTCCTCCTCGTCCTCGTCCTCCTCCCCCTCCTCTCCTCCTCCTCCTCCCTCCTCCTCCTCCTCCTCCTCCTCCTCCTCCTCCTCCTCCTCCTCCTCCTCCGCCTTCTCCTCCTCCTCCTCCTCCTCTCCTCCTCCTCTTCCTCCTCCTCCTCCTCCTCCTCCTCCTCCTCCTCCTCCTCCTGCCCCCTCCCAGGCCAGGGCTCGCTGGCGAGCCCAGACCAGGTGTACAGGGCGCAGGACTTCTCCGCGGAGCGGTACCGGTGACGCGCCCCTGGCCTCTGCGTCATTTTTTCCGCCGACTGGCCCTCCTTGCGGCGCCCTCCTCATCCTGCCCTCCTCCCGCTGCTGCTCCTTCTCTTCCTCCTCCTTCGTCCTCCCCCATCCATCTTCCTTCTAGGTAGCTCCTGACGGTCGAACCCCGAGACCGGTCGGTGGGGCGGGCCAGGCGTTTCGCCTGAGACGTCCCTACCACCCATGACCCTGGAGCTATCAATTTGCAACAGTTTCTCGGATGCAGGGCGGGTCGTTTTCAAAATGTAGTTCTCGCTTTAGCGCCGCGCACATTCGTTTTAACACTTGCAAGAGTTTCACGGATGGAGGGCGGGCCGTTTTCAAAATGTGGCTCTTGCCTGAGCGCCGCGCACATTCGTGTTAACACATTTCAAGAGTTTGATGGTTGGAGGGCGGTCCTTTTTCACAGTGTCGCTCTCACCAGTTTCGTTGATGGAGGGTGGTTCCTTTCCATGATGTGGCTCTCGCCATAGCGCCACGCACATTCGTCTTACCAGCTTACGGCAGTTTCAGGGGACTCTTATGGTTGACGTCCCAGAACCAATGTTTTTTTCCACGGCTTCGCATTGTCAGGACGCGGCAGTCACGTTGATTTGCGGTGTTGAAGTCTAAGGGATGACGTTCTTCAACGACTCCGTACCGTTCGGACACAACAGTAACGCTGATTCGCGGCGTTGAAGTCCCGAGAATGGTGCTTTGGTATGGTCGAACATTTCAGACGGTTGTGTTCCAACGGGCCACCTCCCGCAGTGAGAATATTCTTTTGTAGGGACCCATGAATAGGGAGCTTAGAGGGGAGGGTTTATAGCAACATCATTGATGAGTATTGAGTTTACACTGGTCCTCCTCCTCCTCCTCCTCCTCCTCCTCCTCCTCCTCCCGCTTCCGAGCCACGAGCCCCCCTCCTCTCTTCTTCCTGCTTCACCTGCTTTTTTTTCCTTCTGGGGCCCCCTGGGGCCCCCTGGAGCTCCCTGGAGCTTGGCAGGTTTCCCAAACTCCCGTCTCCTCCTCCTCCTCCTTCTCCTCCTCCTCCTCGTTGTCCTCCTCCTCGTTGTCCTCCTCCTCGTTGTCCCCCTCCTCATCCTCCTCCCCCCCCTCCCTCACTCCCCCTCCCTTCCCCTTCCTTCCGCCTCCCTCCTCCTCCTCCTCCTCCTCCTCCTCCTCCTCCTCCTCCTCGTCCTCCTCCTCCTCGTCCTCCTCCCCCGCCCCTCCTTCCTTCCCCCTCCCCCCCCCCGCGGGGCTTGGCCAGGAGGCCGCGCCGCCCTCGGCGGCGCCTTTCTCGGCGCGCCGCCACCCGCCAACACAGATCCGCCACAGAGGCGGGGCGCCCGGCGCGCCCTCGGCGCGCCCTCGGCGGGCTCTCGGCGGGCGGGGATGTGTGCACAGCCGCCGCCCAGGGCTTCACCGCGATCCCAGAGATCCAACGCATTGACACAATCAAGAGGCGGAGCTTTTTCGCAGCTTTCTGCCTCTGGGGGCCCTCGCCCCGGCCCAGGGGCCGTCGAAGAGCGACTCAGGACGAAGCGCCGGTCCTGGGGAATGGGTGGAGTTTTCCAGGGGCCGTGCATGGATCAAATCACGACATTTCGGTTTTCTGAGGTCCGATTCGATCTCGGCTCTGGCCGGCCCGATGCGACTCGATTCCGACGTTCGGGCGATCCAGCGCGGCCCGGTGCCTGTGTGGCGCTGTGTTGCACCTCGGCGCAGCCGATCCGACTCGATTCCGACTCCGCGCCGATGCAGCCCGATCCGACGCGCCTTTCGATCCGTCGGAGCTCCCGATCCGCTTCCGACTGGTCCTGCAGGAGCACCGACTTTCGGAGACCCCGACAGGCGGCGAACATGGATCTGCTCGAGCCCCCTGGGGCCCGAACGTGTCCATACCCACCGCCCGCTGCGCTCCCAGGACGTCGGTTCCACAGGCGGCGGATCTGGACAGATCCCCCGCCTCGCATGCCCCCCCCCCTTGTTGGGGCGGCAGGGCTTTTTTCGCGGCGCGTGCCCTGCCCCCTGGGTGCGGCCGAAGCCCTGGGATCCCGGGCGCCGCAGTCTTTCCACTCCGGGCGCTCCCGCCCAGTGTTCGGGCCCTCGGGCCATCGCGTGCCAGTCCAGCTCGGGAACATGCCGCGGAAAGATGGGGCCTACATCCCTCGTCGAAATTGAACGCAAGTTTTAGCCGCGACCTGGCGGGGCCCCCCGGCCCGAGATTTTCTTCGGACCCCGCCGGCCGCGACGCGCCCGTCGATGAACATTGAAATTTGGGGGCGACGGGGGTGGAAAAAACTTGCGTTCAATTTCGACGAGGGTTGTAGGGCTCCAGTCGGGCATCTCGCGATGCTGCATGCTTTCGCGACGCCGGATCTGAGGGAAGGAGTGCGGAGAGAATGGGGACGAAGCCTGACAGCGGTTCCCGCCCATCCCGTGCAGGGCTCGCGGTCGGCGTCGCCGCGGGCGTCGTCCACCCGAGACAACGCACCGCCTGCCCAACGGCGGCCGCTGCCGGTTTTGGTCGGCATGTGCTATTCGGCATCGTGCCCATGCTTTCCTCACTCATTTCGGGCGTCCAGACTCCTCTCGGGCAGGTCTAGGGGGGGTCGCCACTGAGGGGTCGCCTGGCTCCTCCTGGAGGTCGAGGGTCGCCGAGGATCAAGGATCGAGGGGGCCTCCGAGTGCTTCTTGGGCGCCCCTCGGTGCCCTGGATGGGCTCTGTGGTGTCCACGAGGAGCCTGCTTCCCGGAGGAGGTGGCGACCCCCCACCTCCGGGGGACCCCCTCCTGGCGCTGCCCAGCTCTTCTCGGCTGCCGCTCGCGGCGCCTGCCGCCGGGAGGGGTGGGCCGCCGAGGAGGTGAGCACCAGCCCCGGCGCGCTCCAGAAAAGGGCCTCGCCCTCGGATCCGGTCGGGCATGCTCCCCTGCAGGCGGACTCTCTGGCGAAAGCTCAAGCCTGGCCAAAGCATAGGCAAGCATGCTCAGGCATAATCGAAACTCGTCCCCATACTTTTGTTTTGACAATCTCGGAATACAGTCGGCCCTGACTACTAGGTCGACCCTGCCAGCTTAAGGGTACCCTTGTGTCCTGTGCCTAGCGACACGTGCCTTCTTACACTCCTATGGCGATGTGGCCTTCGGAAGGGTCTCGTGTCCTCTCGCGTGTCCTCTCCAATCAAGTCCGATTGTATTTCTCCTGCAGAGGGACACGCCCGACTCCACCCTCGGCGCAGCCTCGCCCCCTGGCGGGACGGCCGGCGGGCAGCCAGCGGACGGCAGAACGGCAAGCGGGCCCGCCGCCGGAAGGAGAAGGAGGAGGAGGAGGAGGAGGAGGAGGAGGAGGAGGAGGAGGAGGAGGAGGAGGGGGAGGAGGAGGAGGAGGAGGAGGAGGTCGAGCCATGGACCAACATGAGCATGCCAAGACCAAAACCAGCATTCAAAGCACTGAAAGTGAAAGCACAAGAGCCAAACTTCGTCGTCGTCTCAAAGGTCAGGTGATTCGAGGCCGACTGTGGGCACCTTTCGGGCGACGGATGTTGCTCAAAGGCATCAGTGTGGACGGCGGGGCAGTCGTGCGCGAGCCTGTCGAAGTCTTGCAGCTGCTCGGGCAGCACTGGGGCGCAGTCTTCGGCGAGAGGAAAAAGTCTGACCTCAATGCCATAGATCAGTAGCTCGAGAAGTACGGCCCGAAGGTAAACTTGCAGGATCTTCCGCCCCCCACACAGGCGAACATCGCTCGGCAGCTAGAACGAGTGCACGAGAGCGCACCAGGGCCCGACGGGCTCTCATATCGGGCCTGGAGGTTCAATCCTATGGGTGTCTTGGTCTTGGATCGTGCTCTTTGGTGGATCTTGGGTGGAGGGAGCTTACTTCCTGAATTCAACATTATACGTGGGGCGTTTTTAGCCAAGGGGTCCAAAGAAGGAGATTAGGAGGAAGTGATCCGTGGAGCAGGGGAAACACGACCTTTAGGACTCAAACAAACAAGCAACAAGATCTTGACGGGCGTCGTCGTTCGGCATCTCTCTCGTCGTCTCGGGGAGTTCATAGACTGCGAGCAGAGGGGGTTCGTCCAGGGTCGCAACTTCGGGGTGAACATCATAGACTTAGATGTACGAGCACGAATGGTGAGTATGCAACCTTCCGCAGCATTATCCTTGCCAGCATTATGTACATTTGATTACGGTCAGGCCTTCCCGTCAGTAGCCCATGTATGGATCTTCCGAGTACTTGAATACATCCAACTGCCACCACCGATGCTCGTGTTCATGAAATACATATATCAGAACGTGCTGTGCTTCGGAGTGCACCAGCAGACCACTCTTTTCCTTTTCGAGGTCCTCAGTGGAATCTTGCAAGGCTGCCCAGCGTCGGGGGCCATCTATGCAATATGCAGTCATCCTTTCATGGCAGAATTTCGAGAGCTGCTCAATAAAAATGCTACGCTTACCTCAGCACCCACGGCGGCATCTGAGAAAAGGAGGCGACCGTTATCGGCAGCAAAAGCTTGTGCTGACGACGTGGGAGCAGTGGTAGCCGAGATCCAGCAGCTGAAGCAGTTGAAACATGTATTTGATCACAGTTGTGAACTCGCTCTTCTGAAACTCAAGAGTAGCAAATGCTATATAGTGCCACCGTCAGGGCCCTTCGACGAATTCCGTGCTCAGCTGTATAGATCCTGGCTGTGTAATAACATCCCCGAGTGGGCCGATTTTAATATCGTCGCGATGGTGGAGTATCTCGGCCTCATCCTCGGTCCTGCGGCCTCTTGTGAGGCTTGGATCCAGCCCACCCAGAAATGGTCCACCCGAGCTGCACAGATTGCCCGGGAGCGGTGCCCCACAGGAGTTGCTGAATATTTATATGACAAGCGAGCAATCAGCACGCTTTCATACGTTGCCCAGTTCGCCCAGCTCCCCCTCCAACTTCCTGGAATCCCCTCTCTGAGGCGCCTCGAGCACGCCTCCCTGGCCTCTGTTTTTGCTCTCCCCAATTGTGCGTTATCCCTGGCTTCGCTTGTTGAACTCAAGACCTGGGGAGGGCCCAGAATCGACAGTGTTGAAACGATTTGTGCTGCCACTTTAATGCGATCTGCGGTGACGACCCTCCCAGAGTGGAGGCCCCTTCTTAGTATGTTGGAGTGGGAAGCTGAGAGGTGCCTTTCTCTCCAAGACATCGGACAAAAAAAACTTTATCCGAGCTTCTGGAAAGCTCCCGCGTTTGCTGAGCAGCTATGTTTGGCTGCGAACGGATTTTCCACGGTCCCTGAGTACCGAGCTGCTGGTGCGGCTACCCTCAAAACTTTGTGCAGACTGCAGCGAGAGCGGCGTGAGCATCCTCGCCCTTCACAGAAGTTTAAGATCCAAGGAACTCTGCACGAAACGTTTTCTGGTGTCCTTTTCCCTGGGAGCCTCGTTCGGGACTGGAGTGCCCGCCTGTGCAGGTACCACCCTGATCAAAAGCGCCTGATCCAGGGCATATGCTGGAGCTCCGTGCAAGCTGAAGTTGTCAAGTTCCCCCCTGCCCTGAGAAATGCTGCGTGGCGGACCTTCTCGGGTGCATGGATAACAAGTTCCGAATGCACGACGATAATTTGAAACAGTGTATACTAGGATGTGTCAACGCACCCGACTGCTTCACACACTACTGGGCTTGTCCACGGCTGTGGGGCCTAGTATCGTCTCTGCTGCATCTCGATTTCATCCCTGCTTCTCCCATCCATCGCCTTGGCCTCATTGCTCCCTCTGACTCGTCTCTCCTTCTGCTCATCGCCTCTTATCTTCTGTTCATCAGGTTGCAAGCTTTCGAGCCACCAGTCTCGTGGGAGGTAGGCGAATCCACCTTCCCTGCCATAAGGGCAGTCCTGGTGCGTCGAGCCGGCGCCAGAGGTGGTAGTGCGCGTGCGCGGGCGCAAGCGCGGGGAGGAGAGACGATGCCCGCGGCGACGTGCGAGGAGGAGGAGGAGGAGGAGGAGGAGGAGGAGGAGGAGGAGGAGGAGGAGGAGGAGGAGGAGGAGGAGGAGGAGGAGGAGGGAGGAGGAGGAGGAGGATAGGAGGAGGAGGAGGAGGAGGAGGAGGAGGAGAGGAGGAGGAGGAGGAGAAGAGGAGAGGAGGAGGAGGAAGGAGGAGGAGGAGGAGGAAGGCGGAGGAGGAGGAGGAGAGAGGAGGAGGAGGAGGAGGAGGAGAAGGAGGAGGAGGAGGAGGAGGGGGAGGAGGGGGAGGGGGGGGAGGAGGAGGAGGAGGAGGAGGAGGAGGAGGAGGAGGAGGAGGAGGAGGAGGAGGAGGAGGAGGAGGAGGAGGAGGAGGAGGAGGAGGAGGGTGAGATGGAGATGGGAATGGAGATGGAGATGGAGATGAATATGGAGGAGGAGGAGGATGAGGAGGAGGCCCAGCAGCCAGGTGGGCGCCGAAGGATGCCCATGCCTTCTCCGAAGCCTCCGCCGCCTTCTTTGCATGCCGCCACCTCTTATGGATGGAGTCAACTTCGACGAGGCTCCCGAGCGACCGTCTCGCCGGCGCCCTCGGTCTTTCTCGGCGCCGCCGATGCAGGGCCGAGGCTGTCACAGCGCAGGGGGACATGGGAGGAGGACTCCCCCTGTGCTGTTAGCCCCTGCTGCTGCCCCCAATCGCCTGACCGGCACCCGACAGCGCAGGGAGTCATGGATGATGATGATGATGATGATGATGATGATGATGATGATGATGAGGCTGCTGCTGTGATGATGATGATGCTGATGATGATGGTGAACATGATGGTGTTGGTGGTGGTGGTGGTGATGGTGTTGATGATAATGATGATGCGGATGATGATGGTGATGATGGTGGTGATGATGATGACGCTGATGGTGGTGGTGGTGATGATGATGCTGATGATGATGCCGATGCTGATGGTGGTGGTGGTGATGATGATGCTGCTGCTGATGATGATGTTGTTGATGATGATGATGGTGATGGTGGTGATGATGATGATGCTGCAGCTGATGATGATGATGACGATGATGATGCGGATGATGATGCTGATGATCATGATGATGATGCTGGTGCTGATGATGATGATGATGATGATGATGATGATGATGATGATGATGATGATGATGATGATGAGATGAGGTGATGAGGAGGAGGAGGAGGAGGAGGAGGAGGAGGAGGAGGAGGAGGCAGGAGGCGGAGGCGCAGGCGGGGCGGAGGAGGAGGACGAGGAGGAGGAGGAGGATGGAGGAGGAGGAGGAGGAGGGAGGAGGAGGGAAGAGGAGGAGGGAAGAGGAGGCGGAGGCGGAGAGGATGAGGATGAGGATGATGAGATGATGATGATGATGATGATGATGATGATGATGAATGATGATGAGATGTGATGATGATGATGATGATGAGGATGATGATGATGATGATGATGATGATGATGATGATGATGATGTGAGGAGGAGGAGAGGAGGAAGGAGGAGGAGGAGGAGGAGAGGAAGGAGGAGGAGGAGGAGAGGAGGAGGAGGAGAGAGGAGGCAGGAGGCGGAGGCGCAGGCGGATGGGGAGGAGGAGACGAGGTGGAGGAGGAGGAGGAGGAGGAGGAGGAGGAGGAGAGGAGGAGGAGGAGGACGAGGATGGCCAGGATGGCGAGGAGGGCGAGTAGGGCGAGGAGGGCGGAGGAGGAGGAGGAGAGGAGGGAGGAGGAGGAGGAGAGGAGGAGGAAGGAGGGAGGAGGAGGAGGAGGAGGAGGAGGAGGAGGAGGAGGAGGAGGAGAGGAGGAGGAGGAGGAGCAGGAGGCGGAGGGGCGGAGGCGGACGGAGGAAGAGGAGGAGGAGGAGAGAGGAGGAGGTAGGGGAGGAGGAGGAGGAGGAGGAGGAGGAGGAGGAGGAGGAGATCGAGGGAGAGCGGTGGAACCTGCCCCCCCCCCCCCCCCCTTAGACAGGCCCCCAGAGAGGAATGTCCTGGAGGTCTGCCCGCTGGCGGCACATCGAGTCGCGGAGTGAAAGCAGAAGCGCTCTGGCCTTCCCTCCTCCTCCGCCTCCCGCCTCTCCCTCTGCACTCCGCCTCCTCCCTCCTTCCTCCACCTCCTCCTCCTCGCTTCACCCTTCTCCTCCTCCTCCTCCTCCTCCTCCATATCCTGCTCCTTCTCTCTCTTCCCCTCGCCGTCCCCCTCCCCCTCCGCCTCCTCCTCCTCCGCCTCCTGCTCCTCCACTTCACTCCGCCTGCTCCCTCCTTCCACCACCTCCTCCTCCCTTCACCCTCCTCCCTCCTTCTTCCTCCCCCTCCTGGTCCGCTTCGGCATACTCATCTCGCATTTCTGCCTCGCCTTGCCTTGCTGTTCTATGTCTTACTCGGCAGCCCCATCTTCACTTTGTCTGGCCCTGGCCCCTTCCCTCAGGAGGAGATGCATCGTTCTCGGACTTCGTGGCGGCCGTACGCGACATGGGCGTGTGGGATCGGGTGTGGACCAGCATCGACACAGACCTGAGTCCCCTTCTTTCTTTCCGATGCTATTTTCGGTCACCGCGTCCCGTGCAGCCCAACCCCACTTTGATACCATCCCAATTCGCAACATAATGTTTGGCAGCTTCGTCCCCAATCAGTGAGTCATTGCACCCTGCATCGGCTAGCTATGTGGTGCAGCATATGCACTGCAAACCATGCGATGTAGTATCTGTGGTGCAAGCTTTGTAGTATGAATTGTGCGGCGCAAGCTACACATGTGGTGAAGCTATATGGTGCAGGCTATGGTGCAGGCTATGCTGCGCATGCCATGTGGAGCAAGGTCGGCTTGGCAAGCAATGTTCTGCAAGCCATGTGGTGCAAGTACTTTGGTCAACTCGTGAGTTGTCAACTCGACTGCTCGTGTGATCATCCCACCCTCCCATCCGCAACTTGTTTTGCAAAGCCCCTGCGATCGCGATTGCGATGAGTGCTTGGCCATGGCTGGCGCATCACTGCGGCCGTGCTGGCGCTCCCAAGCTCGCGCGCAGAGCGGCCAGCTGGTTTGGCACAGCCGATGCGGCCGCGATGGCGCTTATCAATGGCAACTCCTCAGCGCGTCTCAAAGGCCGCCTGGCGCGCGGACACTTCAATGCGGGTCGGTGACTCGGGCGGGCGCGGTATCATGATGACGTCGACAACGGCGGCAACGATTATGATAGTAGCGATGGTGGTGGTGGTGGTGATGGTGACGACGGCAAGGCCAATGATGACGATGATGACGATGATGATGCCCATGTGTCGGCGGTGACTGCGCTTGAACGATGATGGCGACAATGGCGCCGATTGCTGGGTGCATCCTGGAACAACGCGGAGGCACCTCGTGGTAAGATGAGAATGTGGGTTCTGGACGAGATTGCTTCAAACATGTGGGTTCCGATGGTTTCGGCAAGTGGGCGTGGGCAGGAACTTCGCAACTCTTGTGTGCAAGCCCTACCAGTGTATGACGGTTGTAGGTTGATCAGGCCCGCGATACTGGTGCGTCCGAGATGTTTTCGACATGTGAGCGCACGTTTAGGCATTTTTGTAGTGTGGACTCGTCAAAAATGATCTCTTGCGATAAGCGGCTGTGCGCGCATAGTATCATCTTATTTGACACGGCCGAAGCGTGGGGCTGATACCCAGCCTGCGTGGGACGGTGCGAAGTCAGATCGGCAAAGGGCGACGAGGCAGTGTCCCATGTAATTTGCAGGGGCCCAGAAGGGGGGGGAAAGACCCCAGGGGGGGGAGAGGGTGGCAGAGGTTTTTCGTCCTCTGAAGAGGGGGGTCCGTCTTGGCGGCGAGGGGTCGCCCACGGGCGGCCTGGGCGAAGCCCCGAACACGAGCCCTGCCACCGCGCGAGGCGCCCACCAGGCGTCGGAACCCCCTGCCCAGGGAATTCGGGCCAAGCGAAATGGGGGATACGGAAAGGGGGGGGTACGAAATTTGCTGCATGCAGCTGGTTTCGGCCCCGCCGCCGGGCCCATTCCTCGATACACGGGCGCCTCCCGGCGCCGGGGGGCGCCGGGAGAAGCACCTATACGTGAGCTGATTCTCCCCCCCCCCCCTGCTATTATCCCCCCCGGTCGCCCGGCCCGAGGAGCCTGTGCCAGCGCACGAGGTACAAACGGTGCCCTGAAGAAGGAACCCTTTTCGTTGGGGAGGGGCTCCATGTTCCTTGATTGCTTCACAGTTTGCCTTGGGTTTTCCTTTGGTTTCCGAAGGGAAATCGAAGTTCAACTTCTGGAGAAAAGGGGCCTCGTTCCTTATTTAGGGTTCCTTAGGTCAGCGCCCCGACTGTATGCCTACGGGGTGCCCCCCCGGGCGGCGGCCAGGAGCACGCTTGGACGCCCGGGCGCCGCGCACGAGGCGCCCCGGGAGCGCCCCCGCGGCCCCTCCTGCGGGGCGAGGGCCCCGAGCGCCCAGCCCGCGCACCGGGGCGCCCCCGGGGCGCCCCGTGGGGCCCCGCGGGGGCGGCGACGGGGCGACCACGGGGCCCCACGGGGCCCCACGAGGCGCCTCGTGGGGCCCACGGGCAGCGCAGGAGGCGCTTCGTGGGGCCCACGGGCAGCGCACGAGGCGGCCGCGGGGCGCCCGCGGGGCCCCACGAGGCGGCGGCCGGGGGGAAGACCAAAAAGCCCGTGCCAAGCATGCAGAGAATACTACTACTACTACTACTACTACTACTACTACTACTACTACTACTACTACTACTACTACTACTACTACTACTACTACTACTACTACTACTACTACTACTACTACTACTACTACTACTACTACTACTACTACTACTACTACTACTACTACTACTACTACTACTACTACTACTACTACTACTACTACTACTACCTACTACTACTACTACTACTACTACTACTACTACTACTACTACTACTACTACTACTACTACTACTACTACTACTACTACTACTACTACTACTACTACTACTACTACTACTACTACTACTACTACTACTACTACTACTACTACTACTACTACTACTACTACTACTACTACTACTACTACTACTACTACTACTAGTAGTAATAATAATAGTAGTAGTAATAATAATAATACTACTACTAATAATAATAATAATAGTAGTAATAATAATAACACTAATCATGATAATAATAATAGTACTAATAACGATAATACTACTATTAATACGGATACTAATAATAATAGTAACAGCATTAAGAAGAATAAGCATACTAATAATCATAAGAATAAGCAGAATAGTTCTAGTGAGAAGAAACATAAGAATAATAATCATAATATGAAGAATGATAAGAATAATAATAATAATAAGAAGGCAGAGCCCCTCAGTACCAGCACTTGTTTTGGGCAGGTGCGCAGCCTCCCCCTGCCATCCCATCCTGCGCCACGGGATCCTGCTCTGTCCCATCTCATCCCATCGTTGGTGTACTTGAGCGGTGGTTTTGCGCTTCGATGGTTTCGCTTGGAGTGGTCCTCCTGGTCCTTCTCGTGCTCCTCGTTGTTCCTCCTCTTCCGTCTCCTCCAGTCCTTCCTGCTCCCTCCCCTTTCCCTTCCCCCCACGTCCTACTCACTTTTACCCCCCTACCTCCCCTCCTGCTGCTTCCCACACTCCTCCTCCTCCTGCTTCTCTTCGTCCTTCTCCTGCTTCTCCTCACTTCCTCCTCGTCCTTCTCCTGCTTCCGCTCCTGCTCCTCCACTTCCTCATGCTCCCTTCTGCTGCTGCTGCTCCTCCTCCTTTGTCCTGGTCCTCCCCCTCCTCTTCCTCCTCCTCGTTCCTCTGCTCCTCGCCTTCCCCCTCCTCTGCCCTGTCTTCCTCCTCCTCCTCCTCCCCCTCCTCCTCCTCTTCCCCCTTCCTCCTGGTCTGGGCTGGTCGTGGGGCACCGAATTGGAGCGCGCTGCGGCTGCTCCCCGTGAGGCGAAGCCTCGCTGCGCGACGGTTCTCGGCCCCCCCCCCCAGGAGCCGCGACTGCCACGTCGCCGTCCCCCGTCCTTCTCCCCCTCCTCTCCTCCTCCTCCTCCTCCTCCTCCTCCTCCTCCTCCTCGTCCTCGTCCTCCTCCTCCTCCTCCTCCTCCTGCCTCCTCCTCCTCCTCCTCTCGTCCTCCTCCTCCTCCTCCTCGTCCTGCCTCCTCCTCCTCCTCCTCCTCCTCTGAGGCCAGAGGGGTGTCCCCCCAGCTCGCGAGCGTTCACAGTATTGCGTGCAGCCTAGTTGAACCTCTCGACGAATGCTGTACGGCGCGCGTTGCCCAGAACCTCGCACAGCAGATGTACGATCGTTCGAGGTAGTGTAGCTGCACGTGTGTCACACAGTGTTTGGCTGCTAGCATCCCAGCACTCGCGCGAGGCCGAGTCCTATCCTATCCTATCCTCCCGCCGCCGTCCCGTCCAAGACCCGCGGCACGGCCGTCGCGCCGGCCTGGGAGGTCGGCGAGGGTACGGGGGGGCTTCCTCTCCTGCTCCCACCTCTCTCCTCCCGCTGCAAGCTTCGTCTCCCCAGGCGGCCAGTGATCTTGCTCGTTCTCGGTGTCCTCGGTGGCTCGCGCTGGGGAACGCCGTGGCGGACGAGCTAGCGGGAAGCTGCCCTCGAAGCCCGCGTGCCGTCTCATTCTCGATTCAAGGCTGAGGAAGGTGCGCAGAAGGCTCGGCTTGTACGGAGGCGCCCCCTTCGTGCGAGCCTGGAGGCCATCCACGCAGAGAAGATGTCTGCCGCCGTGGTCAAACAAGTCCGCTGTCCCCCGCCCTCTGCTTCTGATCTTGCTCTCTTTGCTCCTCGCACGCCCTGTCCGAGGATGGAAGACTTGGCTCGAGCAGCCATGGTTGCGCATCCCAGGCGACGCTCACTCACTGGAGATGCAGCCCGTGCCCAGAGCTAATCAGGCAAGAGCCCTGTTTCTCTACATTGTCGAAGGGCCAGTGTATGCACATCGGATTCGGCTGGACCCATTCCAGCCACACGTCGCTGTTTAGTCATGCGTTGAATCTTCTGTTTTGCAGCTCGTGCGGGTTCTACGGGAGCCAACGGATGCGGAGCCTCACCAGCGAGCGTCTGTCCTCCCCGAATCTGGGCCCCGAGCGCAGAGTGCAGCCCACGCGCAAGAGGCGGAGCTGTTTGATCAAGATATACGAGGATACGCTCCTCGAGTAGAAATAGCCTTAACCAGAGCCTTGCCGAATGCTCGTGCTGTTGTGTGTTCGGTCATGCCTCCTCGCTTCGCGTTCGGTCCTATCTTATCCTATGCTATCCTATCCCATGCTATCTTATGCTATTCTATCCTGTCCTGTCCTATCCTACCCGATCCTTGGGAGAGAGAGTTTTTTGCAACCTCGTTGATGCGTCTTGGGATTGCAGTGGCCCTCCTTCTCCTCTTCCTCCTCCTCCTCCTTCTCCTCTTCCACCCCCCTCTTCTCCTCCATCCCTTGTCCTTTGAATTGACTCCTCCCCGTCGCACCCCCAGACGTGTCGGTAGAGCGGGCCATGCGTGTCGCCTGGGACTTCATTACCGTTTATGATGAAGAAACTTGAAACTTGGAGTCGTTTCGAGGATGGAGGGTGGGTCGTTTTCGACCATGTGGCTCTCGCCTTAGCGCCGCACGCATTCGTCCTAAAACTTTGCAGCCGTTTCCAGGATGGAGGGCAGGCCGTTTTCAGCACGTGGCTCCTGGAGGGAGGGAGGGAGGGAGGGAGGGAGGAGGAGGAGGAGGAGGGAGGGAGGAGGGAGGGAGGGAGGGAGGGAGGAGAGGAGGGGAGGAGGAGGGAGGAGGAGGAGTCTCAAACGTCTGCCGCGTTTTTTTGAGGACGGAGGGCGGGCCCTCTCCAGACTGTGTGGCTCCCGCCCGACCGCCGCTCTCCCCTTCTTTTGGAAGCTCTCGGCAGCACTTTCGAGGACGGAGGGCGGAGCGGTTTCAGAGTGCGGCTCCTGTTTCGGGAGGCTCTTCATGGGGGGGGATCCCATGGGGGGATCGGATCCCAGGGGGGGGGATCCCATAGGATCCCCTGGGGATCCCACGGGGGGGCAGGAGGGGATTCCATGGGGGGGATCCCCTCCTGCCCCCCCCTGGGATCCCCCCCCATGGAGAGTCTCCCGACTGTTGTCGCGCGCCGCCAGCTTCGAGGATTGGAGGGTGCCTCCTTTTCATCATGCGGGTCTCGCCGAAACGCCGCGCGCACTCGTCTTGAACGTTTTGCAGAATTTGCAAGGGCTCGTACGGTTGAAGTTCCAGAAATCGTGTTCTGGCATGGTTTAAGGTCGTCAGGACGCAAACAGTCGCTTTGATTCGCGGTGTGAGAGTCCCAGGAATTATGTCCAGGCTCGATCTAGGAATGTCGGGGCGCACCAATCACGTTGATTCGCGGTGTTGAATTCAGAAGGAATTTGTTGTGGTACGGTTGAGACTTCTGACAGAGTTGTCTTTCAAATAAGGCCCATCCCGCAATGGACATAATTACTTATGGGACCTGTGACGAGGGAGCTTGGGGGACACTGTGTATTGCAAAATCGTTGATGCGTCTTGGGTTTACACTGGTCCTCCTCCTCCTCCTCCTCCTCCTTTCTTTTTCTTCCTCTCCGTCCTCCTCCTCCTCCTCCTCCTGCGTCTTCCTCCTGCGCCCTCCTCCTGCGCCCTCCTACTTCTCCTTCTCCAACACTTCCTCCTCCTCCTCCTCCTCGCCCACGTGCCTCCCTTTCTGCTCTCCCCCTTCGTTCGGGCGCGGAAGCGCGCGCGAGGGGAGGGAAGAGGGAGCGAGGAGCAACGTGAAGAGGGAGCGGAGGGATGAGTGCAGGCCAGGGCAGTGGGAGGAGGAGGGCGAGGCGGAGGAACCGGAGGAGAAGAGGTCGGTGGGGGAGGAGGAAAAGGAGAGGGTCTTCTCCCCCTCCCCCTCCTCCTGCCCCTCCCCCCCCTTCTCCCCTCCCTCCCTCCCGCCCTGGCAGGCGCCACCCTGCATCTCTTTTAAGACTCGCGAGTCTCTCCCAGTCGGGGCTGTCCTAACCTAACCTAACCTAACCTCTCCCTCCCTCCTTCTCTCCTTCCCTCTCTCGCTCTTCCCCTTTTCTTTCATCTCCCTCCTTGACTCCCCCCCCTGCCTCCCCTCCCCCTCTGCCGCGCCTCCCCTTCCCCGCGTCGTCGGTGCCCGGCGTGCTGGCCGCAAGTGCACGGCGGCGCCAGCGGAGGAGGAGCCATGGGCGCGCCGCCACCGCCGCCGCCGCCGCCGTCGTCGTCGTCCTCGTCGTCGTCGTCGTCGTCGTCGTCGTCGTCAGCGTCGTCGTCGTCGTCGTCGTCAGCGTCGTCGTCGTCGTCGTCGTGGTCGTCGTCATCGGCGGCTGCAGGTTCGGCGTCGTCGTTACTGTCGTCGTCGTCGCCGTCGTCGTGCTCGTCGTTGTCGTCGTCGTTGTCGTCGTCGTCTTCGTCGCCGTCGTCGTCGTCGTCGCCGTCGTCGCCATCGTCTTTGTCGTCGTCGTCGTCCTCGTCGTTCTTGTTGTCGTTGTCCAGTTCGTAGTCGTCGTCTTCGTCGTGGTAAAGAGGGGATGATGATTAGGATGAGGACCAGAGTAGTACACAGCATGCATCGACGATGCTGTAGTACACCCTCCCATCCCAAGTCTTCCTCCTCCTTC
>CAUYUJ010021551.1:54740-59740 GCA_963575745.1 Prorocentrum cordatum | reverse complement strand
TAAATCTTCGACCTCCTCCTCCTCCTCCTCTTTCCCGGTCCTCCACTCCTTTTCCCGATCGATAATTTAGCGTGGGCCGGGCGTTTCGCCTGAGACTTCTTCACCATTTTATGACTCTGACGCTGAAAAAGTGACAACAGTTTCACGGATTGGGGGCGGGTCGTTTTCAAAATGAGGCTCTCGCCTTAGCGCCGCGCACATTCGTTTTAAACATTTGCAGGAGTTTCACGCATTGAGGGCGGCTCCTTTTCAACATGCGGCTCTCGCCTTAGCGCCGAGCATATTCGTCCTAAACATTTGCAAGCGTTTCACGGATTGAGGGCAGTTCCTTTTCAAGCTGTGGCTCTTGCCTTTTCGCCGAGCGAAGTCGTTTTAAACATGTGACAGAGTTTCACGGATTCCCATGATCAGCGTACCAGATACTGCGTTTTGGACAGATTCAGGGTTATGTGGGCGCAGCAGTTATGTTGATTCGCGGTGTTGAAGTCCCCAAGACGGCGTTCTGGCACGGTTCCGGATCTTCAAGACGCAGCAGTCAGGTTGATCCGTGGCACTGAAATCCCGAGAGCAATGTTTTTGCATGCTTCCCGATCTTCAAACGGTTGTCTTCCAGCGAGGCAGTTCCATACATGGAAATGAACCGTTGTAGGGGCCTATGAAGAGGGAGCTTGGAGGGAGGGTCAGTTCCAACATCGTTGACGTCTCTTGGGTTTACGCTGGTCCTCCTCCTCCTCCTCCTCCTCCTCCTCCTCCTCCTCCCAGTTACAAAGAAGGATGACGTGCGCTCCTCCTCCTCCTCCTCCTCCTCCTCCTCCTCCTCCTGCCCCCCCCTCTCTGTGGTGCACACTCCCCCCCCCTCCGGGATGCCCCCCTCGGGGCCAAATGCCCCCCCCCCCCCACGGGGGCATGTGGGACACCGGGCAACCACGGCGGGAGCGCCCTTCAGGATCCAAGTCTCACACGAAGTTGTTCTGTGTCGGGAATGGCAGGCGATGGATCCCTTGAGCTGTACAGCCGGGGTGCTGAAGAAGGAACCCTTTTCGTTGGGGAGGGGCTCGGTGTTCCTTGATTGTTCAACAGTTTGCCTCAGGTTCTCCTGAGGCTTTCCAGGGGAAATCGAAGTTCAACTCCTGGGAAAAAGGGGCCTCGTTCCTTATTTAGGGTTCCTTTGGTCAACGCTCCGACTGTGCTGATGCTGACGCTGCTCCTTCCCTCGCCCCGTCTTCCCAGGAGGGCCACGGGGAGTGGACCAGCTGCGTCCCATGGAGCTACGACATGGACGCGGACTTCTCGTCTCCCGACCCGGACGCGGGAGCCAGGAGGGGAAGCTTTGTTGCTCGTCGTCGTCGTTAACCCCCTGGAGGAGGCGGCGGAGGAGGAAGAGGCGGAGGAGAAGGATGAGGAGGGGACAGCCGATGATGAGGAGACGAAGGATTCACATTTTCAGAGCAGTGTGGGGAGCAGGAGGAGCAGCAGCAGCAGCAGCAGCAGCAGCAGGAAGAGCATGATGATGACGATATGATGGTGATGCTGATGATGATGCTGATGAAGATGATGATGATGATGATGATGATGATGATGATGATGATGATGATGATGATGATGATGATGATGATGATGATGATGATGATGATGATGATGATGATGACGATGATGATGATGCTGCTGATGATGATGATGACGATTCTGACTCTGATTCTGATGATGGTAATGATGTTGCTGATGATGGTGCTGCTGATGATGATGATGATGACGACGATGATGATGATGATGATGATGATGATGATGATGATGATGATGATGATGATGATGATGATGATGATGATGATGATGATGATGATGATGATGATGATGATGATGATGATGATGATGATGATGATGATGATGATGATGATGATGATGATGATGATGATGATGATGATGATGATGATGATGATGATGATGATGATGATGATGATGATGATGATGATGATGATGATGATGATGATGATGATGATGATGATGATGATGATGATGATGATGATGATGATGATGATGATGATGATGATGATGATGATGATGATGATGATGATGATGATGACGAGGAGGAGGATGAGGAGGAGGAGGAGGAGGGTAGGAGGAGGGAGAAGGAGGATGATGGGTGAGTTGGGGGAAGAACAGCAGGAGGGAACGCCCTTCTCCCTCTCGTCCCCTCCTTCCTCCTTGTCCTCGTCCTCTTCTAGCGACGACGGCGGCGGCACCGACGGCGACGACCTCCGTCCGCTGCCCCTGTCCAGGGCCAACGCATCGGTGGCCGTCTGCGTGTTGGGCGCTCCCCGCAGCATCCACGAGACTTACGCCAGCATCCAGCGGTGCCCAACCCCCCCAGGAAGAAGGGGGAGTGGAGGAGGAGGAGGAGGAGGAGGAGGAGGAGGAGGAGGAGGAGGAGGAGGAGGAGGAGGAGGAGGAAGAGGGGGAGGAGGACGAGGAGGAGGAGGAGGAGGAGGAGGAGGAGGAGGAGGAGGAGGAGGGTTTTGTTTTGCACTCAGACGCGCGCTTTACCCTCCAGGAAGAGGGGGACGAGGGGTTGGTGGTGGTGGTGGAGGAGGAGGCGGAGGAGGAGGAGGAGGAGGAGGAGGAGGAGGAGGAGGAGGAGGAGGAGGAGGAGGAGGAGGAGGAGGATGGGGGCAAGGTAGGGGCTCTCTCTACTGAGGCCCCGCAGAGCTTTTGCGGGCTTGGCAGGAACACCTCCCTAGGATAGTGCAGTGGCACGAGGCCGCCGACAAGGCCTGGTAGGATAGTGGAAGCTCCAAGCGACGGACCACCGCTGGATCAACGTGGGTTGTCACCTGGCCGCGGTGCAGGCGACACTTTTAGACATGAGTTGGACCCCAGACACCCCAGGAGATTGGAAGATCCCCTGCGGAGGGAAATTTAGTCTCGACTGCCCTAAAGGGTTCGACACGCTTCGTTTTGAAGTGGGGTCCTCGCTGGAAAAAAGCGTCTAGGCCCAAGCCAGCAAACACTTCGAGGGCTCGGGGGTCGAGTTCGGCGTTGATCTGGCTGTGACCTGGGCCCATTTGAAAAAATCTTGCGAAAGAAAGGTTTGAATCACATGGCGGCAGCTTTAGAGATGGTAAGTGAAGGAGCGCTGTGGCCAGCACAGCGGATATTTGATAATAATAGTATAGGGTCGCTGGTGTGTCCGAGGTGTAGAGCACCATCGGGGACCTTGTATCACCAGCTCGGGAGTGTAGATGCAACCAGGACGCCCCTGATCTCCCAGACGATTTGTGTGAGCAAGTGACAATCGGTGCGCAATCGTATCCGTGTTTATGGCTTTGTGGGTTGGTCCCGGTTCTCTGGACCATGCAAGGTGGTAACCTTCCTCTGAAGAGCGCACCGTCTTTGAAGGAGACTGGACCCAAGATGGCAGTCCTGTAATCCTCCCAGCTGATACAGTTCTAGGAAGCCACGGCTCTGGGGTAGAATACGGCAGGGATGCACGCCTGAGAAGATGGTCGTTCTCCGTTTGCGTCAGAGGTGTTGTGCGTGCATCCATGCGAGGGAGTGTTGCACGTCCTCGCCAAACCGTGCCAGGGCCGAGCTTCTGGCCGTAATTAGAGCTCTTCAAAAAAACAGGGAACGCAGTTGTATTTGTTGATGCATCTTATGCCGTCAAAGGAGTTCGCAAAGGCCCCGAAGCCATTCGTTTTCAGTAATCCAGATCTTTGGCAGGAGTTGTGGAGGGCCACATCGGTCCACGAGGGAACCTTCACCTATAGGAAAGTGATGAGTCATTTAGTTCAGGCCGCGATGGGACACCAGATCTCCGCGGAACATCTGGTTTGCCAGTAATGCAGCAGATGAGCTAGCAGACAAGGTGGCATAATGATCTGCCCCTCCATATGCGTTTGTTTTTCAAGTTCGTGAAGCAGATAAGTCAGCCTGGCGGGTTCAAGTGCGCCTGACCCTGGTGGCCCTAGAGATTGCCAAGACTTCCGACGATATTTACGGGACGACCCTGAAGCTTGATGTTGCGGCCTGTCCGCGGGCCAACGCGACAGCACTGGCTGCCCAGGGAGATGGCGCTTTCTGCACCTCCCCTCACTGGGTCAGGCCCGTTTAGGAACCGGCTCCACGGCTGGCCTGGCAGAGTTCGGTATTTCCCTGTGCGCAGGCAGGCCGTACCAGATACATAGCACACGTCGCATTGAAACTTCCAGAGGCCGGTGTTTCGCGAAGAGTTTGAAGCGTTCTTCGTGCGTCGCGCTTAACCAAGGACGGTCTTCTCACTTTCAGGCAGATCGACAAAGGCGTGCTGCCCAAAGGAGTCCCAGGCGCGCTTTGTTTTGTGTTCTCTTCTCACCCGCTGCCTCCAAAAACACCGTGCCATGATGCGTGTGGGGTCCCAAGGGGTGGGCTGTAACTCGACAGTTTTGTTTTTTTGTGTTTTTCGCTGTGCGTCGACGACGCCTGGCCACTGCAGAGAAGAGACTTGGGTCGTTCTTTGTAGGCACGGTCGTCCCTGGGGTCAGGAGAGTGTTGCTCACGCCAGGTCGGCCCTGTCAAGAGGTAAAGAAGTGAACTTCTGATGCGCCTCAGGCTGTGGCGCAGGAGGGGGGCAAGGGCCGACAAGTCTGTTTGCTTGCTTGCTTAGGTCGGAGGAAATAGTTAGTGGACCCTCCCCCGCCCCCCAAACTCAAAGTTGGCACCGCCAACGTTGATCACTGGGGGGGCATCGACAGATGAATGTGGCATGAGTGCTCGCTAATTTCTTCCGAGGCCTGTTGCTTGTTTGTTCTGGCCACCCGAAGGAGGTCCTCGCCGCCACCCTGCTCGCTCTCCTGCGGAGTCCTGGTCAAGGGGGGCCCCTCCTCCCTCCTCCTCCCCCCCCTCCCCCCTCCCCCCGCCGCTCCCCTCCCCTCCCCTCCGCCCCCTCCCCCCTCCCCTCTCCTCCCCTCCGCTCTTCTCTCTCCGCCCTCCACTCCCCTCCGCCCCTCCCTCCTCTGCCTTCCCTC
>CAUYUJ010021551.1:0-47500 GCA_963575745.1 Prorocentrum cordatum | reverse complement strand
GAGCAGTGCTCTGATCCGAAAACGAGGCCCACGATGCAGCGGGAGCGCCATGTTGGAAGGACCGAACATGTTCGGAATGAAGGCGTACGTGCGAAAAGCCAGGTCGTACCAATCCTGCGTGTAAAAAGGCAGTACGGGGCGGGGGGTCGCGCGACTTTCAGGACGGCCCCGAGGGAGAATGGAGAGTAATCGAAATCATGTGCCCTAGTCCCTAGTCGACACACCAGCCAGCTCGACCCGCAAATCAGCCAAGCAGCCCAACCAGCGCAACCCGCCACCACACCAACCTGGCTACCCACGCCGCCTGCCCTCCGTCAGTGCCATGAAGTCGGGCCTATCCCTCTACAGGTGGAATCTTCAAAAATAGTCAAAAATAGTATGGGGACGATTTTTGGAATATTCTTGAATCATTTTTGAGTATTTTCTGACCATTTTGAATTTTTCGTCGAAAAGCCCTCTGTAGGGGGACATGCCCGACCTAACATTACCAAGGAGGGGGGAAGTGTTCTTTACCAGCGAAAGTGGCTGCGAACTGCCCTCCAAGGACTAAGCTGGCAGCCGGGAGGGGCCAAATCGCACCTCACCGTGGGGGACTGGCCTCCCCGGCGGGCGCCCCAGCGATCGTCCGCGGGGCCAAATCGCACCACACCGTGGGGGACCGGCCCCCGGGCGGGCGTCCCGAGCACGGTCGGCCAGGGCCAAATCGCACCCTGCTGTGGGAAGCTGGCCTCCCAGGCGGGCGTTCCGAGCACGGTCCGGGGAGAGACATCGCACCGTACCGTGGGAGACTGGCCTCCCGGACGGGCGCCCAGAGCATGTGGGGGGCAACATCGCACCGCATCGTCAGGGATTGGCTTCCAGGCGGGCGTCCCGAATACGGTCGGGGGGACCGAAGTGCGATATTGTCTGTCATAAACCAAATGCTCCAGCCAATTGCTCTAGCTAGCACACCAGCCAGCCCTTTGTCACAACCAGCGCCGCGAGGGTCAGGGGCGCGGGGAGCGGAGCGGGGAGCGGGGCGGGGAGCGGAGCGGGGTGCTTGGGGCACTCGCTTGCCATGGCGCTCGGAGGCGCTCGGAGGCTGAGGAAGGAAAGCGGAGGAGGAGGAGGAGGAGGAGGAGGAGGAGGAGGAGGAGGAGGAGGAGTAGGAGGAGGAGGAGGAGGAGAGGAGGAGGAGGAGGAGGAGAGGAAGGAGGAGGAGGAGGAGGAGGAGGAGGAGGAGGAAGGAGGAGTAGGAGGAGGAGGAGGAGGAGGAGGAGGAGGAGGAGTGAGGACCAGACCACCCGTCTCCTGTCTTCTGTCGCCTTCCTCCTGTTTCTTGCCTCCTCCTCTCCTGCCTCCGCTCCCGCTCCCGTAGCTCGCTTCAGCCCGACCAGGCTCCTGCAGGCTCAAGTCCGTTCCTCCTATCTCGGGGTGGCAGATCTGACAATGGAGAAGCGAAGTCCACCCCTGAGTCTCCTGTCTCCAGCCTTCCCCTCCTTGTCGTCTGCCTGCCCCCCTAGTTGTCCGCTGCATGCCTCCAGCCTCCCTCCTCCTGCAGCTACTGCTCGCGCTGCTGCCACTATTTCTTCTTCGCCTTCTCATCCTTCTCATTCGCATCGTCTTTACCATTCCTCTCCTTCCCCTTCTGTCCCTCCTTTTCCTCGTCGGATCCTCCGTCTCCACACCCTCCTCCTCCTCCTCCTCCTCCTCCTCCTCCTCCTCCTCCTCCTCCTCCTCCTCCTCCTCCCCCTCCCTCCTTTTTCCTTCATCCTTGCTTCCTCTTCTCGTTCTTCTCGTCCTCGTTCCTTCCCTCCTCGACTCCTGTCTTTCTCCTTCTCCTCCCCCTCCCCCTCCTCCCCCTCCCCCTCCTCCCCCCTCCTCCTCCTCCTCCTCCTCCTCCTCCTCCTCCTCCTCCTCTGCATTATCATTCCCCCCCCCGCCCCGAGAGGCCTGTACACCCTCGCGCCCGGCCCCTGGCGCGCGCCGCTCTACGGGCAGATGGGCAGCAGCATGTGGGGCTACCACAACCAGCACGCGTGCCAGCGAATGGTGGGGAGGGCGTTCTCGCCCCCCCCTCCTCCTCCTTCCTCCACCCCCCCCTCCCCCCTCTCCCTTCTCCTCCGTCCCCCCTGCTCCTTTCCTCCGCCTCTCGTCCTCGGCCTCGTCCTCGTCCTGGTCCTCCTCCTCCTCCTCCTCCTCCTCCTCCTCCTACTCCTCCTCCTCCTCCTCCTCCTCCTCCTCCTCCGCAGCCGCAGCCACTTTGGCTCACGCCTGTGGCGTTTTTTTTGCTTTTGCGCAGGACCTAGCCTTGAGGGGGAGCAGCGGCCCCCAACAGTGCCCCTCGTCTGCCTGGGCAGACGAGGTCTTCTCTCACCCTGGTGAGCTCCCGATGGAGCATTCCGTTCTTTTCCCGCTGGGCTTAGGTCGGGCCTGTCCCCCTATAGGGGGATTTTGGACGAACAATGAAAAATATCAAACAACTATTTGAAAGATACCCAAACATACAAACAAATATTTAAAAGATACCCAGAAATACTAGAACATAGTCCCCAGACTATTTTTTGACAATTTTCGAATATTTTCCCTGTAGGGGGACAGGCCCGACCTAACACTAGGCTTAGCGCTGGTGGATCCCCTTTTCGCCATCACCGAGCCACGGCGCAGCGAGATGGCCAGATGGATCAGGCAGGGGGCATGCAGCGCCGGCCTCGGTGGGCCCAGCCCGCCCGCACCACTCCCGGAGGTGGATGCGTCGCGCGGTTGTCGTTGGCACGTGTCCCGTGTCCTCCCGGCCAGCGGTTCGGTGGGTTCGGTTATGGTGGCAACGGAGGAGGAGGAGGAGGAGGAGGAGGAGGAGGAGGAGGAGGAGGCGGAGGAGGAGGAGGAGGAGGAGGTGGTCGGAGGCCCTCAATGGACCCTCCTCCCCAGCCAGGTAAGAGGTAAGAGGAGGAGGAGGAGGAGGAGGAGGAGGAGGAGGAGGAGGAGGAGGAGGAGGACGAGGAGGAGGAGGAGGACTTCAGTTCTTCCGTTGACGTGGACAGTGGTCTTGTACTCAGTGCCCGTGCAGGAAGAACCTCGCCTCGGCTACATCCTGTCGTCAATGTGAACCCCTGCGATCCGATCCTGGCCAAGGTATCCGTCGCCCTCAGGGCGTCTGGAGCAATCCGCATCAACAGCAAGTTCAACCCAGTGGTGCTACGGGTCATAGTGGTCCTGTTTGTCCTGGTCTGCAGCTTGTCCCTGGTCAATCCGCACTCCTGGACACCAGGGCCCCGGCCGAGCCCGAGCTTGAGCCCCTCATTAAAATGCTAACACCTTCAGGAGCCGTTGCCGCCGCAGGGGGCTACAACAAGGCCCTGGAGGCCAAACACCATGCCGGCCGTGAGCAGCCCTTACAGCCATATGTTACGAAAGTCTCCAATACTCCTAGAACCACGGAAGACAGATTTGGAAAGGCAGTTTCTCGGTTTGACGAAATGCAGGCTGCCTTGGACGAACAGCGATCTCTCGTTGAACGGCTACATGCGGAGTGCACTCAAGCTGAAGATCTTCAAAAACAACGGGTCACGCAACTACATTCTCTGGTCGGTGAGAAGGTTGCGCCCCCGCCAGCTGCCTGGTCAGTACCTTCAACTGACTGGCAAGATTGACGAGATCACAATCGAGATTGGAGATTTGGTTAACGAGGATGGTGGCCTTGCTTTCTCAAAAGAGGACAATGACGCCGCAAATACGGTCATCCCATAACTCAAGCGGGGCCTCAAGGAGGCCACAGGTGCATTGCTCTAAAAGACAATTGAACAGGCCATCAGGGCCAAGCAGGAAACTCAGGCGCTGTTGCAGCGGCTCCAGGTCAAGTGCAGGCCCACTGAGGGTGGTGCAGAGGCAGCTGGGGGATCTGAGGGCGCCCAGCCTGGAGCCCCCTCTGACCCTTCTCCTGCAGCTCCTGCAGGTGTCTCGCCGCCGCCGCCACTGACACACAAGGGAACGGAGGCCCTTCTGTTCGCGAGAGGGCCGCCTCGATCGCTGGAGGCGCCCGAGTCGCGGCTCCCAGGGTGCACCTCAGAGCCAGTGGCAATGTGAGTTCCCCGCTGAGGCTCGCTCGGGAGGTTCTTACTGGGTGAGAGCATCGGTGCCTCGGGGGCTCACTTTGCCCGCTGCTCAGAGATTCCCTGGGTTCCTCGGGTTCCCCGGGCTCCTCGGGTTCCTCGGGCTCCTCAGGCTCCTCGTAACCTCGCCGCGGTGGCAGAGCAGATTTGCTTCTGATTTTTTTGGTTTTTCGGTTTTCACATTGCAAATGTGGCGCCTCGGAGACCTCGAGTGCTGAGCTTCTGCGCCCGATGTGCGGTCATGCGTCGGCCCTTGGGGCGAACGCCGGGGGCCGCGGTCTCTCAATTCCGTTGTCTCCTGGAGGAGGCCCTGCGTGGGTCATCCGGGCTTCTCCTGTCCTCATGTGCGCCGAGGAGGCCTTGAATGTTGGTGTTCGTTTCCTCCCTGACCGCTCCCAGTATTCGGCAGCTGCGCATCGCCTGGCAAGACCAAGTCTTTCGAGGCCCCTGGAAACTTGGCGCTCAGACGGCTGGGCCGTGAAACGGCGGCGAGCGAGGGGGGGAAGTCAGACGGAGAAGGCCTTCTCAGAAGGCTCGGAAGTCCCCCCCCTTCTGAGAAGTTCCCTGAGCCTTCCCCGAGGACGCAGAAGACCTTTCGGAAGGCGCGAGGGCTTCTGAGAAGTCCCGATGCCTTCTGAGAAGGCCCTCTCCCTCTCAAACATCGCAGAGCGGTTTTCGTTCGGAAAACAATGGGATGGGCCTGGACTGTCCTGGAGAATTTCGTTCCGGATTTTGAAGTGGATTTCGCGCGGATTTGTTTTGGCCAGGAATGAAGGCTGCAACACATCCACGTGAAACTCGCTTCGTTTTTCGCTCGCAGTTTCGGAGCCTTGCATCGACAGAGAAATCCTCGCGAAAATCCGCTGCAGCACGTCTGCAAGGTCGGGGCAGTGACGCTTCCCCCCGCGCTCGCCGCCAGCTGCTGTGTCCTGACCGGCACATTCGGCAGGCACGCTGCGTCCTCTGCTCAGGGGGGCGGCGTGCTTCGACAGCCGGGGCGCCGCGCTGGGGCGAGGGGGGCGCCTTCCCCGCCCGAGCTTCGCCTCGACGTCGCTGCAGGGCGCCTGCAGTGCGAGAAGCAGTCGCCGCTGCAGGCAGGGAGTCCGTGCTCCGTTGCTCCCGGGGCTCTCTGGGCTCGGGCTTGAGCTGCCTGCAGGGGCTGCAGGCATCCTGGAGAGGGTCCTCTGGGCTGCGGATGCACGGATGCGCTTTCCCGCGGGAGGCGGGAAAAGGTCCTGCTCAGAAGGAGGAGCGTCTAGGACTCGTGGGGTGCTCCGTTCTCAAAGGCGCTGTGAGGTGCCTCGGAGGCCTTGCATCGATGTGCGCAGTTTGTGCCAACGTTACCAATGATTACGTTGATCCACCTGAAGTGCGTGCGCATCTCAGCAAAGCCACTGCTGGGCATATAGTGCAGGTTTTAGTGGGAAAAGGTAAGGCCGTCTCAGCCTGAACGAACCTGATCTGGCGGAACACGTGCAATTCCGAGGAACTGGAAACCATTGCGCCAACATAGGGGGCAAAGCAGCGATGGATTTTCACCCTGTGGATTCGGCAATTCTCGAGGAGACGGATCGTCGTATCAAGTCAGTTGGTGCTTTCTGTAAACTGTCCAGTCGTCTCTCGCCCATCTTCCTGGCCCTCCGCGACGTTGGAGAAGTCGAGTGTGCCAAGTCCGACATCGAGAAAGTCGATGAGGTCGCCCCTGATCTGTGCAACTTCTCCTGGGCTGCTGGTTCCGAGGGCGCCCTCGAGGGCGCGAAGCTACTCGCGCTTCGCGCTTCGCGGTTCGGCTCCGTTTCCTCCTCATCCTCCTCTTCTCCCCTGGGAGGCGGCGCGGGAGCGCGAAATTATTCGCACTTCGCGCTTCGCGCAGCGCGAAGCGCGAAGCGCGGGGAGCCCTTGTGGTTCCTGGCGTTGTGAGGGTTGCTGTGGGGCCCGCCGTGCCCGGCTTGCGTTCGAGTGTCTGCCTCGGCCTCTGCCTCCCCCCGGGACGTGTTCTGGCCCTGCCCCGGGGCTCGCTCCTGCCAAGACTTCACAGCGCTGATCGCCACTCGCTTGCTGGATCTCGACGCTCGCATCGCTCCAGTCGTTTGACCTCTGTGCGCTGCATTGCTTGCAGTCTCCACAGGCTCGCCTCCGAAGTCAAACTTGTTCCTGAAGCTCTGGTCAGGTCCCAGTAACACGGGTTCTCGCCAGATGTCGACATGGCAACAAGTCTTAGCTGGCGGCCACCCTCTGCACGGGAAAAGACACGCCAGGGCTTGTTTGCCAACATTGTATTACGCTGTCTGACCCCCGAGGGAGATGCAACAGCCGACGTGAGCCCTGGCTTGTGTGACGTTGACCCTCCCTCGAAGGCGCCCGGTCAAGCTGCGCGGGCCGCGCGGGGGGACCCTCATCAGGCAGCCATTTCGCCCCGTGCTCGTCGGGCAGCCATTTCGCCCCGTGCCTCCGCGGCGCCAGTGCCTGCCGCCGTCTCCCTCGGGGGTCGGCGAACTCTAGGCGGTCAGGGAGGAAGGAGGAGGAGGAGGAGGAGGAGGAGGGAGGAGGAGGAGGGAGGAGAGGAGGAGGAGGAGGGGAGGAGGAGGAGGAGGAGGAGGAGGAGGAGGAGGAGGAGGGGGGATGGAGGAGGAGGAGGAGGAGGAGGAGGAGGAGGAGGAGGAGGTGGAGGAGGAGGAGGAGGAGGAGTGTGCCTGTGGGAGGTGCCCCCCCCGCCCCCGCCGCTGCTCCCAGTGAGTTTGTCAGCGCCGCCCCTGGCGCCAGGCAGACCCATTAGACAGACAACCGTGTCTCCCCGTGAGGATGAGGACGTGTGTCCGCTGGTGACGGCTGCTCGGGCCTCAGGAGAACACGAAACACGAGTCGGACTCGTGTGTTCTGTGGGGTAGGCCACGCCTGGGGCCTCTCTGGCCAGGCTGGGTCTCACTTTCTTCTGTTGCTCCTCGTTGCTCTGCTTCTCATGGCGCCTGCGTTTTGGTCCGTGCCGCGGGCAGTGCTGCAGAGTCTGCGGACCGGTGTGCCGGTCGCACGGGTCCTCAGGATCAGCGTGTGGCGAGGAGGTCACGATGCAGTCTTCGCTTCTTCCTGGGGCACCGGGCTGCTGGCTCGCCCGATGCCTTCTCGTCTCGTGTTAGCTCCCTTGTGGGCACTTGCGGGATGAGGCACGCGCCCTCCCGCAAGTCATGCTACCTGGTCTCTGCTCGGGCACTCCTCCTCCTCCTCCTCCTCCACTTTCCTCGTTCCTCCTCCTCCTCCTTCTCCTCCTCCTCCTCCTCCTCTTCATCCTCCTGGAGGGGCCGCCCATCGCCTGGGCTTTCGGGCGCTGCCCTTCGGTCCCCTTTGCTCGGCCCTCGCGCTTGCCGCGTGGCGCTGTCCTGCAGGTCGCCCTGCGGTCGAGCGCATGTTTCAGAATTGCGCTGCTTTCGCCGAGGCTCTATCCTCGCCCACCCGTCACTGCAGCGGGAGCCCCGCGATCAAAAATTCCTCTTCCTCCTCCTCCTCCTCCTCCCTCCTCCTCCTCTCTCCTCCTCTTCTCCCCCCCTCCCCCTCCCCTCCCCCTCCTCCTCCTCCTCCTCCTCCTTCTCCTCCTCCTCTTCTTCCTCGTCCTCCTCCTCCTCCTCGTCCTCCTCCTCCTCCATGCGACCTCCCCCCCGTGGATTTGTTGTTCGCTAGAAGTGGGCCAGTGCTAGCCATCTTCTTTGCAAACAAGAAGCCCCATACACTGCAGACTGGAGAGTTCTGAGGGCTCGGAGCTGCCAATAAGCTTCTGGTCGCGCCCTCCACTGGGTTCCCCGATTGCTCCACTGTGGTTTCGGCTTTCGAGGCTCCTGTGGCCCGCCAGACTTGCTACAAGACGTTGTAGGCTGAGCCCTTGACTTCGACTTAAACGTGCCTGAGAACTGGTACTCTTGACGCTTTCAACGTTGCAGCGCACCACGGACGACGGAACTCCGCATGCAGATGGGCTGTTCTATCAGCAAGGCAGCGGTCGAGCAGACGCCGCTGCGAGGTGCGGAGCCTGGAGCCACCTGCAGGCGTCTGCTCTGGAGCTCAGCGTGATAGGTGCTAGTGCTCATGCTGCCCGCAAGGTTTGCGGGTTGGCCGCTCGGCTCCTTCCGAGCTGGCCCAGGCCGGACCTCGACAGCGTTGCAAGACGTCCCACGGTTGGTCGTGCTTAGCCTCACGTCGCAGTTGCTTCTCTCGAGTGGACCTGGTGCCACTCCTTTTGGCGATGCCTGCGTTGCTCGGGAAGCACGCGTTCGACGTGTCAGTCTAAGCCTCCGATCGATGGGTGCTCTGTTGAGCTGCCCGCAGTCACACTGGAGGCTGGGCGGCGTAAGCTCTCGCTGAAAGTCTTCTCGTGCTTCTCGTGCACCGACGGTGCATTGTCAGATGCCTGTCAGGAATGGAAGACGTGTGCGGCAGGATGCCATTGTCGGGCTCGCAAGAACTATTGCATTCCAGTGGCTGACTCCACCCTGGCCTCCTGTACCTAGAAGAAGTATGAAGCGTGGGGGGGGGATGCTGAGGAGGGATGGCGACCATGGTTAACACAGTAATAATGTCGGGGGTGGGTGCGGCGGTGACGACGACAAGGAGAAAGAGGAAAAGGAGGAGGAGGAGGACCCGAGTAAACCAAGGATGTGGCAACAGTGCTGCAGTATGCTTCCACCCCACGTCTCCTCTTCGCAAAGCCCTTCGAGTATTCCTTGAACGACGAGGCATGCCACTCAGGCGAATGATCCGTGATGGACAAGGACCAGCGAGAGTTCATTTCAATTTGTTGGTGTTTAGTCCTGGCGAGGTCTGGAGCGAGAGCCTTATTCAGACTAGGAGGGGTCCTCCATCCATGCAGCTGTCCAACAGTCGTAACTTTTTCGTCGCTGATATCGAGGGCGTTTCGAGGGAGAGCCCGGTATTGAAAAGCACCCCCCCCGTCTGTGTAGCTGTTTGTTGTTTTCAAGGTAACTTGTGCGGTACTGAAGCGATGTTCCCGTTCGAGCTCAGACCGCTTCCTGTGTAAATGCTGCAAGCTTTTGAGACGAATGCTCGCGGTGTGATACCGATCGCCCCGTTTTGGAAGAGGATCCTTCCTCCATCCGCGTAGCTGTTGCGCGTCCCTGGGGCAAATGTGCGCGACGCTGGGGCGAACACCCCACTTTGTCAAGGATCCGCCATCCATCAGTGTGTAGCTGCTGTGGACAGTAGACGCATCAAATAAGAACTCGGTCTGGCAGCGTGTGCCCAAAGGACTTTTGGCTCCCCGATGGCCCCAGGGAGCACAGAAGCTCTGGGGCTGGGGAACCTTATCGCACGATTTCTTATCGTACGTGCCTGCTGTATGTCGATCTTCATGGTAAGAACCAACGAGGACGTCGGAGGTCCGCTCTACCGACGCGCCTGTTGGCGCGGCCTCAATTTCGGTTCGATTTTGGCTTTCGACTCGAACGCAAAGGAAAGGATGGATCGAGAAGCAGCAGGAGGATGATGACGATGATGGTGAGGAGGAGGATGCGAAAAGGAAGAGGAGGCGACAGAAGACGAGGAGGAGGAGGAGGAGAAGGAGTAGGAGGAGGAGAAACAGGAGAGGGAAGAGGAGAGGAGTAATGAGTTTAGGCCGCCTAGATGGGGTCGGAGTAGATGGGGTCGGATGGTCGCTCCGCTTCGCCGATGCATCGGCGATGCCGCTCGATGTGGAGCCCGATCTTCTCCACGCGGACCTCGCCGCTGCATCGCCGAAGTCGCCGATGCATCGGCGATGCATCGACGATGCATCGCCGATGCATCGGCGATGCGGCGAGATCCTCCGACCCCGTCCACTCCGATCCCATCTGGGAGGCCTCCAATGAGGGAAATGACGATCATGCGAGCGCTGGGCTCCGTAAGCATGCAGCGGTGCTCAGCAGCGTGTCGCGACATGAGACTGAGATACTCCCTATCCTGTTCAAGAGTTGTGCCTCCACCCGAGACGAACAGGGCGGCGTGGTGGTCATGGTGGTGTGCTGCAGGGGGCAGGGCAGCGATTGATTGCGCAGGAGGGGACAGTTGACGACTCGGCAGCGAGATTGCAGGTGCGGGAGGTTGTGATTCGTGGCTGGGCGCGCAGGTTACAGCTCACGAGGAGCAGCGAGGCCAGCTCTACGAGTGGGTGATCTTCGCGAGGGCCGACATGCTGTGGCTACACAATCACCCGCCAATCGGCACGCCCACTGGCCCTCCGCTCCCTCCGCCTCTCGGTCTCCCGTCGTCCCTTCGCCTCCCGTCCTGATGTTTATGGTCACTTGCTGGCAGGAGGGGTGGAGGAATAGGACTGCCAGGATGCTCACGAGGAGGAGGAGAAGGAGGGCGATGAGGAGGAGCAGCAAGAGGAGAGCGAGGAGGAGGAGGATGAGACACACGGGGATGATACTGAGGATGAGGGTGCTGCTGCTGCTGATGCTGAGGATGCTGATGTTGGTGATGCTGATGATGCTGATGCTGATGATGCTGATGATGATGATGAAGCTGCTGCTGCTGATGATGATGCGGATGATGAGGATGAGGATGAAGATGATGATGCTGATGCTGTTGATGATGTTGCTGATGATGATGATGCTGATGTTGATGCTGATGCTGACGCCGATGCCGATGCTGATGATGATGTTGCTGTTGCTGATGATGCTGATGCTGGTGCTGATGCTAATGACGACGATGATGCCGCTGATGATGCTGCTGATGATGACGATGGTGAGGATGATGACGATGATGCTCATGATGATGACGCAGCTGATGATGACGATGCTGTTGATGAATATTATGCTGACGCTGATGATGCTGATGAGGCTGATGATGCTGATGATGCTGATTATACTGATGATGCTGACGATGCTGATGATGCTGATGATGCAGCTGTTGATGATGATGACGATGATGATGACGATAATGATGATGGTGCCGATGATGACGACCATGCTGATGAGGATGATGATGATGATTATGATGATGATGATGATGATGCTGATTATGATGATGATGATCTGATGATGATGATCTGATGACGGTGGTGATGCTGATGATGATGAGCCTGCTGCTGCTGCTGCTGCTGATGATGATGATGATAGTGGTGATGATGCTTATCATGCTGCTGATGATGATGAGGATGCTGCTGCTGATGATGCTGATGATAATGATGGTGATAGTGGTGGTGCTGATGATGATGAAGATGATGCTGATGCTGCTGATGATCATGCTGCTGATGATGCTGCTGATGATGATGATGGATATGATGATGATGATGATGATGATGATGATGCTGATGCTGCTGCTGCTGAGGATGATGAAGATGATGATGACGATGATGATGATGCTGCTGCTGAGGATGATGATGATGATGATACGATGATGATGATACGATGATGATGATACGATGATGATGATGATGATGATGATGATGATGATGATGATGATGATGATGATGATGATGATGATGATGATGATGATGATGATGATGATGATGATGATGATGATGATGATGATGATGATGATGATGATGATGATGATGATGATGATGATGATGCTGATGATGATGCTGATGATGATGATGGATGATGATGATGATGATGATGATGATGATGATGAGGAGGAGGAGGAGGAGGAGGAGGAGGAAACGGATAAGTAGGAGAGTAGGACGAGGAGCAGGAGGAGTAGGACGAGGAGCAGGAGGTTCACTGCCCACAAGGGGAGGGGAGGCGGGGGCGGATGGGGGCGGCAGGAGCAGGATGAGGAGGTGGAGGGGGGCATGGGCCGAGGAGGAGGAGGAGGAGGAGGAGGAGGAGGAGGAGAAGGAGGAGGAGGAAGAGGAGGAGGAGGAGGAGGAGGAGGAGGAGGAGGAGGAGGAGGAGGAGGAAGAGGGTTGGGTTGGGTTGGGTTGGGTTGGGTAGGGTAGAGGGCGGGCTAGTCTAGCCCACCTGGGCCGCCGCGGCGGCCCCGCACAGCCGCCGAGGCCTGGCGGCCTCAACGGCTCAGGGCGGGAGGTACATGCAGCACACCGCCTTCACGTCATACCGTCGCTCTCAGAGCCCTCGCTGTCTAGCGCCGCCGCGCGCTCCCAAGCCACTGCCTCCGCTGGGCTGGGGAACCCGTGCAGCCGCGCCACGTCGAAGATGTGAAGACGCCGCCAGCTGAGCCCGTAACCCGGTCTGACTGGAGTTCCCTGCTCTTCCTCGCCAGCGTCGGGCGCCAGCACTGGTCGCCAAATCCTCCGCTCGGCGTCTGTGAGAGCTCGAGGCTGCCCGAGCCTCTGTCTCTGCCCCCAGGGTTGCGGGTGCAGGCCGCCTCGCAGCCGCCGGCGCGCCTCTGCTAGTCCAGCGGCCTCGGGGCCGTGGCACGGACCCAGCAGGCTGCCACGGCCTTTCCGCGGCACCTGCGCGTTGGCACCGCACTGCATGCAGAAGAGCACCGCGTCCTCGTCGTCGCACGGCCTTGCCAAAATGCTGTGGCCCCTCAGCTTCCATGGCGCTGCACGGGCGTGGCGAACCTCCGCGCCTCTGTCGGCCGCCCCTCGGGCCTGCTCCTCCGGTGCGCCGGGCATCGCCTAGAGGGGCACGGCCGCCCCGACTCCGTGACATTGTGGGGGACGTCTGCTGGTCGCCGGGCCGCCTTCGGCGTCGTGCTGGCCACCATCGTGTTCCTCCTCGTCCTCCCGTGCGTCTGCACCCAGGCCCACGGAATCGCTGACTCCTGTTTCCTGCAGGTGTACGTGGAGGTCCTCCAGCCATCGCGCCAGCTGCCTCGCTCGGCGCCTGCACGCAGCGGCGAAGAGGCGTGCCTCGTCGGGGACGCCCCACAGCCGGGCTCCACGGCGCGCCAGGCGGTCCGCCGCGGCGTTACCAGCGCGCCGCCAGCTCTCCAGGTGGCTCGTCGTCGCGTTCACCCCGAGGTGCGCCTTGACCTTCACGACCTCCACCTCCAGGTCGCCCGTCTCGGACCACCACGCTGACCAGAGGTGCCGCCGCACGTTGGCCTCGCGCGTGGCGAAGGCCAGGTCGCGTGCACGCACACCTCACCGTGCCCTTGCAATCGCAGTGGACCCTGAGCGGGCCCTGCCCGAGCTGAGCCAGCATCTTGAACTCGTAATCCTCGCCGTCGCGCGCCTCCCGCAGCGGCGCCTGCATCAGCGGCACCACGCCGTGGGCCGCGCCCGTGATCTCCCGGTCGTCGTTGAAGGCCACGATGGCCCACCCTGCCCGTCTCAGGGAGTCGTCCTCCACGTCGAAGGCGCTCCCGTCGACGAAGACATCACCCGAGAAGAAACCTCCCTCGGGCCGCGTGTGCCGCACGAGGTGGTGGGCCTCTGGAGCCTCGGACCTCGAGAAGCATTGCTGCGCACAGGGCACGAGACCTCGGGCGAACAGCTCACCCGCCGCCTCTCCGCGCTCGCGCACCACGCGCGCGGCGGCCAGCAGCTCTGGCGGGCACCGGACCCTTCTGCGCACCGCGTGGCCTTCGCAAGCGAAGCAGCGGTGCCAGAGTGTGCCCCGCTCCGCTCGGCACACGGTGCACAGGTCGCTGCCCGTCTTGCCTTCATCGCAAAGCCAGGCCTGCGATCAATGGGATCCTCCGAGTAAGAGCTTCGAAGAACCCGCTGGTGGCTCACCGTCCGCTCGGCGTGGTCCACCGGCCTCGGCCCGAGCAGCTTGGCCAATGGCGCCCCATTGAGCGGTGTCGCCCACGTGCCAGCCCCTCTCAGCCTGGCCAGCGCAGCCACGTCGGACATCTGGCACGCATGCAGGAGGAGGAGAAGGAGGAGGAGGAGGACGAGGAGGAGGAGGAGGAGGAGGAGGAGGAGGAGGAGGAAGAAGAGGAGGAGGAGGAGGAGGAGGAGGAGGAAGATGAGGAGGAGGAGGAGGAGGAGGAGGAAGAGGAGGAGGGAGGAGGAGGACCAGAGTAAACCAAAGATGCATAAGCGATGCTGTGGCACACCTTCCCGTCTCAGGGCCCCTCCGCATGCGCCCATACAAGTCCTCCTCTTCACCGCAAGATGCGCCCCCCAGAAAGACCGTCACAGTTGGGCCCCACTTCGAAAAGCAACCGACTTGCATCATCCGGCGCGTAGTCAGGAACGCGAGACGCGATGACCGTGCAGGTCAGCGAGGTGACTGGCAGCATCCCCCTTCCGAAGAGCTGCCGCCCCCTCCGTCCGTGTAACTGCTGCGCAGGTTCACCCCTGTGGCCGTGAGCTCCGCGGAAGCGCCTTGGGCGGCCGCCGCCGCCTCCTGGCAGCCCGGGGCGGGGCCCTCGCGCTCCGCCTCCGCTCGGACTTCGGCCTCCGCTCCGCTCGCCGCGGCGCCGCGCACTGCGCGCCCAGCCCGCCTCCGTGGGCCAGGGCCGCGGCGGAGAGCCCGCCCGCGGGCCGAGCCGCGCGCTGCCCCGGTGGGCCGCCGCGAGGCCGAGGCCCGCGGGCCCCGGAAGGGCCAGCTCCGCGGGCGAGGGGCCGCCCTGCCGGCTGCTCCCCGCGCCGCCGCGTGCGCTGCCGCGGCGAGGGCCCACTTGCTGCTGCTCTGTTGATCTCACCACCTACCAAACCACCCCAACCCAACCCGAAGGCCTCAATTTGCCCTCCATTTCCAGTGGGGGGGGGGTCGGGGAACGTTGAAAAATCACATGGAGCCCGTACCCCCCCCAACCCGAAATTCGGGTCAAATTCGGGTCTTCGGGTTGGGTTGGGGTGGTCTGGTATGTAGTCTGTTGAGGCCCAGCAGTACGACCACTCCCCCCCCCTTAAGTCTCGTTCCGTACGTCGCCCGTGCGTCGCCCGTGCGCCGGCCCTGGTTGGCGTCTCTCTGTCCCGAGTCCCCGCCTCCCAGAGTGCGCGGGCGAGACACGGCGCGACTGCTTGTCCCCCGCGAGCACCACGGGCAAGCGTGCCCACCGCTGCCGCACGCCGTGGCCTCCCGGGCTGGTCGAGGCCACCGCGAGCGCGTCCAGCGAGCCCGAAGGCGACGGCGCATACCGCTGCCATGCAGGTGCAGCGCGCCCTGTAGTCGGGGCCAACGCCCTCCGTTGCCAGTCGGCCTGGGCCCAGACCGCTGGAGAGTCTCTGTCTCTGGCTTTGCCTCCGCCTCTTCCTCCAGGCAGTGCTTGCACTAAGGGGTTCTTGCATGTTGCCAGTAAGGAATGGGCTGGGAGGTCTGGGCTTTCGCCTGATGGGTGCCCGTGGGCGTCTCGTCGGCGTCTCGTGTTGGCTGGGAGTTCCGGGCTTTCGGCTGGTCGGCGCCCGTAGGCGTCTCGTGATCTTTGGGCTCCTGGACTGGCTGAGAGTTCTGGGCTCTCGGCTGGTGGGCGCGGATGGACTTCCCAGACATCCGATGTCTAGATTCTTTCAATTCGGGGTCTCCAGAGTCCCGATCCTTTCCCCAGGCCGATTTTTTCAGCCCGGTTCGTCTTTTCACGGCCTGGGGGCTACGCGAGCATGTCTGGATTCCCTGCCCAGGCGACCTGGACCCCCGTTTCGTCTACTGTGGGGCCTAGGGTAGGGCCTACCCTAGGCTACCCGAGGGCTCCGGGCAGGGCCTACCCTGGGCTACCCTGGGCTGCTCTCGGGCCTGGGGTAGGCCCCAGGATAGCCTACCCCCCACCTTTGGTTCTCTACCGTTCCCTGCCCAGGCGTCCTGGACCCCCGCTTCGTCTACGTGCCCTTCGGGCAGGACAACAGCTTCTACGCCAACGGCTCCGAGCCGGGCCTGAACGACCGGCACGCGGCCGTGCCCCGCGCGCTGGTGCCAGGCACGGGCCCGCGGGAACGGGCCCGCGCCCGCGCCCGCGCCGTCGCCGTCGCCGCCGCCGTCGCCGTCGTTGCGCTCGTCGTCGTCGTCGTCGTTGTCGTCGTCGTCGTCGTCGTCGTCGTCGTCGTCGTCGTCGTCGTTGCCGTCGTCGTCGTCGTCGTCGTCGTCGTCGTCGTCGTCGTCGTCGTCGTCGTCGTCATCGTCGTCGTCGTCGTCGCCGCCGCCGCCGCCGCCGCCGTCGCCGTCGCCGTCGCCGTCGCCGCCGTCGTCGTCGCCGCCGTCGTCGTCGTCGTCATCGTCGTCTCGTCGTCGTCGTCGTCGTCGTCGTCGTCGCCGTCGCCGTCGCCGTCGCCGTCGCCGTCGCCGTCGCCGTCGCCGTCGCCGTCGCCGTCGCCGTCGCCGTCGCCGTCGCCGTCGTTTTCGTCGTCGTCGTCGTCGCCGTCGTCGTCGTCGTCGTCGTCGTCGTCGTCGTCGTCGTCGTCGTCGTCGTCGTCGTGTCGTCGTCGTCGTCGTCGTCGTCGTCGGCGTTGTCGTCGTCGTCGTCGTCGTCGTCGTCGTCGTCGTCGTCGTCGTCGTCGTCGTCGCCACCGTCGTCGTCGTCGGCGTCGTCGTCGTCGTTGTTGTCGTCGTCGTCCCTCCTGCCTCCCCAGAGTTGCAGGCGCCCTCTTGCCCGATTTCCCCACCCTTCCACATCTGTTCTGTCGCTTTTTGGTGGTCAGGGCCAGTGAAGGCCGGTTCCGGGCCCCGGGGCTGCCAACAGAGCGACCTTGTATGCAAAACCAGTTTCAGGGAAGATTTCGAGAGCGCCAGGGCCCATGCTACAACGTTTAGTGACGCTGGGTCGTCCTGGCTCTCTCCCTCCCTCCCTCCCTCTTTCCCTCCCTCCCTCCCTCTCTTCGCCTTCCTCCCTCCCTCCCTTCCTCCCGCTCGCTGGCCGCGGGTCTGGCGCCCCCGCCAGCACTCAGGGGGCCACCCGGAGCGCGTGCCCGTGCAGCCAGGCCGCACACGCCACGCGAGGGACGAAGCGGAAGACGGACGGCACGACGACGAAGCGGGGGGGCACCCGCGGAGGCGGGGGGAGACGAGCGAGAGAGGCCGCGGAGCCAGGAGACACAGGAGAGCAGGCGAGGGGGACGACGACGGGGGGGAGGGCAGCGCAGAGAGCAGGAGGAGGAGAGAGGGGAGGCAGGCGCGAGACACGCGCAGTGGCCGGGGCGGGCCGGCAGGGGCAGGAGAGGAGGGCGGAGGGGGGGGGGGCGGGGGGCGGAGGTGGTCGTGGGGGTCGCGAGGGGGTGGCAGCGTCCGTAGTGGTGGTCGTAGGATGGTGGTCGTGCTGGCGGTGGTCGTGCTGGAGGTCGGCCGTGCTGGCTGTGATGTGGTGGTCGTGTGAGTGGTCGGCCTTCTGGTGAGCCTGGAGGTCGTGGTGGTCGCGCAGGTGGTCGGTCTGCTGGTGGTCGGGGCGGTCGTGTTGGCGGGCGTAGAAGTGGTTAGTCGTGCTGGCGGAGGTCGTGCTGTTGGCAGTCGTGGCGGACTATTGCCCCAGGGTGCTGAGGACCATCTCGGCGCTGCCCGTCTGTAGGGTCACCGAGATCTCGCGCCAGAGGCGGCCTAAGAGCTCGCCCCGCTCGTCCTCCTCCAGGTCGGCGCCGTAGCTGCGCAAGAAGGCCGCAGCTTCTTCGGAGGGCCCCCCCCGACCTCAAACACCATGGGGTTGAGGTCGAGCCCTCTCCCTCCCTCCTCCCTCCCTCCTCCCTGCTCCCTGCCCCCACCTCTGGACGCCTCCCGCCTCCTCCCTCCTGTGAAGAACAGCCGAAAGCCTCCCGAAAGCCTCCGACAACCTTTCGGGACCTTCCACCATTTCAAGTCTTCCTCCTCCTGCTCCGCCTCCTCCCCTTCCTCCCTCTTCCTACTCCTCCTTCCCTCAATCCCTCCATCTGTATCCTTCTCTCCTCCCCTCAGCCTCGTTCTTCTTTCCTCCGCCTCCCGCCTCCTCCTCTTCCTTTCCCGCTTCCTGCCTTCCTCTCCCCAGTCCTCCGATGTTTTGTTCTTTTTCTATGCTGGGTACCAGGGCGTTCCGACTCGTTCCCCCAGGGGCGGCTCCTCATGCAGAGCCCCTTTTCTGGCGGCCCCGGGGCCCCCGCGAGGGCCCCCTCCCAGAGGCTCGAAGCGGCCCAAGATCTCCCATCGGGATCTCTCCTCGATGCGAGCGCGTCTGGGCCCTCCCCTCTCCCCTGCCCCCTCCCTGCCCCCCTCCCTCCTCCCTCCTCCCTCCTCCCTCCTCCCTCCTCCCTCCTCCCTGCCCCCTCCCTCCTCCCTCCTCCCTGCCCCCTCCCTCCCTCCGCCGACGGCGGCGTCAGCGACCCGTGGCGGCGGCGGCGCGCACTCGCTGCGCAGGCTACTTCGGGCGCTGGGACGCCCTCAGGTCGGCGTCACCTCAACACACTTCTACCAGATGTGCGTCGCCCCCCCCCCCCCCCCCCAGGGGCGACGCGCGCACCGAGAAATCTTATAGTATGTGCGTCGTGGCGGGCGCTTTCTGGCCACACCGCTCGGGAAACGATCTACTACAAGTTGGGTATATATGTTCGGGTCGGACGCGCGCCTCCAAGGCGGAGCTATATATATTATATATATATATATTTTATATATATATTATATATTATATATATATTATATATATATACACATATCGTATTACTATGTTCGGGCCGGACGAAAGGGGGGGATAGGGAAAGGGGGGGGTACGAAATCTGCTGCATGCAGCTGGTTTCGGCCCCGCCGCCGGGCCCATTCCTCGATGCATGGGCGCCTCCCGGCGCCGGGGGGCGCTGGGAATATCGGCTGCGTGAGCTGTGATTCTCTGGCCTGCCCTCTGCTGTCCCCCCCCCCATTCCGTTCGGGGGAAAACAAACCTACCTCGCTTTGGACCACCCTCGCTTCCAAGAGATGCCAAACAGTGCCCAATTGCGGCCCGTACTGGTCAGGCCGCTGGAGGAGGAGGCGCGTGGTATGGCTTGGTTTTGCCTGGAAGCGAAAGCGGGGTAGGTAATTCACGCTCTGATTCAAGCAGCGCCTCGCCGAGGGCCTCCCGGGGGTGCCCAGATCGTCCCGAACGGCAGCCCGGGGCCAGAAAAGTGTCCCCCGAACACCGCGGCGGCCGCGGGCGGCCGCTCAGGAGACGAGGGCCCTGACCACCGGGCGAGGGGTCGACGGCGACGATAGGGGCGAATAGCCCAGGGGCGACGATAGGGGCGAATAGCCCAGGGGCGAATAGCCCAGGGGTCGACGGCGACGACGGCGAGTTCGTCCCCCCGACGTGTCCTCCGTGCGTCCCGCCAGGTCCGGCCGGGCCTGGCCCGAGTACCTCGGCGGCGTCGCGGAGGCGGACGTGGAGAGCCCCCCCGGGCCGGGCCCCGGGGCGGCCCGCGGCCGAGGGGCCGGGGGGGGGGGGAAACACACAGACACAAGTGATCGTCGATGCCGAAGAATATATGAGAAACAAATGGGAAGCAGGGGGGAAGACAAAATCCAGAACATGTGGAAAAATATAGGGGAATCCTTTTATTCCCTACCTAGGCTCTGCCGAGAAGGGTTCTTACTCTCTTAGCTTAAAGGGGCCGGGCTTAGGAACAAAAACACACAGACACAAGTAATCCTCGATGCCGAAGAACATATGAGAAAAAATGGGAAGCAGGGGGGAAGACAAACGTCCAGAAAATATGGAAAAATATAGGGGAATCCTTTTATTCCCTACCTAGGCTCTGCCTAGAAGGGTTCTTACTCTCTTAGCTTAAAGAAAAGCATGGGGGGAGAACAATAATCCAGAAAATATGGAAAACTATGGGGAATCCTTTCTATTTGTGTGTATTCATTTGTGTGTCCCTGGGCCCCTTCGGAGGGGCTGGGGGCCAGGGTCGGAGGGCTGTTGGGGCACGGCCTCGTGCAGTCGGGATCGGTGAGAGTCAAGCAGTTGCGGGGCGTCCTGTCTCGCCTATATAGGCCCACCAAAGGTTGTTCTAAGACTGTTTTTTGTGGTCTACGCGACGTGTTCTTAGACCAGTTCTGGCTGAGGCTGTCCTGTTTTGACGTATCGGGTTTGTGTTCTGAGAACATGGCTTTTGTGATTATGACTCGAACACGTTAGGGTTCTAAGACAATTTCGTGGTAGGCCTACAGGAATGCCGGGACGGTCGGTCCCTGCTCAAGATAATGATGGGTGGGCTTCCCGAGGGTACCGTTGCATCCTTGCTGCTTCGTTCCATCCTTCACCTCTAGGCCTCTTAGATGGGGTCAGAGCAGATGGAATCGGAGGATCGCGCCGCATTGCCGATGCATCGCCGATGCTGCGCGATGCGGAACCCGATTTTCTCCCCGCCGACGTCGCAGATGCATCGCCGATGTGGCGCGATCCTCCGACCCCATCTACTCGGACCTGATCAAGGAGGCCTCTATCAACCACTTTCGATGGCGAGCCCCGCTTGAAGAGCTTCGTCATGAACCTCCTGGGGGCTTGCATCCTTATCGCGCATCCTGGCTGTCAGTTTTGACTGATTGTGCTTCTCGCCTTCGCTCTCGGTCGTTGCGCTCGTCCCCTCAGCTCTCCTTCATTCGTCTTCTCTAAGCCTAACTCGCTGTTCTTTAAGACAGGAGGTGGCCTGAGCGCGGTGGCGATACTTGCGAGCATGTGCTTCCAATGCGAACTGGAGTCTAAATCCACGCTTGGCCGCACAACGTGCCCAAGCACGGCTCGCCCTACGTGCAGGTAGCTGGTATAACCTGCGAAGCGAATGGGCGCGGCGCCGAAACGAGAGCACAATTTCCAAAACGAACCAAAACGGACTGCTCTCCATCCGTGCAGCTGTTGGAACTTTCAAGCTTCAGGATTACAGGTTACGAGGGACAGCCATGCGTGAATGAGATTTTGCCAACCAGCCAACCCCATCTGTGAATCTGTTGACAACTCCTTGCTCTTGAGCTCAGGGATTTCTGGAAGTTCCTGAAGGCAGTTCGACTTTGGAAACGAATAGCTCTACAGCCGTGTAGCGAACGGGAGTGTCCAGAGAAGAACCACCAGTTGAAAAAGAGTCGGATTTCGTCAGGGCAATGATCGGTTCAATTTTGAGGACTATGATCTGTAAGGAAGTCACTCGCGAGTTGAGGATCTCCATCCGTAGACCCGTTGAGCATTCCAAGCTTCGGGGTCATGAGTAATGCGGAAGTCTCATTCATACTAGTCCTTTTGAAAATCAGGCGCCTTCTATCAGTGTAGCGGTTGAGTATTTCAGTCCCCGGGCCGCAGTTCGCGGGGAAGCCTCCGGCGAGGACCACTTCGAAAAGCCGGCCACCTCCGATTCATTGTGAAGCGATACCCGCGCTGACGACGATGATGATGACCATGAGAATGATGGTGATGATGATGACGATGATGATGATGACGATGACGATGACGATGATGATGATGACGATGACGATGATGACGATAATGATGATGATGAAGAAGGTGATGCTGATGATCATGATGATGACGATGCCGGTACCGATGACGATGATGCTGATGACGACGATGACGATGACGATGACGATGATGATGATGCTGATGATGATGGCAATGATGATGATAATGATGACAATGATGATGATGATGATGATGATGATGATGATGATGATGATGATGATGATGATGATGATGATGATGACGATGATGCTTATGATGAGGTTGACGGTGACGATGACGATGATGATTATGATTATGATGATGATGTGATGATGATGATGATGATGATGATGATGATGATGATGATGATGATGAAGATGAAGGTGATGCTGATGATCATGATGATCACGATGCCAATACCGATGACGATGATGCTGATGATGACGATGACGATGACGATGACGATGATGATGATGCTGATGATGATGATGATGATGATGATGATGATGATGACGATGACGGTGACGATGATGATGCTGCTGATGATGATGATGATGATGATGATGATGATGATGATGATGAGGAGGCGGAGGAGGAGGAGGAGGAGGAGGATGCGGAGGAGGAGGAGAGTCAGGAGGAGGAGGATCACGAGCATGATAATGAGGGGGCTCTGGGTGCCCCCCGCCCCTCGACTGCGGGCCCCCCGCCCGGCCCGCCCGTCAACACGGAGCAGTACCTCCTGCTCCACCTGCGCGCCAGCGGAGTGGAGGTGCGCAGGCTCCCGGCGCAGTCCCCTCGGCTCCCTCCCCTCCCTCCCCTCCTCCTCTGGGACAGTGCCAGGTCCCCAGCAAGGTCACCACCTCCTCTTTGAATTCGAGGAGGAGGAGGAAGAGGGGGAGGAGGAGGAGGAGGACGAGGAGGAGGACGAGGAGGAGGGTGATAAGAATGATGATGATGATGATGATGATGATGATGATGATGATGATGATGATGATGATGATGATGATGATGATGATGATGATGATGATGATGATGGTGATGGTGATGGTGATGATGATGCTGATGATGCTGATGATGCTGCTGCTGATGATGCTGATGATGATGACGACGGTGATGATGATGATGATGACGATGATGGTGATGATGCTGCTGAGGATGAGGATGAGGATGCGGATGAGGATGATGGTGATTCTGATGATGATGACGATGATGACGACGTTGATGATGATGATGTTGATGATAAAAATGAGGATTAAGATGAGGATAAGGGTGATGGTGATTATGACGATGATGCTGATCATGAGGGTGATGATGATGGTGGTGATGATGATGATGGTGATCCTGATTCAACTAGCGATGGAACAGCTGCTGCTGCTGACGATGATGATGATGATGATGATGATGATGATGATGATGATGCTGATGCTGATGATGTCGATGATGACGACGATGATGACGACGCTGATGATGATGCTGAGGATGAGGATGAGGATGATGGTGATGATGGTGATGATGCTGATGACGATGATGATGATGATGATGATGTTGATGAAGATGATAATGATGATTGTGATGCTTATTATTGTGATGATGCTGTTTTTGAATGATGATGCTGATGATGATGGTGGTGGTGATGATGATGATGATGATGCTGATGATGATGATGATGATGATGATGATGATGCTGATGATGATGATGATGATGATGATGATGATGATGATGATGATGATGATGATGATGATGATGATTGTCATGGTGATGATGTTGGTGATGGTGACGGTGATGGTGCTGATGATGATGGTACTGATGATGATGATGATGCTGATGATGATGATAGTGATGATGAGGAGGAGGAGGCGGAGGAGGAGGAGGAGGAGGAGGAGGAGGATAAGGAGGAGGAGGAGGAGGAGGAGGCGGAGGAGATAGGATCGAGGCACCATAGACAGCTCCACTTAAGCCTCCAGTGGGTGCGTCCATGTGTGCCCTGGTCCATTTCGGCACACATCTCACGCGCTTGCGGAATCCCACCTACGGCCCCAGTGGGTGCGTCCACATGCGGCCCCTGGCCCATTTTCGGCACATCCCTCACACGCGTCGCGGCTCCATATTGAGCTCCACCTCCCCAGTGAGAGCGTCCACATGCGGCTTCCCGCCCATTTCGGCACGCCCCTCACACGTTTCATGGCCCCATAGGGGGCTTCCCCTCCTTCATCCCGCCTGCCTTGCGGTATTCACACTTGCAGTTGGTTGGGTCCTTGGCCAGGACAACCTTTTATTATACACTCCTTCGTCAATCTTCCATCCTCCCGCTTTCGCCTTCAACGTTTTACCATCCATCCTTCACCTTGCGCGCTCCATCCCCGGCTCTGTGAGTTCTCGATCCTCTTCCGCCTCTTCATCCTCGTCAGCGCCTGTCTCCGCGTCGTCATCCTTCCTTGTCCTGCTCCCGCTTTGAATCCAACTCCCACTTCTGTTGCTGTTGCTGCTGCTGCTGCTTCCATAGGAATCGCCATGAAGGAAAGGGGTCCTGAGGGAAACGGGTACAGCGTTTTTTCTGTCATCCATTTCTGGCTTCTCTGGACCCTCAACGGGTCCTGGGGCTATCAAAACACAGTCCAGGATGAAGAAGTGGTCCTGGGGGACAGCCCTGGGGTCCAGGACCCGTTTCCCTGAGGACCCGTTTCGCCAAAGCTAAAGGAGGAGGGAGGAGGAGGAGCCCCTCTTCAGGTTCCCTCCAGTGGCCTTCCTGGTGGCCTGCACGGAGGGCCCGCAGTGCCAGCACCTCTTCAAGGGTACTACTCTGCGCGACAGGCATCATGGGCTCCGTCCAGCTCCCCCCCCTCTCCCTCTCTGCTGCGACTGCTGGTCTTGCAGCTGCTGCTCTTCCCTCCACCTCCACCCTCCGCCTCAACTCTCCGTCTTTTTCTCGCTCCGGCTTCCAGCTTCCGTCTTCTCGTCGTGCCCTCAACCCGCCTTCCCTCCTGCTTCCCTTCTGCTTCCCTCCTCCTCCTCCTCGTCCTCGTCCTCCTCCTCCTCCTCCTCCTCCTCCTCCTCCTCCTCCTCCTCCTCCTCCTCCCCCATCCCTTTCCTGATAGGCAATTTCCCCCCGCCGCACCCCCAGAAGTGTCGGCAGGGCGAGCTGGGCGTTTCACCTGAGAACTCCTCGCCACGTGTGACCCTGAAGCGAGAGATTTGCAACAGTTTCACGGGTCGAGGGCAGGCCCTTTTCAAGTTGTGGCTCTCTCCTAGGCGCCGCGCGTATTCGCTTTGAAGCGCTTGCAGCAGCTTCAAGGATGGAGGGTGGGCCGTTTTTACAATGTTGCTCTCGCCTTCGTGCCGCGCACATTTGCCTTAAAAGCTGGCAGCAGCTTCAAGGAGGGTGGCTCATTAAAAAAACATGGCTCTCGTTTTAGTGCTGCGTGCATTCGGTTAAGCAGATCTGCAGCAGTTTCAAGGGTTATGGGCGGTTCTTTTTACGATGTGGCTCTCGCCTTAGCGCCGCGTGAATCCGTTTTTCGTTTGCAACAGCTTCGAGTAGTCGTATGGTTGAAGTCTCAGGAAGGGTGTCCTGGCACGACTTAGAAGTGCCAGGACGCAGCATTAATGTTGAGTCGCGGTGTTCAAGTCCCAGGAGTGGGCTTTCGGCGCGATTAAGGCTTGACAGGACGCAGCAACGTTGGTTCGCGGCATTGAAGTCTCAGGAGTGGTGTTTTGGCACATTCGAAGATTCTCAGACTGTTGTCTTCCAATGGAACACTTCACGCTACGGAAACAAATTCCTGTAGGGACCTGTGAAGAGGGAACTTGAAGGGAGGGTTTGTTGTAACATTGTTGACGCGTGTTGGGTCTGCGCTGGTCCTCCTCCTCCTCCTCCTCGTCCTACTCCTCCTCCTCCTCCTCCTCCTCCTCCGCGTCCTCCTCTTCCTCGTCCTCGTCCTCCTCCTCCTCCTCCTCCTCCTCCTCCTCCTCCTCCTCCTCCTCCTCCCCTCCTCCTCCTCCTCCTCTCGACGAGGAATACAAACGGCATGCGCGCAGCCTTTCGAGGGTCCGCGCGCATATCTTGGATCTGCACTGAACCCCCTCCCCCGCGGCGCCTCCGGCGCAGCCCCTGGCCCCTTCTGCGCGCCACGGTCGCGGTCCGGTGCAGATCCAACCAGTGCCCGCGGACCCGCAGCGGTTGCGTCGTTTTTTGCTTTATGCATGTTCCTTTCCCCCCTCCGCTCGCCCACCCTTCCCCTCCTCCCCCCTCTCTTCCCTTGCCCCCCCTTCCTTCCCCTCTTCCTCTTCCCACAAAGGGGTGGGCAGGGCGAGGGGAGGGGATGATGACGACGATGATGACGAGGCTGGCGACGGGGAGGTGGAGGAAGAGGAGGAGGTGGAGGAGGAGGAGGAGGAGGAGGAGGGGGAGCATGCTTTTGCTGCAGATAGTGGTGATGACTCTGCGGCGGGAGGTGATCATGATGCTGATGGTGGTGATGATGATGATGATAATGCTGATGCTGATGCTGATGATGGTGCTGCTGCTGCGGATGATGATGATGATGATGATGATGATGATGATGATGACGATGATAATGGTGATGATGCTGATGCTGATGAGGACCATGAGGATGAATAATATGATGCTGATAACGATGCTCAAGATGACGATGCTGATAATGACGATGATGCTGATCATGAGTATGACGATTATAATGATGCTGGTGATGATTATGACGATGATGATGCTGCTGATGATGATGACGATGGTAATGGTGATGCTGATGCTGATGATGGAGAGGAGAATGAGAATGAGGATGAGGACGGGGATGAGACTGATAGTGACTATGGATATGATGATGATGAGGATGGGGATGAGGATGAGGATGCGCATGATGATACTGATGCTGATGCTGCTGCTAATGATGGTGATGATGATGATAACGATGACGATGATGCTGACGTTGATGATGACGATGATGCTGCTGATGATGGTTATGACGATGATAAGGACGAAGTCGGTGATCATGCTGATGCTGATGAGTATGCTGATGATGATGATGATGATGATGATGGTGGTGATGATGAGGACGCTGATGATTCTGATGATGCTGATGATGCTCAAGATGATGATGGTGACGATGAGGATGCTGCTGCTGACGATTCTGATGATGACGATGATGGTGCTTTCATGGGCCGTTGTCGTTTTGCAGCAACGATGGGACGAAGACGGAGCAAGGGGCATAGAACACAGACCGAACACGGAGCGCATTGTTTAGCTTTAGCCCTGAAGGATGGTGACGATGATGAGGAGGCTGCTGATGATGATGATGCTGATGATGATGCTGATTATGCTGACGGTGATGATGATGGTGATGATGATGATGATTCTGATGATGCTGGTGATGATGATGGTTGTGGTGGTGCTGCTGCTGCTGATGGGGATGAGGATGACGCGGATGAGGATGTACATGAGGATGATGATGACGACGACGAGGAGCAGGAGGAGGAGGATGCTGCTGCTGCTGCTGCTGCTGCTGCTGATGATGATGATGATGATGATGATGATGATGATGATGATAATGAGGATACGCAGGGCGATGGTGGTGGTGATGAGGGCAATGCTGCTGCTGATGAGGAGGCTGATGAGGATGATGCGGCTGCTCAGAATGATGGCGACGATGCCTAACGATCACAGTACTAACATGGAAAACATGGTTTAGCTCGAGCCCTGAATGATGATGATGCTGCTGATGATGATGAGGATGATGATGAGGATGATGATGCTGCTGATGATGATGATGCTGATGATGAGATGTTGGTGGTGGTGATGATGCTGCTGCTGATGATGATGATGAGATGGTGGTGGTGGTGGTGTTGGTGATGGTGGTGGTGGTGATGATGATGATGATGATTAGGAGGAGGAGGAGGAGGCGGAAGAGGAGGAGGAGGCGGAGAACGAGGAGGCAGAGGATGGAGGAGGAGGGGGCAGATAATGATCGGGGATGTTTGCTCTCCATCATTCTAGCGATGACGCCGCATTTGGACATTTGCTTTTGCTTGTTCGTATGCTGTGGCGAAACCGTTGTTGCCGAATTGCACGTGGAAGGAAGTGGGCGTTCTCCGCCAAGTACGTTAGCGAGTTGACCGAGGTGAGGCGTACAATCCACGACGACCTCCTGGCGGTGAACCGGCCGAAGGCCGCGGAATCTTTCATCAGTGTGGCTAGTGATTTCGACTCCTTGCCTTCTCTTGCCCTCCCGCTTACATGCAGGAGGTCAGCGAAATCCCGCTGCCTTCCCACGGGTCCTCGTGCTCCTCCCGCTCCTTCCGCTCCAGTTCCCGCTGCTGCTGTGCGTCCTCGTCCTCCTCCTTCCTCCTCCTCCTTTTCATCCTGCTCATCCTTCTGCTCATCCGAACACCTTGCGCACCTAGCTTGTCCTCCTCCGCTGTCCTCTCCCATCTTTCTATCTTTCTCTCTCTCTCTCTCTCTCTTTCTCGTCTCTTTATGTGCTCTTAACTGTCTTTTCTTTCTCTTTTCTCCTTTTCCTCCTTCTCCTCCTCATCCTCCTCCTCCTCCTCCTCCGTCTTCCTCATCCCTCCTCCTCGTTCCCCTCCTCCTTCTGATTGCCATTTCCTTCTTCTTCCTCCTCCTCCTTTTCCTTCTCATCTCTCCTCCTCCTCCTCCCGCTCCTCCTGCTCCCCCCCTCCTCCTCCACCTCCTCCTCCTCCTCCTCCTCCTCCTCTTCCTCCTCCTCCTCCTCCTCCTCCTCCTCCTCCTCCTCCTCCTCCTCCTCCTCCTCCCCCCTTTCTCTTCCTCTTCCTGCTTCTCCCCTTTCTGCCGTGGCCGCGAAGTGTGCTGCGAGTAGAAAGCCTGGCTGCGAGTACGACTGGATCTGGTCGCCTCTGCGGCCTCACGCTCCTCTCCCTGGGCCTGAGGACGGGCCTGCAGACTTCTGGCGACCCCGCGGGCGAAGGGGGGAGATGGAGGACGATGAGGAGGGGGAAAAGTAGGAGGGGGATGAGCAGGATGGGGTTTTTGGATGAGGATGGGGTTGGGGATTTAGGAGGGTGAGGGGGAGGCGGATGATGATGATGATGCTGAAGCTGATGCTGATGATGATGATGATGCTGATGATGATGATGCTGATGCTGATGATGCTGACAATCATCATGATGATGACGATGATGATGGTGGCGATACTAATGAGGAGGGAAGAGGGTGAAACCTTTCACGACGGCGAGTGCCCGCTGGACGCGTGAGGGTTTCCAACTGTCGTGGCACTGGTTCGGGTGACGCTCATGTGGCCCAGGTGCATGTTTGGTTCTCAGAAGGGCTGTACCAGTCAGACCCGTATGACCCTGACACAGGAATTGGCAGGACTATAGCGATGATGATGCTGCTGCTGATGATGATGCTTGCGATGATGATGATTATCCCAGTGCGACCCTACCTAGGAGTTGGAGCATTCAGGAAAGCAACAGCTAAGCTAAGCTAAGCTAAGCTAAGATGGGGTAAGCTAAGCTAAGCTAAGCTAAGCTAAGCGAAGCGAAGCGAAGCTAAGCTAAGCTAAGCTAAGCGAAGCGAAGCGAAGCTAAGCTAAGCTAAGCTAAGCTAAGCTGGGCTAGCTAAGCTAAGCTAAGCTAAGCTAAGCTAAGCTAAGCTAAGCTAAGCTAAGCTAAGCTAAGCTAAGCTAAGCTAAGCTAAAGCTAAGCGAAGCTAAGCTAAGCTAAGCTAAGCTGGGCTAGGCAAAGCTAAGCTAAGCTAAGCTGAGCTGAGCTAAGCTAAGCTAAGCTAGGCTAGGCTAGGCTAAGCTAAGCTAAGCTAAGCTAAGCTAAGCTAAGCTAAGCTAAGCTAAGCTAAGCTAAGCTAAGCTAAGCTAAGCTAAGCTAAGCTAAGCTAAAGCTAAGCGAAGCGAAGCTAAGCTAAGCTTAGCTAAGCTAAGCTGGGTGAACCCAGGGGGCGCAACTGGGGGAACCAGGGGGGCGCAACCGGGGGAACCGCCCGGGGTGAGTTACACTGCCCGCCCCCTTTAGCCAACAAAGTAAGAACCCTTCTAGGCAGAGCCTAGGTAGGGAATGATGCTGATGATGCTGCTGCTGCTGATTATGCTATGACGGTTTGGCTGATGATGCTGATGGCTATGATTCTGATAGATGCTGGCGACGATGCTGAGGAGGAGGATGAGACTGCTGATGACGGTAATGATGCTGATGATGATGCTGCTGCTACTGCTGATAATGATGCTGATGATGCTGATTTTGGTTATGATCATGCTGATGCTGCTACTGATGCTGATGATGCTGATGATGCTGATGATGCTGATGCTGCTGAGCTGATGCTGTTGCTCATGCTGATGCTAATGATGATGCTGCTGATGCTGATGCTGCTGATGATATGATGACTCTGGCGATGCTGGTGACGATGATGACGCGGCTGACGTTGATAGTGGGACTGGTGATGTTCATGACGATTATGATGCTGATCATGCCGATGACGATGATGATGCTGATGATGCTGAAGATGATGCTGCTGCTGCTGCGGATGCTGGTGATTGTGGTGGCGGTGGCGGTGATGATGCTGTTTGTGATGCTGATGATGCTGATGATGGTGGTGGTGGTGTTGATGCTGATGCTAATGCTGCTGATGCTGCGGCTGATTCTGATGAGTATGATGGTGATGGTGATGGTGATGATGAGGATGCTGATGATGATGATGGTTATGATTCTGATCATCATGCTGCTTCTTATGATGATGATGCTGATGCTGATGCTGCTTCTGATGATGCTGCTGATGCTGCTGTTGATGATGATGATGCCAGCGACGGTGATGCCGCTGATGACGATGCTGATGACGATGATGACGATGATGATGATGCTGATGATGCTGATGATGCTGGCTGATGGTGATGCTTCTGATGCTGCGCTCATGCTGGTGATGACGAGGCTGACGATGTATACGATGATGGCGACGACGATTATGCTGATTCCGATGATGCTGCTGATGATGATGCCGATGATGATGTTCAGGATGACGATGCGGATGATTCTGATGATGATGCTGGCGATGATGCTGATGATGTTGTTGATGATGCGGTTGATGATGCCGATGATGATGATGTTGGTGATGGTGATGATGATGATGCGGGTGATAATGGTGGTGGTGGTGTTGCTGCTGATGATGATGCTGATGATGATGCTGCTGATGATGGTGGCGGTGGTGGTTTTGGTGGTGATGATGTTCATGCTGCTTATGATGATGGTGGTGCTGATAATAATGGTGCTGCTTCTGATGATGCTGATGATGACGACGATGATGATGATGATGATGATGATGATGATGCCGATGAAGATGTGCTGCTGCTGATGATGATGATGATGATGATGATGATGATGCTGGTACTGCTGCTGCTGCTGATGATGATGATGGTGATGATGATGATGTTGCTGATGCTGATGGTGATGATGCTGACGACGATGATGATGATGATGATGATGATGATGATGATGATGATGATGATGCTGCTGATGCTGATCATGATGATGATGATGATGATGATGATGATGATGATGATGATGATGATGATGATGATGATGATGATGATGATGATGATGATGATGATGATGATAAAGATGATAAAGGTGATGCTGATGAGGCTGATGGCGACGATGATGAAGAAGACGACGATGATGCTGTTGATGCTGCTGCTGATGAGGATGATGATGACGACGATGTCGGCGGCGACGTCGGCGGCGTCGGAGGCGACGACGCCGACGACGACGATTTTGATGGCGAGGAGCAGGAGGAGGAGGAGGAGGAGGAGGAGGAGAAGGAGGAGGAGGAGGAGGAGAAATATGATGAGGAGGGAGGAGGGGGAGGAGGGAGGAGGGGGTGACGCGGGGGGAGGGAGGGGGGATGTGGAGGGAGGGAGGGGGGCAGGGAGGGAGGGCGCGCACCCTCCACGGAGCAGGCAGCCCTGGGAGTTCTTCGGCCTCGACCTCGCCTGCTGCCTCTCGAGGGGCGGTCGGCCGTCCTCGGCGTGGGCGCCCTCTCCCGCCGCCGCCCGCCTCTCCGCCGCCATCCTCTCATCAACCCAGGTGGCGTACAGTCGGGGCCCTGAAGAAGGAACCCTTTTCGTTGGGGAGGGGCTCCGCGTTCCTTAAGTGTTTCACAGCTTGCCTCAGGCTTTCCTTATGCTTTCGACAGGAAATCGAAGGTTAACTTATGGAAAAAAGGGGCCTCGTTCCTTATTTAGGGTTCCTTAGGTCAAGGCCCCGACTGTATGTGGCTGTGTGGTTGTGTCTTTGTGCCTCCCTGGGCTGGCCGTCGGCCCCGCCGCTCTGATCATCGTGGCGGCTTGCGCTTGGGAAGGCCTCGTGGCTGGTGCCGCCGACCCTGAAGGGGGACGACGACGAAGACGACGGACGGCGGCGGCGACGACGACGATGCTGACATGGGCCAGAGTCCTCAGGGATGCTTCGTGGGGTCTCTTCGGAGCGCTCTCGTAGGCCTCTGGGGGCAGTTCTGGGGCCTCTTGGGAGCTTCGTGGGGGCCTCTTGAGAGCCTTTTGGGGGCTTCTTGGGGCTTCCTGGGGGCCTCTTGGGGGTCTCGTGGGGGCCTCGTGGAGGTCCCTTGGGGGCCTCTCTTGCCTCCCGGGAGCTTCTCGGGGCCAGGGGCTCGAACTGTTTGTTCGGGTCCCCCTTCTGGGCACCCTCTTGGACCCGTCTTGGGGGCATCTTGGGCCGTCTTGGAGGTCTATGGGGCCGTCGTGGGGCTCTCTTGGGTCGTTATGGGGCCGTCTTGGGGACCTCTTTGGGCGATCTTGGGGGCATTTTGGTTTGTCTTGGTGCGTCGGGGCGCCGAAAAGGCGACAACGCCAACGTCTTTCCAAAACCGAAGGGGATTTATTGCATTTTGCTTGCTGGGATCCTCGTGGTGTGCTCTTGGAGGCCGCTTCGAGCGTCCTTCAGGAGGCCATCTTTCGTGTCTTGGACCAGTCGTTCGGCGATTCGGGGCCTTCTTGGATCGTCTTGGGGGCCTCTTGGGGCACCCTTGGGCCATCCTGGAGCCTTTTCGGCGCTGGGAACGCCCCGGGGGGTGTCGGTGCCAATGTCTATCTTTGCGTGTGTGAGTGTGTATGTACATGCGCACTTGCATGTCTATGCGTATGCGGATGCGTATCTGTATATTGATTGTATGTAAGTGTATATGTAGATGTACATGTATGTGTGCACGTGCATATGTATGCATGTGTATGTATGTATGCATGCATGCATGCATGCATGTATGCATGTATGTATGTATGTATGTATGTATGTATGTATGTCTGCATGTCTGCATGTATGTATGTATGTATGTATGCATACATGCATGCATGCATGTATGTATGCATGTATATATGCATGCATGCATGTATGTATGTTTGTATATTTGTATGTATGTATGTACGTATATGCATGCATGCATGTATGTAAGCATGTATGTATATATGTACGTATGCATGAATGTATGTATGTATGCATGTACGTATGTACGTACGTATGTATGTATGTATGTATGTATGTATGTATGCATGCATGCATGTATGTATGTATGTATGTATGTGTGTGTTTGTGTATGTATATATGTATGTATGTCTGTATGTATGTATGTATGTATGTATGTATGTATGTATGTATGCATTCATGCATGCATGCATGTATGTATGTATGTATGTATGTATGTATGTATATATATGTATGTATGTATGTATGTATGTATGTATGTATGTATGTATGTATGTATGTATGTATGTATGTATGTATGTATGTATGTATGTATTTTTGTATGCATGTATGTATGTATGTATGTATGTATGTATGTATGTATGTATGTATGTAGATACATATGTATTTACACATATATATATATGAGAGAGAGAGAGAGAGAGAGAGAGAGAGAGAGAGAGAGAGAGAGAGAGAGAGAGAGAGAGAGAGAGAGAGAGAGAGAGAGAGAGAGAGAGAGAGAGAGAGAGAGAGAGAGGGAGAGAGAGAGAGAGAGAGAGAAGAAGAGAGAGAGAGAGAGAGAGAGAGAGAGAGAGAGGAGAGAGAGCGCGTTTCCCGGGCGCTTGCCCTTGGAGCATTCGGCGGCGCGATTCGAACCGAGGCCCCCCCCCAACATTCGGCGCCGTCGATCAGAACCAGGGGGACCCCCCTCCTCCCTAACCCCCCCCTCCCACCCCCCCCCCCCCACCCCCAAAGGGGGGGGGTCCAAACCTCGGCGCCGGCGCCAGCGGCGCTGGCGGCGGCCAGCAGCACCGACGGCGGGGACGCAGCGGCGACGATGACCAGAGGGTCCAGAGGCCGCAGAGGGGAAACACAAATCGCCATATCGAGCCCCCCCCCCAAAAGCCAACGAGAGGCCCTTAGGAAGGTCCAGGAAGCTTTACAAATGCCCCTCAGACGCCCCCGAGACCCCTCTGACGAGACCTCAAGAAGCATCCGTCCGAACTTTGACCCACAGCCAAAACACGGTGGCGGGAAGACCCGAAGGCCACACCACCACGACAAACCACTACAAACCACCAAACCACCACCACCACCGCCGCCACTACCACCACCACCACAACCCCCCACCACCACTACACCACCACCATCACCACAAACCACTACACCACCGCCGCCACCAAAAACGCCACCACCACCACAACCCACCACAACCCACCTCAATCACCATCACCACCACGACCAGCAACCCAACCACAAACCACGACACCACCACCACCATCTACCACCGCCACCACCACCGCCACCACAACCCACCGCCACCACAACCACAAACCACAATACCACCACCACCACAACCAACACCACCCACCACCCACCACAAACCACCAGCACCAGCAGCAGCAGCACCACCACCACAGCCCGCCACTACCACCACCACAAACCACCACGCCACCACCACCACCACTACCACAACCCACCACCACCACCACAAACCACCACGCAACCACCACCACCACAGCCATCACCACCACCACCACAACAACCCACCACCGCCACTATCACCACTATCTACACCACCACCACCACCGCCACAACCACCACCACGACCAGCAGCACATCCCACCACCACCACCACAAACCAACACACCACCATCACCACCACAAACCACCACAGAAGCACCACCACCACCACCGCAAACCACCACTCCAGCACCACCACTACCACCACCGCCGCAACCACCACCTCACCACCAGAACAATCTACCACCACCACCGCCACCACAAACCACCACACCACCACCATCACCGCTACCACCATCGCCACCACTAGCGCCACCTCCACAACCCACCACTGCCATCACCACCGCCACCACCACCACCCACAAACACTACACCACAACCTTCACCATCACCGCCACCACCGGCACCACCACCACACCCCACCACCACCACCCCACAAACACCACACCACCGCCACCACCACCTCCACCACCACCACCGCCACCACCAGCACCACAACCACAACCCACCACCACAGCCACCACAACAACAACAAGCCACCACCACCACCATCTACCACCGCCACCACCACCGCCACCACAACCCACCACCACCACCACAACCACAAACCACAATACCACCACCATCACCACCACAACCACCACCACCCACCACCCCCCACAAACCACCAGCACCAGCAGCAGCAGCAGCACCACCACCATCACAGCCCACCACCACCACCACCACCACAAACCACGCCACCACCACCATCACCACCATCACCACCACAACCACCCACCACCCACCACCAACCACAAACCACCAGCACCAGCAGCAGCAGCAGCAGCACCACCACCACAGCTCGCCACCACCACCACCACAAACCACCACGCCACCACCACCACCACCACAACCACAACCCACCACCACAGCCACCACAACAACAAACCACCACACCACCACCAGCGCCACAACCACCACCACCGTCACCACCACCACCACCACAACCCACCACTACCACCACAACCTCTACCACCGCCACCACCACAACCACCACGTCAAACCATCACACCACCACCGCCATCACCACCACAACGCACCACCACCACAACTACCACCACCACCAGAAACCATCACACCACCACCACCGCCGCCGCCGCCACCACCGCCACCACCATCTGCCACCACACCACCACATCAACCACCACCACCACCAACCACCACACCACCACCACCACCACCACCACCACCACCGCCACAACCACCACCACCGCCGCCACCGCCACCACCATCACAGCCCACCACCACCATCACCACTTCAGAGAGACCCCAAGAGACGCCCAGGAAGCGCCCAGGAGGCTTCACAAATGCCCGTCAGAGGCCCCCGAGACCCCTCCGACGAGACCCCAAGATGCATCCATCAGGACTCTGACCCAAAACCAAAGCACGGTGGCGGAGCGTCGTCGTCGTCGTCGTCATTGTTGTCGCCGTTGTCCTCGTCGACGTTCCCCGCCGCCGCCGCCAGCCGCCGCAGGCGCCGGCGCTGGCCCAGAAAAGGAAGCCGTCGTCTTCATCGACGCTCCCCGCCGCCGCCGCCAGCCGCCGCCGATGCCGGCGTTGGCCCGAGGAAAGGGAGAGAGGATAAATAGGGGAGGAGGGGAAGGAAAGGGGGGAGGTTTGAACCGCCTCCCCCCGCTCCGTCACGGGAGAGGGGGTGGGGGGCAGGGGCTCGACCCCCCCTGGATTGAGGGGGGGGGTCCAGATCCCCCTCCTCCAGGCGCCCATAGAGAGCGCTTCTGCACACACGCACACACACATATATATATATATATATAGATACACGCATGTATGCATGCAATCATGCCTGCATGCGTGTAAGCATGTATGTATGTGTGGTAGACTTTTCGTATACTGGTACGTATTTGTGCATGCATGCATGCATGAACGTCTGTATTTATGTGTGTATGTACGAACGCACGTATGTAGGTATATATGCATGCATGTCTGTCTAGATGTTTGTAAGCACGTGTATAGATACATGTAAGTGTGTATCGATGCGTGCATGCATGCATGTATGTATGCATGCGTGCATGTGTGTATGTTGTATGTATGTGCGTATGTGTGTATGCACGTACATATGTATGCATGTGTGTTTGCATACCGTATGCATGTGTGTTGTAACGCATTGCGTTGCGTTTTATTGCGTTGCGTTGTGTTGTATCGTGTTGTATACTATTGTATTGCGTTGCAGTGTGTTGAGCTCTGTTTTATTGCATGCTTCCATGTACATCAGTCAGTCAGTCAGTCAGTCTGTATGTATGTATGTATGTATGTGTATGTCTGCGTGTGGATGTCTGGGGGGTGTCTGGTATGTATTGCCTGTCTGTCTGTCTGTCTGTGTGTCTGTTTGTCTGTCTGCATGTATGTATATATGCCTGTCTGCCTGCCTGCTTGCATGCATGCATGTATGTATGTGCGCGTATGTGTACGTACGCACGCACGTACGTATGCATGTACACATGTATGTTTGTATGTGTGTATGTATGCATGCATGCAATCATGTATATATGTATGTATGCATTGGCGTCTGTATGTTGGTGTGTTTGTATGTCTGTATGCCTGTGTGTCTGTATGTGTGCATGTACGTTTGCATGTGTGTTTATGTATCTGTGTGTGTACATCTATCCTCCTTCTCCTCCTCTGACTCCCTTCCCTCTTCCTCCCTCCCCTCTCCCCTTCTCGTCCTCGTCCTCCCCCTCCCCGCCTCTTGCGGCTCCTTCTCCTGCTGCTGCTCCTCCTCCTCCTCCTCCTTCTCCCTCCTTCTCCTCTTCCTCCTTCTCCTCCTCCTCCTCCTTGTTCTCCGCTTCCTCCTCCTCCTCCTGCTCCTCCTCCTCCTCCCCATCCCCCTTCGCCCCCTTGTCCCCCTCCTTCCCCTTCTTCCCCTTCCCCTCTCCTAACTTACTCTTCCCTACTCTAGTCCCCACGGGCATGCTACGCTGTGCTAGCGTAGGGGGGGAGGTGCACTCCAGTCGAACTCCCCTCAGACATGCTGCAACGCCGTGTTAGCGTGTTGGGGGCGGGACACCCCAGTCGAACGCCCCTCGGACCTGCTGCGTCGTCGTGTTCGCGTATTAGGCGAGGGGCCCCTCAGTCGAACTTCGCTCGGACATGCTGCAACGCCGTGCTGGCGCACGGGGGGAGGGGCACCCCCTGATGAACTCACCTCGGACATGCTGCAACGTCGTGCCAGCGTACGGGGAAGGGTCAACCACCTCGCAGTCCACTCCGACATGCAGCAACGCCTTGCTGGCGATTGGAGGAGGGACACCCCAGTCGTATTCATCTCGGGCATCCTACGCCATGCTAGCGTATTGCGAAGGGCCACCCCAGTCGTAGTTCCCCCGGGCGTCCTGCAACGTCGTCCCATCGTCTCGCGGGTGGGACACCCCAGTCACGCCTTCTCCGACACGCTGCAATGTCGTGATATTGTATTGGGCGATGTGCACCTCAGTCGACATCCCCTCGGACATGTTGCAACGTCCTGCTGACGCATTTTAGATTGGCATGCAACCCGTAGTCCTCTCTGACATGCTGCAACGCCGTGCTAGCGCATTGGGGGAGGGACACCCCAGAAGTAGTCCATTTGGGCATGCTCAGCGTCGTGCAGCCGTGCGGGAACATGGGCACACCAGCCGAACTCCACTCGAGCATGCTGCAACGCCGTGTTAGCGTATGACGGATGGACACCCCAGTCGAACTCCCCATCGGACATGCTGCAACGAGGGGCACTTCTGGTGCAGACTCCCAGACATGCTGCATGGCAGCGTCTGCTGCCAGCTCGCAGCCGCAGGGGTCTTCAGGATGAGCGAGGTGGTGTTGCTCACGTCGACATGATGATGCTGCTGATGATGACGATGATGATGCTGCTGCTGCTGATGATGATGATGATGACGATGATGATGGTGATGATGATGATGATGCTGATTATGATGATGATGATGATGATGATGATGATGATGATGATGATGATGATGATGATGATGATGATGATGCTGATGATGCTGCTGATGATGATGATGCTGATGCTGATGCTGATGATGATGATGATGATGATGATGATGATGATGATGGGGAGTTGGGGGCGGAGGAGGAGATGGGATGCAGGGGGGAGGGAGGAGGGGAGACGAGGTGTTCATGTCCTCTCCCGTTGGCCATCTCGTTCGCGACTGCAGCCAACTCCACCAGTCTTGCTCCAAGTTGGCTCTTGGTGGTGATGCCGTGGCGCCGCTCTAGGTGTCTAGAACAGTCTTCAGCGTCGTCTCCCCTCCCAGCCTGGCACTGTCTCCTGCCCGCGCTGGCCGTCGTCATCGTTTTCGTGGTCGTGGTCCTGGCCGCGGTCGTTTTTTGTCGTGGTCGTGGTCGTCGTCGTCGCCGCCGTCGTCGTCGTGCCTGGTCGATCCGATTCATCCCTCCTCCTGGCCAGGTCGTTGTCGTCGTCGTCGACGTCGTCGCCGTCGCCGTCGCCGTCGCCGTCGCCGTCGCCGTCGTCGTCGCCGCCGTCGTCGTCGTCGTCGTCGTCGTCGTCGTCGTCGTCGTCGTCGTCGTCGTCGTCGTCCACCCCTCGCGGCCAGGTCCCGTGTCCTGCCCGCGCTGGCACTTCCGCCGCCGATGCCAGTGCTTGCCGTGACGGGGGAAGGGGGGCCGCGAGCGTGCCGCGACGCCGTGGGCGAGCGTGCCCGCCGCGCGGGGAGCGTGCCGCGGGCGTGCCGCGACGCCGCGCGGGGGAGTGCCGCCGCGGAAAAGATGCCCCCCCCCCCCTCGAAGAGGGGGAGGAGGGGATTTGTCCTTCTTTTCTGCTCTGTAGACCGCTCGCGTCCTTACGGTTCCCGTTGACGCGCTGGCCGTCTTGAAGGGCAGCGGGCTTCATCACCTCGGTGTTTTTTTTGTTCACTGGTCTTCTCTTGCGGATCGTCTTCCTTCCTTTGGCCGCCCTTCTCTTGCTGGCCAGTTCGCTCCTCGAGGAGGGGGAGGAGGGGAGGGCGGAGGGTTCGAGGCGATGGCGGTGGTTCCACAGGCCCGCGCCGCCCTGCGACGCGTCGATGAGGCATACACCCGCGGTCTGCTCCCTGGGTACGTGCTGGGAGGGGAGGGCGGAGAAGGAGCGGGATGACGTTGATGATGACGATGCTGCTGCTGATGGATGATGCTGCTGGTGCTGAGGATGACGAGGCTGCTGACGTTGAAGAGGATGATGGAGATTCTGAGGATATCGTTGCTCTTGGCGACTATAATGATGCTGCCGATGCTGATGAGGATGATGCTGCTACTGATGATAATGATGACGATGATGATGGTGATGATGCTGATGGTGATGTTGATGATGATGCTGACGATGTTGCTGCCAATGATGATGCTGCTGCTGGCGACGATGATGCTGATGCTGATGACGATGGTGCTGATGATGTTGATGAGGATGGTGCTAATGCTGCTGATGATGGTGATGATGCTGCTGAAGTGTATGGCGAGTATTGTTATGATGATGACGATGGTGATGATGTTGATGATGATGCTGATGATATTGATGATGGCGATGACGATGATGATGACGACGATGATGATGATGATGATGATGATGATGACGATGACGATGATGATGCTGATGCTGATGCTGATGATGCTGATGCTGATGATGAGTGACAATGATGATGATACGGTTGAACTGCTGGCGATGCTGCTGAGTATGTTATGAGATGGATGGTGTGGATGATGCTGCTGCTGATGGTGATGGTGGTGGTGGTGGTTGTGATGCTGATGCTGATGATGATGATGATGATGATGATGATGATGATGATGATGATGATGGTGGTGGTGATGATGATGATGATGATGATGATGATGATGATGATGATGATGATGATGCTGATGATGATGATGATGATGATGATGATGATGATGATGATGATGATGCTGCTGATGCTGATGCTGATGCTGATGCTGATGATGCTGATGATGCTGATGATGTTGGTGATGCTGATGATGACGATGGTGGTGGTGGTGGTGAGGAGGAGGAGGAGGAGGGGGAGGAACGGGTGGTGGCGGAAGGATGTGTTGGGGTGAGACGAGTGGAGGGGGAGGCGGTCAAGGTGGATTCTCCGCGTCGTCGTCGTCGTCATCGTGGATCCTCCTCGTCGTTCCTCCTCGCTATTCCGCTCCTCATCTGGCTGGAGTAGCTGGTGATTCCCTCCAGGCTCGTTGCAGAGCCCTGAGCGCCATTACCCCAGGCAAGGGCATGCCCGTTCGCGCCGTCCTCGCGCGCAGGACGTCGATGTCGGCCACGGGGTGCGTGCTGTGGTGCCGCTGCGTGGACCGAGCTGTGCCTCCTATCGGCGTTGCGTTCTCTTGCTGAAGGTGCCAGCTCCCATCGGCATGCCGCCCAGCCGGGCGTGCAGCGCCGTCGGTGTCGGCCTCGAGGCGGAGCGGCCGGTGCGGTGCGGTGCCGTGGCGCGGGGCCTGCCCAGACCTCCGACGCCGTGGGTTTGTCACAACGTGGGGCCTCCTGGGGCTTCTCGCGTACCTTCGGCTTCTTCGTGAGGGCCCGGCTGGTAGTCGCGATGCCGTGCGGTAGAGATTCCATTGAGCCGCCACATTTTCAGGATCCGCCCCCCACGCCCCCTAAGGAAGGCGGGGGAAAAAGGACAAGAACAGCATGGGGCCTCTGGGGCCTGGACCCCTCCCCCGGGAGCCACGTTTCGCCTCGAGCCGTTTCTCAGCGGTCCAGGGGGCCCGGTGAGGGCCTCCAGAGGCTGCCGCCGGCCACAGGCCTCAACCACGCAGCGCGGCCGCTCAACCCCGCCCGGGAGGCCTCGCGTGGTGGTGACCCCCGCCCTGTCGCGGCCGCGGGCGCGGCCCTGCCGCGCGGGCCCGACGCGGTAGTGGAAGAGCTGGTGGGCGCGGCCGCGCCTCGAGGCCTCGCGCGCTGCCCCGCCCGTCGTGGCGGCGGGCGCCCCGAGAGACCTGCCTCCTCCTCCTCCTCCTCCTCCTGCCTCCTCCTCCCTCCTCCTCCCTCTCCTCCTCTCCTCTCCTCCTCTCCTCCTCCTCCTCCTCCTCCTCCTCCTCCTCCTCCTCCTCCTTTTCCTCCTCCTCCTCCTCCTTCTCCTCCTCCTCATCCTCCTCCTCTCCTACCTGTGGTAGTGGTGGTGGAACATGGGCCCCTCATGCAGCGGTTTGGGGGGCAGGAGAGTCTCCCAATGTAACCGGTGCCAACTGGGTGCCGCTTCGCCCTCGGGGCTCTTAGCCTCTGGGGCAGCCTCGAGAGAGTGCGCCGTCGAGCGCCGTGGGCTGCAAGCGCAGCTCGGGCCTGGTGCGCTTGCCCAGGAGCCCAGCCCAGCAGCAGGCTGTGTATCGCTGCCCAATTCTTGGGACTGGCGCAGCTTTTCCTCCCCCTGCGCATGCGCGTGGCTGTGCGCACAATGCAGACTATTTCCAACCATTGTCTCGATTGTGCTCCTACTACTGATCCACCCCTGCTTCTGGTAATGTTCCTGCTCATGTCCCTACCCTTGCGGTTCCTGGTGCGGTTCCTTTCTCCGCGTGTTCCTGCTCGGAAGGTCCAGCGGAGTAGTGTTTCACGCAGATCCTTGCGGAACATTGCCTCCCTGGGCGCTGCCAAACGCGCAGGCGCAACCGTCGCCATTTTCGTCAGCTCCTCGGAGCTCTAGCGGCGTGGTGTCTCACGCAGCCTCGCCTCCCTGGGCGCTGCCAACCGCACGGCGGTCGCCACTTTCATGAGATCCTGGAAGGGTCCGCGGTGTGGTGTTTAACCCACCCACATCCGAATTGGACCTCGCCTCGCTGGGCGCTACAGTGCAGCTGTCGGAAATTTTGCCGGCTCCTGGGATGTCCAGCGGAGTGCGGGGCGAAACAGACCCAGGTTAGCTCTCCATCCTCTGTTTGAGCTGCCAACAGCGCAAGTGTTGCCACTGTCGTGTGCCCAGGGGAGGTCCAGCGGAGGGACGTTTTACACCTTAATTCGCTATCCGATCTCCTCATATAGCTTTGTTTGGGCGCCGAATGCGTAGGTTCCCTGTGTAGAGCGCAGAAAGGATAACGCACCGTATCTAATGTTCGTTTGTCTGGGTGAGCCCGCTGCTATTGCCACATGTTGCAGATGCAGTATGGTTGATCCTGCTGTTTCTTCATTGTTGTTCAACTTGTCTTTCGATGAAATATTTTAATCACAAAGCCACCCGCCAGGACCACCCCTCATGATCCCCCCAGGATCCCGTCTCCCACCCCAACGGGGAAGACACAAGGAAGGGAGTTCCCTTCGACTCGATTGCGACTTCACTCCACTTGTCTTGAGCTGATGCTGCTGAGGAATTCTCATGGTGGCCACAGGGCGCTGGGGTGAACTGCTCCACATTGCCAGGGATGGAGGGCCGCCATCCCGTCACACGCGCCGACAGGGTCAGCGGATTCTGATGTCGGGCAGTGACTCATCATCTCTGTCAAAGGCCCATGCAGAGGGACTGTGGGCGAACGCACCATCCACCTCGGCGGTGAGCGAGGGGGGGGACATGAGAAGGAGAAGGCCTTCCAAGAAGGCGGCGGGACTTCTCAGAAGGCCTCCGGCCTCCTGAGGAGCTCTCGGCGTCTTCGGAGAAGGCTTCAACGACTCTTCATTCAGAAGGCCGGGGGACTTCCGAGCCTTCTGAGAAGGCCCGCCCCTTCTCCTTTCCCCCCCGGGCTCGCCGCCGCATGCCGCGTTGGCCACCCCGCCGCCACTGTGGCAATGCTCTCTGGCTCGGCCGGTGGAGGTGTCGACCGGCTGCCCGACGTGTGCTGTGGCGTGCAGTGGCGCACCCGCCGCACCCCGAGCGCGGCGCGCGCGCGCGGCCGGCGCGCGCCTGCCTGGCAGGGGCGGGCGCGCCGCTCGGCGCACGTGGAGCTCCCAGTGGCTGGCCATCCGATGGCGACCTCTCCACTTGGTTTGGTCGCGGATGCTCGTCATGTTTGTGTTTTGAAGTCGATCAATGGAGAGGACGCATGCTGCCAAACATGCTCCAGATACATGCTTCAAACATGTTTCAACTATATAAGAACAAGTTTGAAACATTCTTAGAACATTTTTTACACATATAAGCACTTTGTATTCAGTGGTAGTATTGTTAGAGTGTCCGTTGTCATGCCATCCACAATATTTGTGGGATGGCAGGCGGGAGTGAACGAGGCAGCTTGGAGCGCTCCCCTTCGGAGCCCGAGCTCACACAGGCACCCCCACCTCAAAACCGCAGCTTCCACGTCCACCTCCACCTCCACCTCCACCTCCACCTCACCCCCCACCTCTTCCACCACCTCACGCCCAGCTCCAGCTCCAGCTCTAGCTCCTCTTTCTGCTCCTCCTCCTCCTCCTCCTCGCCCTCCTCCTCACCCTCCTTCTCTTCCTTCTATTCTCTCCCTCATTCGCAGCCCATCATCTCGAGCACTGACCCCGCGATACCACAACGTGGGGGAGCCTCGCAGAGCTGCCCGAGTGGCCAGCCGACTCACCCCCAGGGCGCGGCCACGATGGACGCCCCCTGCTCAGTAAGCCCTGGGAAGTCGATCATGGGAGGTGGGGGTGCTGAGAAGAGGGAGGAGAGGGAGGAAATGGAGGAGGAGGAGGAGGAGGAGGAGGAGGAGGAGGAGGAGGAGGAGGAGGAGGAGGAGGACGAGGACGAGGAGGAGGAGGAGGAGGAGGAGGAGGAGGAGGATCACTGACCAAACTGCCAGGTCTGCGAGCGGGCCGCCATTGAGCAGTCCCTCGGGGCCGTTGGCCGCATTCGGGACTGCCAATGGGGGACACCCATTGCTTGGGGAGACCCCAACTCGCAGCCTGTTTATGGGGGATGCTAGCGAGGTCCCGCCCTGGCTAGCATAGCAGCCCCACATCGAAAGCAAGCTTGGGCTACCAGCCCTGGGACGGGGGAGGAGGAGGTAGAGAGGAGAGCGCAAGGGGGGGGGGGGCAGTGGGAGCCGGCGGGAACCGAAGGGGGAAGGGGGGGCAGACGAGGCGGGGGAGAGCGAGGAGGCAGGATGGCGTCTGGCCTCTGGAGAGCTGGGCGGTAGGGTTGGGACTGGCTTGGGTTAGAGAAGGGATGTGGGGACGGGGGCGCTTCGTTGGTGGCTACGCCTTAGCAATCTGGACCCAGCCTACATGGATCCCCCTAGTGTTGGCAATATCTTGCCTACCTAGTGCGGCGTGCTACCAGAACTCAAGGCTTATGTGTTGAGTCGGGCAAGCCGAAACAACGGACCGCAGGCTAGATGGGTATGCGCAGCATAGCCGTAGCCCACAGTCCTAGCAGAGTTCCAGTGCGGACGGCGCTAGTCTTGCCTACCTAGTGCTGCTTGCCACCAGAACTCCAGCCTTATGTGTTGAGTCGGGCCAGCCGAAACAACGGACCGCAGGCTAGATGGGTATGCGAAGCATAGCCCTAGGCCACAGTCCTGGCAGAGTTTCAGTGCGGACGTCATTAGCCTTACCTGCCTAGTGCGGCTTCCTGTCAGAACTCCAGCCTTGTTTGTTGAGTCGGACCAGCCGAAACAACGGACCGCAGGCTAGACGGGTATGCGAAGCATAGCCGTAGCCCACACTCCTGGCAGAGTTCTAGTGCGAAAGGCGCCAGCCTATACAGCCGCGTTGCAACGGACGTAAGGACGCCTGTCATGATATGACAGGTTGTGCTCCTCGACCCGAGATGGCGGGGTATGCCGGAAGACCCCCCCCCGTGGTTGAGGGGCGAGCGTGGCCTGTAGGGGATCCGGCTACTACCCCTGAGCTGGGCAGGCCGGGACAATGGGTGCCGAGCTTAAAAAGATATCCCCACCCCCTAAGCTCTGAAACCCGCAAGGATGGAGGTGTGGCCCCCAGGAACCAACACCCTGACCAGGGTAACCTTAACCACAAACACCTTCGCCTTCCTTCTGGCGACTGGAGAATGACTCTAAAAACTTTTAGAGTCACGCAACTTCAAGGGCCTTAGCCCAGGGCCCTAACAGAGTTCCCAATTTCTTGCCTAACTAGTGCGGCGTGCTACCAGAACTCAAGGCTTATGTGTTGAGTCGGGCAAGCCGAAACAACGGACCGCAGGCTAGATGGGTATGCGCAGCATAGCCGTAGCCCACAGTCCTAGCAGAGTTGCAGTGCGGATGGCGCTAGTCTTGCCTACCTAGTGCTGCTTGCCACCAGAACTCCAGCCTTATGTGTTGAGTCGGGCCAGCCGAAACAACGGACCGCAGGCTAGATGGGTATGCGAAGCATAGCCGTAACCCGCAGTCCTGGCAGAGTTCCACGGCGGACGGCGCTAGCCTTACCTGCCTAGTGCGGCTTCCTGCCAGAACTCCACCTTGCAAATACATGTGTGGGGGTCTATCCAGGGAAAGAGTTAAGATGCCGAAGGCGCTAATCCTCATTACCATATTCAGTGCAACCAGTAAAAAAAGAAAAAAACAGCCCCAAATCGAAAGCACTGTGCCCGGCGAGGTGGATGAGCAGAGGAGGAGGAGGAGGAGGAGGAGGGGGGGAGGAGGAGGAGGAGGAGGAGGAGGAGGAGGAGGAGGAGGAGGAGGAGGAGGAGAGGAGGAGGAGGAGGAGGAGGAGGAGGAGGAGGAGGAGGAGGAGGAGGAAGAGGTGTTGGGTGCCTGGGTTCTGGGTCAGAGTTCTCAGGGATGCTTCTTCGGGTCTCTTCGGAGCGCTCTCGGGGGCCTCGTCGGAGCGGTTCTCGGGCCTCTTGGGAGCCTCGTGGAGGCCTCTTGGGGGCCTCTTTGGGCCTCTTGGGGTCCCCTTGGGGCCTCTTGGGGGCCTCTTGGGGGCCTCTTGGGTTCTCCTGGGGCCCCCTCGGCCTCGAGGGCTCGAAATGTCCGTTCGGGTTCCCCATCTGAGCCCCTTCTTGGGGTCGTCTTTGGGCCCTCCTGGGCCGTCTTGGACGCCTGCTGGGCCGTCTTGGGGCCCTCTTGGGACATCTTGGGACATCTTGGGACATGTGGGGGCCTCTGGGGCAGTCTTGGTGCGATCTTCGGGGCCTCGTAGGCCGTCTTGGAGCGTCGGGAGGTCTAAACGGCGGGAACGCCCAAATCCTTCAAACACGTACGGACAATGAGGTATGTTTCCTCATTAGGGCCCTCTTAGTAAGCCTCTTGAGTCGTTTTGGAGGCTTCTGGGGCAGTCTTGGTGCCATCTTGGACGGCTTGAAGCGATCGTTCGGCGATTCGAGGCCCTCTCGGACCGTCTTCGGGGCCTCTTGGGGCTTCCTTGGCCCGTCTTGGGGGCCCTCCTGTATCCGAGAAATCATGCGGGACGACGCGACGGGGCCCAGGGAACTGCGCTAAGCCCTGGGAGATTTCAGAATTTTGGGTCCTGGCCTCTGAGACACTCGCCAGGACTGAGGACTGAGGCTCAGGGGAGTAGGCAAAGGACCTGAGGGCACGCCCACTCCGTGCCCAGCGGCACAGTGGCGGCTATAGTAATGGGGATGGGAGTCGAGATGGCCAGGCCGTGCGAGTCATGGGGGCCCCGTCTACGCCCACCCACCCTCTCACAACACAAGAAGCCAATCTGGCACAACCTGATGTTTATATTGGAATGCGCTCCCGCCTCGCAAACGAAATGCGCTTGCGCACGGCCCCGCTTCCGACGACTTGGCAAAGAGAAACTGATGTAGGCCTGAGGAGGAGGATAAGAAGAGGAGGAGGAGGAGTAGGATGAGGATGAGGAGGAGGATGAGGAGGAAGATCAGGAAGAGGCGGAGGCGGAGGCGGAGGCGTAGGAGGAGGAGGAGGAAGAGGAAGATGAGGAGGAGGAGGAGGAGCAAAAGGAGGAGGAGGAGGACGTGGAGGAGGAGGATCAGGATGATGATGTTGATGATGATGATGCTGATGATGAGGATGCTGCTGATGATGATGCTGATGATGATGCTGATAATTATGATGATGCTGATGATGATGATGATGATGATGATGATGATGATGATGCTGATGATGATGATGATGATGATGATGAGGATGATGATGAGGATGATGACGATGATGATGATGATGCTGATGCTGATGATGACGATGCTGATGATGATGCTGATGGTGATGATGATGATGCTGACAAGTAGTAGTATTAGTCGTAGTCGTAGTAGTAGTAGTAGTAGTAGTAGTAGTAGTAGTAGTAGTAGTAGTAGTAGTAGTAGTAGTAGTAGTGGTAGTGGTAGTAGTAGTA
>CAUYUJ010021550.1:117428-137321 GCA_963575745.1 Prorocentrum cordatum | reverse complement strand
CCCAAGACGGCCTGAGATGGCCTCCAGATGGCCCACGACGGCCCAAGAGGCCCCCAAGAGGCCTCCAAGACGGCCCAAGAGGTTTCCAAGAGGTCCTCCAGGAGGGGCCAAAAATGCCAAAATAATTAATTGTCCGATGGCTCTTTTGAAAAAAAAGATTTTGGAATTTGCTTCTTTTCGGCATTCCGACAGCTCAAGACGGCCCAGGAGGCCCCCAAGATCGCCCAAGAGGCCTCCAAAATGGCCCCATGATGGCCCAAGAGGCCCCCAAGACGGCCCCAAGAGGGTCCAAGAGGCCTCCAAGACGGCCAAAATGAAATTAGCCTGGCGAAGGACCCAACCATATGCAGTTGTGAATTGGAGCTCCCTATGGGGCCACGAAACGCTGTACTGGGTGGGTGAGACGCGGTCAGCAAGGGCTGTGCTGCGTGGTGGCGGACGCATGCGAGCGGTGCCACTGGGACCTTCGGTGGAGCTCCCTATGGGGCCACGAAACGCTGTATTGGGTGGGTGAAACGCAGGCAGGGAGCAAGGGCTGCGCAGGGTGGTGGCGGACGCATGCGGGCGGTGCCGCTGGGACCTTTGAAGGAGCTCCCATATAGGGCTACGAAGCGCTGTTTTGGGTGGGTGAAGCGCAGGGAACAAGGGCTGTGCTGGGTGGTGGCGGACGCAAGCGGGCAGTGCCACTGGGACCTTTGGTGGAGCCCCCTATGGGGCCACGAAACGTGCGAGGGGTGTGCCAGAATGGGGTGTGGAACCGCATGCCAGCGCAGCCACTGGGGCCTTCGGTGGAGCTCCCTATGGAGCCACGAAACGTGTGAGGGGTGTGCCGAAATGGGGGGTGGAACCGCATGCGAGCGCAGCCATTGCGGCGTTCGGTGGAGCTCCCTATGGGGCCACGAGACGTGTGAAGGGCGTGCCGAAAAAGGAGGTGGAACCGCATGCGAGCGCAGCCACTGGGGCCTTCGGTGGAGCTTCTTATGGGGCCACGAACCGTGTGAGTGGTGTGCCGAAATGGGGGGGGGGAACCACATGCGAGCGCAGCCACTGGGGCGTTCGGTGGAGCTCCCCATGGAGCCACCCACGAAGCGTGTGAGGGGTGTGCCGAAATGGGGGGTGGAACCGCATGCGAGCGCAGCCACTGCAGCGTTCGGTGGAGCTCCCTATGGGGCCACGAAACGTGTGAGGGGTGTGCCAGAACGGGGGGTGGAACCGCATGCGGGCGCAGCCACTGGGGCCTTCGGTGGGGCTCCCTATGGGGCCACGAAACGTGTGAGGGGTGTGCCAGAATGGGGGGGTGGAACCGCATGCGGGCGCAGCCACTGGGGCCTTCGGTGGAGCTCCCTATGGGGCCACGAAACGTGTGAGGAGTGTGCCAGAACGGGGGGTGGCGCCGCATGCGGGCGCAGCCAGTGGGGCCTTCGGTGGAGCTCCCTATGGGGCCACGAAACGTGTGCGGGGTGTGCCAGAATGGAGGTGGAACCGCATGCGGGCGCAGCCACTGGGGCATTCGGGTGGAGCTCCCTATGGGGCCACGAAGCGTGTGAGGGGTTGGCCAGAATGGGGGGTGGAACCGCAATGCGGGCGCAGCCACTGGGGCGTTATCGTGATCTCCCTATGGGGCCACGAAACGTGTGAGGGGTGTGCCAGATGGGGGGTGGAACCGCATGCGGGCGCAGCCGCTGGGGGCTTTCGGTGGAGCACGAAACGGGTGAGGGTTGGCCAGAATGGTGGTTGGACCCGCAGGAGGGCGCAGCCACTGGGGCCTTCGGTGGAGCTCCCTATGGGGCCACGAAACGTGTGAGGGGTGTGCCAGAATGGGGGGTGGAACCGCATGCGGGCGCAGCCACTGGGGCCTTCGGTGGAGCTCCCTACGGGGGCACGAAACGTGTGAGGGGTGTGCCAGAATGGAGGGGTGGAACCGCATGCGGGCGCAGCCACTGAGGCCTTCCGTGGCGCTCCTATGGGGCCACGAAAACGTGTGAGGGGTGTGGCCGAATGGGGGGTGGAACCGCATGCGGGCGCAGCACTGGGGCATTCCGGTGGAGCTCCCTGATGGTCCCACGAAGCGTGTGAGGGGTCTGCCAAAATGGGGGGTGGAGCCGCATGCGGGCGCAGCCACTGGTGCCTTCGGTGGAGCTCCCTATGGGGCCACGAAGCGTGTGAGGGTTGTGCCAGAATGGGGGGTGGAACCGCATGCGGGCGCAGCCACTGGGGCCTTCGGTGGAGCTCCCTATGGGGCCACGAAACGTGTGAGGGGTGTGCCAGAATGGTGGGTGGAACCGCATGCGGGCGCAGCCACTGGGGCCTTCGGTGGAGCTCCCTATGGGGCCACGAAACTGCGAGGGGTGTGCCAGAATGGGGGGTGGAACCGCATGCGGGCGCAGCCACTGGGGCCTTCGGTGGAGCTCCCTATGGGGCCACGAAACGTGTGAGGGGTGTGCCGAAATGGGGAGTGGAACCGCATGCGCCGCAAAAGCGAACGCAGCCACTGGGGCCGTCGGTGGAGCTCCCTAAGGGGCCACGAAACTTGTGAGGGGTGTGCCAAAATGGGGGGTGGAACCGCAATGCCGGGCCGCAGCCACTGGGCTGGGGCCTTCGGTGAGGGGTGTGCCAGAATGGTGGGTGGAACCGCATGCGGGCGCAGCCACTGGGGCCTTCGGTGGAGCTCCCTATGGGGCCACGAAACGTGTGAGGGGTGTGCCAGAATGGGTGGTGGAACCGCATGCGGGCGCAGTCACTGGGGCCTTCGGTGGAGCTCCCTATGGGGCCACGAAGCGTGTGAGGGGTGGGCCAGAATGGGGGGTGGAACCGCATGCGGGCGCAGCCACTGGGGCCTTCGGTGGAGCTCCCTATGGGGCCACGAAACGTGTGAGGGGTTTGCCAGAAAGGGGGGTGGAACCGCATGCGGGCGCAGCCACTGGGGCCTTCGGTGGAGCTCCCTATGGGGCCACTAAACGTGTGAGGGGTGTGCCAGAATGGGGGGTGGAACCGCATGCGGGCGCAGCCACTGGGGCCTTCGGTGGAGCTCCCTATGGGGCCACGAAGCGTGTGAGGTGTGTGCCAGAATGGGGGGTGGAACCGCATGCGTGCGCAGCCACTGGGGCCTTCGGTGGAGCTCCCTATGGGGCCACGAAGCGTGTGAGGGGTGTGCCAGAATGGGGGGTGGAACCGCATGCGGGCGCAACCACTGGGGCCTTCGGTGGAGCCCCCTATGGGGCCACGAAACGTGTGAGGGGTGTGCCAGAATTGGGGGTGGAACCGCATGCGGGCGCAGCCACTGGGGCCTTCGGTGGAGCTCCCTATGGGGCCACGAACCGTGTGAGGGGTGTGCCAGAAGGGGGGGTGGAACCGCATGCGGGCGCAGCCACTGGGGCCTTCGGTGGAGCTCCCTATGGGGCCACGAAACGTGTGAGGGGTGTGGCAGAATGGGGGGTGGAACCGCATGCGGGCGCAGCCACTGGGGCCTTCGGTGGAGCTCCCTATGGGGCCACGAAACGTGTGAGGGGTGTGCCAGAATGGGGGGTGGACCCGCAGGCGGGCGCAGCCACTGGGGCCTTCGGTGGAGCTCCCTATGGGGCCACGAAACGTGTGAGGGGTGTGCCAGAATGGGGGGTGGAACCGCATGCGGGCGCAGCCACTGGGGCCTTCGGTGGAGCTCCCTATGGGGCCACGAAACGTGTGAGGGGTGTGCCAGAATGGAGGGTGGAACCGCATGCGGGCGCAGCCACTGGGGCCTTCGGTGGAGCTCCCTATGGGGCCACGAAACGTGTGAGGGGTGTGCCAGAATGGGGGGTGGAACCGCATGTGGGCGCAGCCACTGGGGCATCCGGTGGAGCTCCCTATGGGGCCACGAAGCGTGTGAGGGGTGTGCCATAATGGGGGGTGGAACCGCATGCGGGCGCAGCCACTGGGGCCTTCGGTGGAGCTCCCTATGGGGCCACGAAACGTGTGAGGGGTGTGCCAGAATGGGGGGTGGAACCGCAGGCGGGCGCAGCCACTGGGGCCTTCGGTGGAGCTCCCTATGGGGCCACGAAACGTGTGAGGGGTGTGCCAAAATGGGGGGTGGAACCGCATGCGGGCGCAGCCACTGGGGCCTTCGGTGGAGCTCCCTATGGGGCCACGAAACGTGTGAGGGGTGTGCCAGAATGGGTGTGGGAGGGGGAGGAGGGGGGAGGAAGGGGAGGAGGAGGAAGGAGGAGGAAGGAGGAACGCGGGGCGACGTCTCTTCAAAACGAGGACCCTACACCACAGGATGGTTGGGAAAAATGGTCTCCAAGACGGCTAAGATGGCCCCAAGATGCCTCCAAGACGGCCTGAGGTGGACTCCAGATGGCCCACGACGGCCCAACCAAGACGGCTCACGAGGCCTCCAAGAGGTCCTCCAGGAGGGCCCGAAGAGGCCAAAATCATTGATTGTCCTACTGTGTTGAAAGGATGTTGGGATTTGCTGTTTCTCGGCATTCCGACGGCTCAAGACGGCGCAAGAGGCCCCCAAGATCGCCCAATAGACCCCATGGCGGCCCGAAATGCTCCCAAGACGGCCCAAAGAGAGCCCCAAAACGGCCCAAGAGGCCTCCAAGACGCCCAAGATGGCCTTTAAGAACCCATTATATGCCCCAAGAGGGCCCCAAGACGACCCAGACAGGACCCAAGACGGCTTCCGACGGCGTCAGACAAGCCAGGAACACCCTACGACGGCCAAAGAGGCCCCCAAGAAGCCCCAAAAGGCCACCGAAAACCCTCAAAGAGGCCCCCAGGAAGCTCCAAGGAGGCCCCAAGAGTGCCCCAAGAGGCGCCCAAGAGGCCTCCTCCTTCTCTTCCTCCTCCTCCTCCTCCTCCTCCTCCTCCTCCTCCTCCTGCTCCTCCTCCTCCTCCCCCTCCTCCTCTTCTTGCTACCCCATGCGTTCCCCGAAGTCTTTCCAAACCGACTCGGGAAACAACTGGCCCGATAGCTTGGACAAGCGCTGGCCAAGCTGTCGGCCACAGAGGCGCTTCCAAAGGAGCAGGGGGCGGCAGTGATTCGCCGTATGCGTCTTCGATATAAATACCAGCATAAGTCACGCAGCACTCCTCTCCTCCTCCTCCTCCTCCCCCCTCTCCTCATCCTCCTCCTCCTCGCTCCCTCCATCCCCCCCTCCTCCTCCTCCCTCCGCCTCTCCTCCTCCTCCTCATCCTCCTCCTCCTCCTCCTCCTCCTCCTCCTCCTCCCCTTCGTCTTCTTATTATTATTATTATTTTTCTTAGTATGCTTCTTCTTATGTTTATCATGATGTCTAGTATGCTTCCTATTACCAAACATAGTATGAGCCTTCTTTATTAGCACTGTGAGTATTAATATTCCTAATACCCACTGGGCGGATAATATTCCTATACCCATTCGTAGTAATCATGATTTTCTCCTCCTCCTCCTTTCCCTCTTCCCTCCTCCCTCCTGCGTGATCCCCCCTCCTTCCTCCTCCGCCTCCTCCTCCTCCTCCTCCTCCTCCTCATCATCATCTCATCATCATCCTACAATCATCATCAGCTCAGCATCAGCATCCATCAACATCATCAGCGGCATCATCTCAGCGCTCATCAGCATCATCACATCATCAGCAGCATCATCATCATCATCATCATGATCATGATCATGATCATGATCATCATCATCATCATCATCATCATCATCATCATCATCATCATCATCAGCATCATCATCATCATCATCATCATCCTCATCCTCCTCCTCCCCCTCGTCCTCGTCCTCCTCCTCGTCCGCGTCCTCGTCCTCGTCCTCGTCCTCCCACCTCCTCCTTCTCCTCCTCCTCCTCCTCCTCCTCCTCTTCCCTCTCCTCATCTTCTTCCTTCTCCCCCTTTTTAACGTTGATCAGACATGAAGAACTCAGCTTCCCTCCTCCTCCTCCTCCTCCTCCTCCTCTCCTCTCCTCCTCCTCCTCCTCCTCCTCCTCCTCCTCATTCCCTTCTCCTTTTCTCCTCCCCCTCCTCCTCCTCCTCCTCCTCCTCCTCCTCCTCCCCCTCCTCCTCAGAAACCCCCCATGACCTCCTCAACAGCCCCGAAAGCCCTTAGAGCTCTCTGGACCTGCCCAGTACGCACCTCGTACGACGGAGTGAGAGGACTGTGAGACCGTCAAGCGGCAATGTGTTTTCCTTTGGACGCCCGAGATAAGAACGATAAATGGGTACAATGTCCAACAGCAAATGACCGACAGCGGCCACTGATGGGCAGGCGGCACTTTGTCAAATAGCATCGCCCCCGGCGGCGCGGACAGCGAGTCCTCCTCAAAATGAACAGGAACTGCTAGTTTACTGTTGGGCATCGTAAAAAAAAACTGCATAAACATAAACTTTTGGCGCTCCGCGCTGATTTCTTGGATCTGCGCTGGACCAGCCTCCCTGGCGCGCGGAGAGCGCCAGCGGCAGCGCCGGAGGCTCCGCCACGGGGGCGCGGATCCAAGAAATCCGCGCGGAGCGCTCAAAGCTTCTGTGTATGGCGCTTTTTCTTCTTCGACATCGTACCCATTATTTCCGTGCCCGTTTCGATTGCTTCGATTCCCCCCTGCCAGAGGCCGCCAAAGCACGCAGGCTCCCCAGCCAGCGCCCGCCACGGCCGCCTCTAAGCGGCCCCCGGCGGCAGCCCGGATGAGGAATGCCAGCTCGTCCTCGTCCTCGTCGTCTCCTTCCTCCCCATGGCGGCTCATGGCGGAAGGTTCTCTTCCCGAGCCTCGGCCTTTGGGGGCCCTCATCGGGCCTCGGACCCTCCTCGGGGCCTCGCGGCCGTCCCGGCATGCCCCTGGGCCTATACCACGACATGCTTCGGGGAGGGACAGAACCCCCTTTGGGACAACGTGATTTAGTGAAAACGACCTCGGGCCCAAACCTGGCGGGCGCAAACCTAGAAAATGACGGCCGCGGCACCCTCTCAAGAACGGAAAGCAGACAGTTCACTAATCGGCGTGTCAGGGTGGGGTTTCTGTCCAACCCCCGAATATTCTCAGAACCCAAACATGTTCTGAAAACAACAGCGTGTTCTTAGAACACAAACCCGGTGTGTTATAGAACAGGAGTGCCCCAGCCAGGAATGATCTAAGAAAACAGTTTGCGCAGACCACGAAAATCGTGGATGGACAGACCTCCCTTTAGTAAAACGTAGTTTAGTGAAAACGACCTCGGGCCCAAACCTGGCGGGCGCAAGCCTGGAAAATAACGGCCGCGGCGCCCTCTGGAGAACCGCAAAAAGGACAACTCATTAATCGACGTGTCAGGATAGGAGGTCTGTCCACCCCCGAGAAAAGGTTCTCAGAACACTGTTTGGTTGGCCTATATAGGCAAGCCCAGACGCTTTTTTTGCCACTGCTTGTTGAGGACCTAAACTATCAAAAAAAAGACAAAGTAAAAAAAAACAAAGAAACTGAACTAAAAAACAAAAAAAAAAACAAAACAAGACAAATAAGAACTAAATAAACAAGCCAGGGGCACCTGCCGCGACCCCCGACGCCGCCGACCCCGGGCCCGGGCCGCGTGGCGGGTCAAGCCTGGCCGCAGATCGTCGGTAAGCGGGGGTATGAGGAGGAGGAGGGAGGAGGAGGAGGATGATGAGAGGAGGAGGAGGAGGAGGGGAGGAATGAGGAGGGGAGAATGAAGGAGATTAGGATGAGGAAGGAGGGGGATGGAATGGAGGCGAAGAGAGAGAGGAGAAGTGAGGAGAGGCGGTCCTTCGCAGAGGGGCTCGAGAAAGAAGGCCTTGTGAGATCGGAGCCTTCTCCCCGAGGCAGCGTAAGCTTCTCCCGGGAGGCCCTGGGGGCCTCTGGGAAGCCCGCCGCCTCTGAGCAGAGGCCCTCTCCTTTTTCGCTTTCCTCCGGAGCGCCAAGAGGGGGGTGTCCAAGAGGGGAGGGTGAAATCATGACGGTCGGCATGTGCGCGGCCCGGCGGGGGGGCGGCCAAGGGCCGGTTTGGCAAAAAATGGGCCATGAATCTGGGAGATCTGAGATATCATGGCCCCCGCCATGATATCCACCCCCCCCTAGTCATCACCCCCCCTCTTTTCCGCCCCCGACTTTCCCCCCCTCGCTCGCCGCGGATTCACGTTTTTCGAAGGAGGCTGGCCAGCGAAAATCGCTAAGGGTGGGCCGAATGGGCAAGGAGGCAAAGGGGACACCCTTGGGAAAGTTGTCCTTCCTCACCGTGCGGGTCGCGTGGCGGGTCGGACCTGGCCACAGAAGCAGCGAACTGGCGCCACCACCGCCGCGCCACAGGGCAGAAACTCCACAGGCAGACGATGGGGAATGCGCGGCGAGGTATACGCTGCCAGAACAAAACGCAAGGCAGAGCAAAGTCACAGCTAACAGCAACGCCATGTAATCACTAGGGGGCCGGGCCATACCACAAGCCGCAGTGTGGTCACCCACCGTTCAGGGGTTACTAAAGGTGTCCTTGGCCCAAGGAGTCCCAAGATGTTCGGTTCATTTGGGAGACCCTGGGGCCTTCTGGGCCTCGTGAGGGGTGCTCTGCCACCACAATGGAAAACGTCGAAGCCTAAGTTCACGACGACGCAAACGACGACGACGCAAACGACGACGGCGACGATGACGACGACAAAGACGACGATGACGACGACGACGACGACGACGACGACGGCGACGACGACGACGACGCCGACGACGACGACGGCCGACCTCTCCTAGGGCGCGGCTCGAACCACGACGATGATGATGAAGACGACGACGACGACGACGAAGACGACGACGACGACGACAATGGCGGCGGCTGCGGTGGCGGCGGCAGTGGCGATTACGATGGCCACAGCAGCAACGGCGGACGGCGGCGAGAACACGGCGGAGGATCCCGAAGCCCCCTGAACTGGATAAACACAAGCTGCACAAACATAATTTCTCGGTGTTCCGCGCGGGTTTCTGGGATCGGCGCGGAGCGTGCCAAGGGCGGTGCCGGAGGCGCCGCCAAAGGGGCCCCAGCGACGATACGAGAAATCCGCGCAGATATCCGAGAAATTATGTTCTGTCTTTGTGAGCGAGTTCTTATTCGGCGTTTCGACATTGGTGAAGGGGCCCCAGGACACACAAATAAATACACACAAATAAAAATAGTCCCCATATTTTCCCATATTTCCTGGGTTTTTGTCTTCCCCCCCACTTCCCATATGTTGAATTGGGCGGAAAGGGGGGAGGGGGGGAGCTGGCTCCGGACCTCTGCTGAATGCCATTGTCTGCAGCAGCGCGTCCCATGGGGGAGAGAGGAGAAAAAAAAAAAAAAAGAAAGAAAAAAAAAATAAGAAAAAAATTAAAAAGAGAAAAAAAAAAGAAGAAAAAAAAATCAAAACAGAAAAAAAAGAAAAAAAAAAAAAAAAAAGAAAACAAAAAAAAAGAGAGACTCCACCTTCTTTGAACGGGCGACAAAAACGCCAAGATTACACACATGGGCGGAGGGAGTGGAGAAAGGGAGGAGGGAGGAGGGAGAAGGGAGGGAGGAGGGAGGAGGGAGGAAGGAGGAGGGAAGGAGGGAAGGAGGGCGTGGGAAGGAGGAAGGCGGCGGCGGCGAAGGCGAGAGAAGGGGAGATGGGCGGAGCAGGGGGGGTGCGAGGGCCCGAGCCGACAGGCATAACAATCAATAAAGAAACCAACACCTGTGTCTTTCTGTCCCTCTGTTCCAAGGGACCTGGGGTCCCGCCGACGTCCGCCGTCGCCGACGTGGCCATCGCCATCGCCATCGCTGCCGCCCCCACCGTTGTCGCCGCCGCCGCCGTCGGTCGTCGGTCGTCGGTCGTCGGTCGTCGGTCGTCGTCGGTCGTCGGTCGTCGGTCGTCGGTCGTCGGTCGTTGGTCGTCGTCGTCGTCGTCGGCGACGTCGTCGTCGTCGTCGGCGTCGTCGGCGTCGCCGTCGGCGTCGCCGGGGTAGTCTGGGGACGTGGGCGGAGGCCAGCCTCGAAGCCCGCCTGCTTCGCCTCGCCGGTCCTGGCGCCAGCCCCCCGGCGAGCGCGGGCAGCCGCTCCTCCTCCACCCTCCCCTCCCTTTCCCCCCCTCCCACCCCTCCCCTCCCCCCCTCCCTCCCACCCTCACCTCCCTGCCCTCCCCCCCTCCCCCCCTCCCTCCCTCCCTCCCTCCCTCCCAGGGTTTGGGGCCGGCGGGGCGAAGGCGGCGACCGTTCTGGCAGCTCAGTGGGGCGCGAGCAGCGGGGGGGGCCGAAGCACCCAGGACGAAGAGGATGACACAACGCGACTGGCGGGGACGACGACGACGACGAGGAGGAAGACGCAGACGAGGACGACGAAGGCGACGACGAAGACGACGATGACGACGACGATGCCGACGACGACAACGACGACGACGACGACCATGACCAGAGGAATGCGTCCCAGGACCTGCGGAGCAACTGGTGCGAGGGCAGGAGCGAAACAAGCATGCACTTCTGAAGGTCCGCGCGGATCTCTAGGATCGGTGAGCATCGTTTTTCCGACCCCCATCCCCAGCGGCGTGGCCTGAGCCCCACTGGCTGATTTACCCCCCTAGATGGGGATGTAGGCCGTTCCCTTCGGTGTTCGAAGGATGTATCCCCAACTGGGGTGGTAATTTGGTGGGGGGCCTCGAAGGGGATGAGGATGGGGATGTGGGTCGCTTAAACGATACTGAAGTAAGTCGCTCGCCCAAACACACAAGCACAGGCACAACAGCTGCTGCGCTGCCAAGACGTCCGATGCTTCCGCATGGAGCGTGCGCTGCATCGGGTGCCCGATGTTCGCTTACCCTGATCTCCCGCCCGAAGATGTGTCGGCGACAACTTACGAGACACTTTACCACATTCAGCTCAGACGGTACATGTCCGCCGCAGTCGCCCTACACCTGCTCTTTTCTACCACCCACGAATAACCTGTTGGAAGTAGCCATGGGATATTGGGGTCATCTTCGGGTCGCTGTGCGGTGACATTGAGGCCATATGATTAGATTGGAGCGAGTTGGTGGTCGTGGTTCGCCTTGGTATCATGAGGTCATCGTCGGGTCATCGCAGGGGGCGCCTCCAACAGCAAACACCTTGAAGAAAGTAGGTAAGAGGCCTTGGACGTACCTGAGCGGCACCTCTGAGGAAGCTCTCGGGAGCCTATGGTCGCCTCCTCGGAGCCTTTTTGGACCATCTGCGGGGAGCTCTCTCGAGCCCTCCAGGGGCCGCAAAAAAATGACCTCCAGAGGCGATGCTGGGCAAAAAGCTGGTGAGAGTCGGAAACCATCGAGAGCGCTATTGCTGTGGTTGATGCTGTTGTTGGTGGTGTTGGTGTTGATGTTGGTGTTGTTGATATTGTTATTGATGTTACTGTTGGTGGTGTTGGTGTTGGTGTCGATGTCGGTGTTGTTGATGGTGTTGCGGTTGGCGTGAGTGTTATAGCTGTTGGTGTTATCGGTGCTGTCGTTGCCGGTGTTGCTACCGTTTATGTTGCTGATGTTGCTGTTGATGGCGTTGGTGTTGTTGTGTTGTTGGTTGGTTGGCCAGTCGGCCGTTTGGTTGTGTTTTGTGTTGTTAGTTATGTGATCGGTTGTTTGTGTGTTGTGTTTGTTGTTTGCTTGTTTGCGTGGTTGGTTGTATGCTGTGTGTTTGTTTAGTGGTGTTGGTGGTATTGGTGTTGTTGTTGTTTCTGTTGTTGTTATTCGTGTCGTTGGTGTTGTTGTTGCTGTTGTTGGGGAGGGGCTTGGTTTTGGCACCACGACGAAGACACCACCCCTGAGCAAAGCGGGGAGAAGGATCGAGAGGGAGCTCTGATACTGGCTTGGGGGGAAGGTAAGGCACCACCACGAAAGCGCCACATTTGAGCAAAAGGCAAAGAATATCGATCGGGGGCGTGAGTGCTGTTGGGGGGGCCTGGTTTGGGCGCTGAGACGACGGTCCCACTCACGAGTGCAAAGCGCGATCGTACCCAGCGGGGGCATTCTGACTGGCTCGGGGGCGGGAGGGGGTGGCCTCAGCCCCCCGAGGCGTCAGCGCCACTCCTCAGCAAAAAACGCAAGGATCTCGAGCGGGGACGTCGCTCCTTCTGGACGGCTGACTCTCGACGGCGGGACACAAGGGCCAATCCATCGATGGAAAGCGGGCTGGCCGAGATTGCATCGAGCGGGAGCGTTGCTGTGATTGGGCAGCTGGTCTCGGCGCACCCAAACACTCGAGCGTGAGCCTCGCTGCCGAAGAAAGTGCACCTGGCGCCGCCGCGAGAGCGCCAGGGCGGGCACAGAGGTCCTACACCACAAGAACCGCTCAGGCATACAACGTACAAACGCACGACACAACAGAGACGCCCAGGACGATGTACTTGAAGGGGCCCTGGGACACACAAATAAATGCACACACATAAAAAATGATTCCCCATATGTTTCTCATATTTTCTGGGTTTTTGTCTTCCCGCCCAATTCCCATATGTTCCAATGTTTTCCTGGGGAATCGCCGATTCATTGTGTCTGTGTGTTTCTTTCCCTCCTCAGTACTGGCGATGCGGAGCGAGCCGCTGACCCCATCTAAAGGTGGCATTCGCTCTACCCGCACCTCTGTTCAAGCCCCAACCCCTCGAGGGGCGGAGTGGGACTTGGAGAAGAGTTCGAAGGCCCTGCGGGGGGTCCTCGGCGCGTCCCAAAACTTAAAACACCTCCCTCAAGAACCTGGTCGGGCCGATCTGAAGGAGGGAGTCCGAATCAACGACCCCGAAGAACCGGGAGGCCCCACAAGGACTCATATGCTCCAGATGTGCTCCAGACGCGCTCATGTTGCCCCAGCTTGGTGCTTGGTCCCAGACGCGCCACGAGGTATCCAAGACGGCCCACTTTGGCCCTAAGACGGCCCAGCAGGCCCTAAAGAAACACCAGGAAGGCCCCAGTATACTATAATGTTTGGCCATCTCTATGTTTTACTGTTTTCGAGTTGTCCGATGCTATGATTTCCAAGTGCCAGAGGAAAGCCACAACGCCCAAAAAACTCACCCAAACGGCCCACGAGGCGCCCAAGAGACCCCACCACGACCCAAGAGGGCCTCGAGACGGCCAAAGAGGCCGTTAACATGGCAAGGGACGGAACTTGAAAGAGACCTGGGAGCCCCCTCCCCCCCGGAAGATGGCACCCCAAACATAAAAGATGGCCGACGCCGCCAAAAGACCCCAAGGCAACCCCCAGGCAGCCCACGAAGACCAAGGAAAACCCCGAAAGGAACTGCCCTCAAGAAGCGCCCGATACGGACGAATTGGAAGGTTCTCGTGGAAATAGTCCTATTCCAATAAGAGCGTTACTTCACTTGGGCCAGCGTGTTCTAATAAGAGCGGTATCCCAGATTCGCGCCGGGCGCGCCCGCCCCTGTTCCCCACGGCCAGGCGGAAAAGCACACAATAGTATCTGGGGGAGTCGGCTTCGAGGCTCGCTCAAAAAAACAGCTGTTCTTTGAAGGGGCCCTGGGACACACAAATAAATACACACAAATAAAAAGATTCCCCAGATTTTCCTATATTTTCTGGGTTGTTGTCTTCCCCCCCACTTCCCATAGGTTCCCATATTTTCTGGGGAATCGCCGATTAATTGTGTCTGTGTGTTTTTCCCTCCTGATTCTTATCGGATTGCAAGTGAACAGTCGACGGCCAACGGGCTGCTAGCCTTCCGGCGTGCCTCTCCTGGAAAAGAAAAGGGGAGCGGCGAGCGCACCGGCCGAGCCCGTCTCCGTCGACGCCCGCTGGCCGACGGCAAAAACCCGCCGCCGGTCCAGCAGGCCCAGACGCCCGTGAGTCGCACATTGTCCGTGAGGCTCGTCCTGTATTTCTTAACCAGCCTCGAACTTATCCCTATCCCTAAGATGGGCGAGCGAAAAAACGAGGACAATCTTGGGGACAGGCCCTCAGAAACTGAGGGAATCCTTAAGATCGGCATCGAGGTGAGGTGATGTCAAACATAGGGATAGGGATATGTTTCAAACTGGTAACTTTGGTGCTGCTCTGTGTTCAGTCTCGTGTCTCATGGTTCGTTGTCTTGGGTGTGCTAGCTTTGATTGCCTTGGTTTCTCCTATGGACAGCGCATGACAGAAGCCCTTGGCAGGGCCTGATCGCCCGTGTCAAGTCGTACTAACCCTTGACAAACCTTGGCCGGCCTTACGCAGCGCAGAGGCCTGTCAAGGCTTAGCGCTGTTGTCAAGGGTTGAAAGCTGACCGATTGGATCTCCAAGTTGACATTGAATTGGGCGTATCCTGAGACGGACAATACAGGGCTCCCCGCGCGCGCGTAGTTCTGTAGTGCGCACAATCGAACAAACGCTGCGTTGGCCTGGGAACTAAAATGGACCCTTAGAAATGCCCGACAGAGGTTCGGGTGACCCGCGCGGCAGGCGGGTCGCCCGCCGCGCGTTCGCGAGCCCGCGGCGAGCTCGGTATTGCCTACCAATCGGGGAGAGTCGTCACGTTGGCCCAGCAACGAAAGTGAACCCTGAGCGGTGACGGATATGATGGTGCAATTCACTTTGACTGTCTTGAAGCTGTCCTCTCCACTGCTCGTGCAAACATCCCACCATCCCACCCGCAACTTGGTCGCAAGACCTCGTAAGACCGTGACGGTAGGTAACACATGGCACCTGGCAACGACACCGACGCCGACAACGACAGCGACAACGACGACGACAACGACGACGCCAGCGGCGACGACTACGACACCGACGACTCCGACGACTTCGACGACGACGACAACGACGACGACACCGACGAAAACGACGACGACGACGCCGACGACGACGACGACGATGACGACGCCGACGCCGACCACGACGACGCCGACGACGACGACGTCGCCAACGAAAACGACGACGACGACGACGACGAGGGAGGAGGGAGAACGACGACGGCGACAACGACGACGGAAGAGGGAGGACGGCGACGTCGACGACGAGGGAGGAGGGAAGACGGCGACGACGACGACGACGACGACGACGACGGCAACGAAATAGGAGGGACGACGACGAGACACCGACGACGGACGACGACGACGACGAGGGAGGAGGGTGGACGACCATGGCGACCACGACCACGGCGACAACGACGACGCCAAGGAGGACGACGACGACGACGACGAGAAAAGACAAAGGACGACGACGGCGACGAGGGAGGACGACGACGACGACGACGACGACGACGGCAACGAAATAGGAGGGACGACGACGAGACACCGACGACGGACGACGACGACGACGACGACGACGACGATGACGACGACGACGACGACGACGAGGGAGCAGGAAGGACGACCACAGCGACCACGACCACGGCAACAACGACGACGCCAAGGAGGACGACGACGACGACGACGACGAGAAAAGACAGAGGACGACGACGGCGGCGACGACGACGACGAGGGAGGAGGGAGAACGGCGACGACGACGATGACTACGCAAGAGCGCGCGCGCACGCTTTTGTTGAAAACCCGCGTTGCGAAACCGTGTGTTTTTGCATGTTTTTGGGACAGTCGATTTTGAAATCCTTCCGGAACCGAAAGTGTTTGAAGAATTCCGGCATGCGCGCACCGACGCGCGCGTGCGCACTTCGTCCCAATTCGTCGCTGATAAGGCCTTTAAATTTATGATTTTTGATACGCGAGTGCGCGCGCATATGAAGATGGCGGGAGTGGTGGATACCAGCCTTGCTGGGATATTACGAATCCACAAGTAGGATGGACACTGGGTCAGAATCCTGTGTTTTGCATCGGTTCCCGGGGGACTTTAATTCCAGGGGGTGGTGGTAGAACCGATTCGCTTTTTTGTAAAAAGGAGAATTAACATGTTTTCGTGGGTGCGGTTTCGCGCATGGCCCATACAGAAAAACACTACGCGCGGGCGCGTCAAAAGATCCGTAGTGTCAACGGTAGGAACATCGCAGTGCTCGCTTGGAAACCCAAACGACGACCGACAAGGCTTCTGGTGGGCACGAGAGCTGTCTTGTGATGTCCACGGTGGTAAATTTGCCGCGTCGTCCTGAATACCAAATGGAATCCATAGCGGTGACCGACAGGATTTCCGGTGACCCGCGCGGTGGGTGGGTCACCCGCCGTGCGTGAGAACGCGCGTGGCGACTCCTGTATTGTCCACAGTCGGAAACTCGCCACGTTGGCCTGGAAGACAAGTGAACACTTCAGCGGTGGCGGATGTGATGTTGAAATTAACCTGCGTTTTGGAATCGGAACGTCCCGCCCGCGCGCGTGACGAATTCTGTGTTATCCACGATAAAGAAGCCGCCATGCTGGCTTGGAAACGCAAGTAAAATCGCAGCGGTGACCGGCAGAATGTCAGGTGACCTGCGCGCGGGGACACGAGTTTGGCAGTGTCCACGGTGGAGAAATCGCCATGTTGGCCTGGAAACTTAAAATGGACCCTTACCGGTGACCGATTTGATGTTGGAGATAACATTCGCTATTGTTACAAATTCCTGGATATATATATATATATATATATATACATACATACATACACATTTGATATATGTATATATGAAAGAGAGAAAGGAGAGGAAAAAAAACACCGAAAACTGATTGCGAGAAACCTACAGCGAACCCCCTGCGGTCACCGAGAGCGAGCTGATGACGCGTGTCACCTGCGCGGCACGTGGGGATTTGGACGTTGTCCAAGAAGATACACTGGCAACGCGCACGTTCCTTGCAACAATAGAACATGCTCCCTCTTGTCCTCATCCTCCAGGGAAAGGAGGACGTTCAAGGAGGAGGAGGAGCATGAGGAGGAGGAAACCGACGACGACGACGACTACGACGAAGGGAAACAGGGGGAGGATCGCGGCGGAGGAAGGGGGAGGGCGACGGAACGGCCCCGTGCAAATCCACGTCGTGGCCCGAGGGTGCGCGGCCAGAGATCACAGACTCACTACTATACTAGGTGTGGTTTTCGTTTATACACTTGACATTATGTTTGGTTGCTGCAATTGGCCTCGTTTTCAAGTTGCTACACTTGGTTTCGTTCTCGACCGCTGCAAGTATGAATTACTACACTTTGCCTCGTTTCCGGCTCTTACGCTCGATCCCGTTTTTGGAATTACTACACTGGGCCTCGGTTTTGTCGGGCCGAGCGAAAGGGGGGGATAGCATAGGGGGGGGTTTGAGAATCAGCTCACGTAGCTGATTTTCCCCGCGCCTCCCCGCGCCGAGAGGCGCCCATGTATCGAGGAATGGGCCCCTCGGTGGGGCCGAAACCAGCTGCATGCAGCAGATTTCGTAACCCCCCCTTTCCCAATCCCCCCCTTTCGTTCGGCCCGATTTGGGGTTACTACAGTTGACCGCGTCTTGGGTGACTACACTTGGGCACTTTTTTCGCAGTTTCGTTCAAATTCTTGCTCGTACTCCAGAAATGAACTGGCTCGTTGACCCACTCACTGTGGTTGGAATCGTTTGGGATGTTACATTTGCGCAGGCTTTTGGTTGCTACAAGTGGGCTCGTTGCTGGATGATACAATTGTGTTTTCGCCCGGCGGATGCCAGAATTTTTACTGCAGCTCCCCCCGCGGCACGCCGGGGGGAATCCGATGCTGGGGCTTCCCGCTGTGTATCCTGGGCGCCGACACCCCCCCGGAGAGGCGGGCCGCGCGGGGGGCGCCCGCCGACGAACGGCCGCTGGGCGAGCCCCGAGCGGGCCCACCCCCCGGGCACAACGGGGCAGACGCGCCTTGCACGACGGAGGAGGAGGAGGAGGAGGAGGAGGAGGACAAGACAAGACAAGAACCGTTGCGAGCCCTAGTCTGTGCCAGCTGAAGCTGATGCTTGTGAGGCGCCTGCTTACAAAAGCCCACAAAGTGGGAGTCACGAGGGGCCACCGACGAAGCGAGAGCGGCGAGCGGGCCAGGGGACCCCAGGCAGGACCGACGGAGGACCGAGGGCAAGCCGAAGGGCCGAGGGCCGCGAGGAGGGGAACGAACAAAGGAGCGGGGGCCAGGGAAGGGGGAAGTGAGCAAGGTCGCAACGCCGCCCACTTGCAACTCAATCTTAGATGTACATCTGGAGGTAGAAGCAGGGCCCAATAACGAACAGCTGGTCGTCAGCCGTCAGGGCTGGGATGCAAGAACCTGCTGGAGACACTGGGGGTTGGCTGAAGTGGGACAGTCTGCACATTCACCGCCCCGGCCCCGTGGTCCACACTCCAGGGCGCGGCACCCCAGAGCCATACATTCAAAGGCTCTGGAGTCAAAGAGGAGGAGGAGGAGGAGGAGGAGGAGGAGGAGGAGGAGCGGGAGGAGGAGGAGCAGGAGGAGGCGGAAGAGGAGGAGGAAGGGGAGGAGAAAGAGAAGGGGGGGCACTTGTTGTTGTTGTTGTTGCAAGGATCGCGGGCACTGCCAACAGCTTTTTCTGGACAACGTCGAAATCTCCACGCGCAGGTGACGCACGTCATCAGCGCGCGCTCGGTGGCCGCAAGGGGCTCGCTAAAGGCTTCTTACAAACAGGATGTCTTTTCTATATCCGAAAATGTGAAAATGGTAAGTTCAAAAGCAAACTGGCACGCCTAAGGACTCACATTAAACTTCCAGGCCGAAATGACGACTTTCCGATTGTGGACATTACAGAACTCGCCACACGCACGCGCGGCAGGTGACACACCCACCGCGCAGGTCACCCGAAATATTGTCGGTTACTTCTAGGAGTTCACTTGCGTTTCCAAGCCAGCATGGCGACATCCCCATTGTGGACAACACAGAACTCGTCACGCGCACGCGCGTGGGGAGGTCTGAAACCAGAACCCATGTTAATGTCAACATCAAATCCGTCACCGCCAAGGGTATATTATAGTTTCCAAGACATCCTGGCGACTTTCCGATTGTGGAATACAGAATTCGACACGCGCGCGCACGCGCGGCGGGTGACCCGCCCTCCGCGCGGGTCACCCGACATCCTATCCCTTTTTCAGAATGCTGCTATCGCTGAAGCGCTGGCCTCACTTTCGGGCTACCGCTCATTGCGGACTGTGATCCCGCTGCAACGCTGGCCTCAGTTCCGCGCTTCCGCTCGTTACCAGCGACATGCCACGGCATGGTTTTCGGTCCTTGCAATTAGGCCCCCGAATGTAGAAAATAGCCTCCCGAAACAACCATCGGAAGTGATTACACATTTGGTGACGATTCGTCGATGTTTGGGCCGCAGAAGCCCCCCCCACCAGTTCGGGGTGTAGCCACGTCATGCTATGTTATGTCATGCTACGCGTTGGTCTTCAACACCATATTATGCCATGCAATGTTATGCCATGTTGCGACATCCGATTGTGCGAATAGAGAGGAGATGCACGCCATGGTAAGGGATGGGAGGGAGGGGTAGGACGTCAGATATGACGCGAGCGCCCCTAGCTTGTCATCCTCCCCCTGCTCCTCCTCCCCTCCCTCCTCCTCCTCCTCCTCCTCCTCCTCCCCTCCATCCTCCTCCCCCTCCTCCTCCTCCTCATCCCTTCCTTTCCTCCTCCTCCTCCTCCTCCTCCTCCTCCTCCTCCTCCTCCTCCTCCTCCCTCTCCTCCTCATCCTCCTCTCCTCGCGCCTCCTCCTTTGCCTCCTCCTCCTCCTCCTCCTCCTCCTCCGCCTCCTCCTCCTCCCTCCCTCCCGCCCTCCCTCCCTCCCTCCTCCCTCCCTCCCTCCCTACCCCCCATCCCCTCCGCCTCCCTCCCTCCCTCTCCTCCTTGTACTCCTCCCTCGCCTCCTCTCCTCCTCTCCTCCCTTCCCTCCTCCCCCTCGAGCCCACGAGGACCACCGCAGGTCCTCGACAGGTGCATCGCCGTCCTCGTCTCGTGCTTCGGCACGACGTGGGCGTTGTGGTGCTGGCGGGTCGCGGGCAAAGGGGAGCTCGACAGGAATGGAAGCCAAAGAGCGACTGTGCCGATCAAGTCGGTGCCAATCAATGGGAAGCA
>CAUYUJ010021550.1:112489-117328 GCA_963575745.1 Prorocentrum cordatum | reverse complement strand
GGAGGAGGAGGAGGAGGGGGAGGAGGAGGATGAAGAGGAGGAGGAGGAGGCGGAGTTGGAGGAGGAGGAGGAGGAGGAGGAGGAGGAGGAGGAGGAGGAGGAGGGGGCGGAGGAGGAGGAGGAGGAGGAGGAGGAGGAGGAGGAGGAGGAAGAGCAGTAGGAGGACGAAGACGACCAAGGTGGTTTGCAGGTTTCCGAAGGTGCGCAGGCAGTGTGGTGTACAGACATGTGGGTGCTGTGGGTCAAACTGTTGCCGCTGCTGCAGCAGCTGGTAGTGCACGCAGGCGCGTTGGTACGCATGCGCTGTGGTGCACACATGCACTATGGTGTACGCTGGCACTGTGGTGTAACACAAGCGCTGCGATGCACATGGCTGCTGTGGTATGCACAGGCATTGCGTTGTGCACAGGCGCTGATGTGCACGCAGGCTCTGGGTGTGCACAGGCACTGTGGTGCACGCGGCTGCCATGGTGCGGACAGGCGCTGTGGTGTACACAAGCGTTCTGGTGCACGCAGGCACTGAGGTGTCCATTTACGTTGTGGTGCAATCGGCTGCTGTGATGGGTGCAGGCTCCGTGGTGTGCAAAAGCGATCTGGTGCACGCATGCACGGGGGGTGTACACATGCGCTATTGCGCACAGGGCTGCTGCGGTGCACAGAGGCACGCGTGTACACAGGCGACGTGGTGATATGGTGCACGCAGTTGCTAGGGTGTACAGAGGCACTGTGATGTACGCAGGCGCTGTAGTGCACGCATGCGTTGTTGTGCACGCAGAGATTGTGGTGCACAAAGGCGGCTGCTGCGCCGGTGCCGCGGGCGCGCCTCGGGGGCTGCACGCCGCAGCCCCCCGCGTAAGATGCATTACCACCAATGGATAAAAGAACGGTCTCGCGCTGCTGTCCGATCTCGATTCGGTTCGGGGCGATTCGCTGGCGAACCACCCATGGATAAGAAAAACCTTGCGCGGCTGTCCGATCTCGGTGCGTTTCGGGGCGATTCGCTGGCGAGCCGCCCATGGACAGAAGAGCGGTCTCGCGCGGCTGTCCGATCTCGATTCGGTTTGGGGCGATTCGCTGGCGAACCACTCATGGATGGAAGAACAATCTCGCGCGGTGGTCCGATCTCGGTTCGGTTCGGGGCGATCTGCTGGCAAACCACCCATGGATTGAAGAACGATCTCTCGCGGCGGTCCGATCTCGGTGCGGCTCGGGGCGATTTGTTGGCGAACCTCTCGTGGAGAGAAGGACGATCTCGCGCGGTGGTCCGATCTCGGTGCGGCTCGGGGCGATTTGTTGGCAATCTATCCATGGATAGAAGAACGATCTCTCGCGGCGGTCCGACCTCGGTTCGGTTCGGGGCCATCTGGTGGCGAACCACCCATGGATAGAAGAACGATCTCGCGTTGCGGTCCGAACTCGGTTCGGTTTGGGGCGATCTGGTGGCAAACCACCCATGGATATAAGAACGATTTCGCGCGGCGGTCCGACCTCGGTTCGGTCCGGGGCGATCTTCTGGCAAACCACCCATGGATTGAAGAACGATGTCGCGCTGCGGTCCGATCTCGGTGCGGCTCGGGGCGATTTGTTGGCGAACCTCTCGTGGAGAGAAGGACGATCTCGCGCGGTGGTCCGATCTCGGTGCGGCTCGGGGCGATTTGTTGGCGAGCCTCTCGTGGAGAGAAGGACGAGCTCGTGCGGCGGTCCGATCTCGATTCGGGCGGGTGGTACTGGGAGGTGACTTTACTGGGGGGTGAAGCAGAGGGCCCTCAAGGGGCACTTTGGGGCCCATCTCTTCACTCCCCATTCGGATTGAGTCGGGCACGTCCTTAGTGGGCCCTGGAAACGACAGGGCCGTTTTTTTACCGGTTCCGTTTTGCCATTTTTTTGCCGGTTCCGACGCCGTTTTTTGGCCAGTTCCGTCGCCGTTTTTTGACCGGTTCCGGTTCGGGTTCCAATCCTGGAGCGTGTTTTTGCCGTTTCCGGTCGCCGTTTTTTTTGCCGTTTCCATTTTCAAGGGACATTTTTTTGAAAACGGTGAAAAAACGGCCCTGCCGTTTCCGGGGCCCACGAAGGGCACGTCCCTCTACAGGAGGAGTGTTCAAAAGTAGTCCAGACATAGCCTGGGGACGACTTGTCCCTCCATAAGGTTCAATCTTTGATTTTCCCTGCAATACCCGCATGTAGGGGCACGTGCCTGACCTAACATTAGGGTCACTCCCGATCGCCAGACGCCCGATCGATGCGGCTCGGGGCGATGGTCGCAGGTCGAGCCGAGCCGTTTTCCGAACCGAGACGAGATGGTGGGGTGACCTTGGTGGGGGGTGAAGAAGATGGCCCTGAAGGGACACTCTTGGGGCCCTTCTCTTCACTCCCCATTCATGGTCTCCCCCCGAATCACCAGACGCCCGATCGATGCGGCTCGGGATCGAGGCGAGCCGTTTTCCGAGCCGAGCCGAGGCGGTGGCGGATCGATGTCTCCAGGTCGGGGGAACTGCGCCGTGGCCCGCGCACCCCGCCCCCGGGGGGGCGGGCGCCGTCGGGCCGGGGGAGGAGGGGGGGAAGGACTGGGAGAGGGGGGAGGGGGGCAAGGGAGGAGGAGGAGGAGAAGGAGGAGGAGGAGGAGGAGGAGGAGGAGGAGGAGGAGGAGGAGGGAGGAGGAGGAGGAGGAGGAGGAGGAGGAAGGAGGAGGAGGAGGAGGAGGAGGAGGAAGTGGAGGATGGAGGAGGAGGAGAGGGAGGAGGGAGGAGGAGGAGGAGGAGGAGGGAGGAGGAGAAGGGGGGAGGCGGAGGAGGAGGGAGGAGGAGGAGGAGGAGGTGGAGGAGGAGGAGGAGGAGAAGGGGAAGGACTGGAGGGGGGTGTGCAAAGTCTGCCAGGAGGGAAGAAAGCACAGGCACAAGGAATCGCCGATCCCCAGGGACCTGTTGGAAAAGAAGGGAAGCGTGGGGGGGAGGGGAGGACGAAGCCCCGGAAGATGTGGGAGACTATGGGGGACTCCTGGGGTTCTCCTCCTCCTCCTCCTCCTCCTCATCCTCCTCTTCCTTCTTCTTCTCCTCCTCCTCCTCCTCCTCCTCCTCCTCCTCCTCCTCTGTGTGTAGCCATTTCGCGTCCGAGCGGCCTCCCCTGCACCGGGCCTCCTGGACGATGCGGCGCGCCAACTTCGAAGTGGCATTGCGCGCCTGAGCCGTAAAGAAGAAATGCTGAGGCCAGGCCTCAGTCAAGAAGCAGCGCGGAGCCCAACGTCATCAGCTGCAACGCTGAGACCAGACGAGCGCGCAGCCGCCAGGAAGCCCGCCCCCCTCCGCCCCCTCCTCCGCTCCTTCCTCCCCCTCCTCCACCTCCTGGCAAACCGGGGCGCCAACAGTTGCGGCGCCGCGGTCAGAGTGCAGGCAATCCGTCGAGAAGACGAAGGACGAGCCCGACGTCAGCAGCTACAGCGCTGCGAGAAGCGGGAGGCGAAGGTAGAGCCCGACGTGACCAGTTACAGTGCTGGGATCGAGGGAAAAGCGAGCACAAACGGATGTGCCACGATTAGCTACAACGCTTGGAGCAGTCCGTGCGAGAAGGGTTCGCGCAGTGGCAGCACACGCTGGCGCTGCAAAGCGTGCGGGTGGGCTACGATCAGCTACAGCGCTGGGAGCGACCCGTGCGAGAAGGGGGGCAAGCAGTGGCAGCGGACGCTGGCGCTGCGAGAAAACGGTTGCGAGAAGGGGGAGCTGAAGTTAGAGCCCGATGGCCTTGGCCCTCATCCTCCCCCTGGAAGGCTGCGAGAAAGCAAGCAGTGGCAGCCAGAGCTGGCGCTGCGAGAGGGACGAAGGCGCGGGTGGGCCACGATCAGATACAACGCTGGGAGCAATCCGTGCGAGAAAAGGAGCGCGCAGTGGCAGCGGACGCTGGCGCTGTGCAAAGTGCGCGGGTGGGCCACGATCAGCGGCAACGCTGGGAGTCGTCCGTGCGAGAAGGAGGGCCTGCGAGAAGCGGGGAGCAGCTGGAGCCCGAGTGTCTCCTCTAGCTAACGCCTCTGGGAACAGTGCGCGAGAGAACAGCGAGCAATGTTCTGCCGCGGCGCAGGGGGGCGCCATCCTGCGAGACGTGGGAGGCGAAGGCAGAGCCCGACGTCGTCAGCTACAGCGTTGGGATCTGGGCAAGCCGCTGCGAGAAGAGAGAGGCAAAGCTGGAGCCAAATGTCATCTAGCTAACACCTCTGGGAACAGTGTGTGCGAGAAGAGCGCCATCCTGCGAGAAGTGGGAGGCGAAGGCAGAGCCCGACGCCGTCAGCTACAGCGTTGGGATCTGGGCAAGCCGCTGCGAGAAGAGGGAAGGAAAGCTGGAGCCGCACGCCATCTAGCTAACACCTCTGGGAACAGTGGGTGCGAGAAGAGCGCCATCCTGCGAGAAGTGGGGGGCGAAGGCAGAGCCCGACGTCGCCAGCTACAGCGTTGGGATCGGGGCAAGTCGCTGCGAAAAGAGGGAGGCAAAGCTGGAGCCAAACGTCACCTTCCTAGCCACCACAGCGTGCTGGGAGAAGCGGGAGGCAAAGTTGGAGCCCGACTCTATCTAGTGCATGGGCCAACGAACGGGCCCTGGGCGAAAGGGCAGGGCACGGACGAGCTACCCTCAGTTACAGTGCAGAGATCAGCCCGTTGTGCGAGAGCAGGAGTGGAGGATACCCACTCGTGCGAAAAGGGGAAAGCAAGCAGGCAGTGGCAGCGGGGCTGCCCAAGCGTGCGTGCGAGAAGCAGGCAGTGGTAGCGTGCTGCCACGGCGTGCGAGCTCTGGGCCAGCGACTCGCGAGAAGCGGGCGGCGAGGCTGGAGAAAAAAATAGTCTCGAGCGAGTTCAT
>CAUYUJ010021550.1:92489-107489 GCA_963575745.1 Prorocentrum cordatum | reverse complement strand
GCCGAACACCTGTTCTGGTTATTACAACAGGCAAAGCGGAGGTGGAGGAGGATCACACGAAAACCAGTGCGTCGTGTTAGGAGGAGGATACGGAGGAGTTTCCAAGGAAAAGGTAAAGGCAAACGGGGCCGCCGGAGGTTGAACGGACGAGGCATCTCGGCTTTCCTCCAGAGGATTTCAGATGATCAGTATGATGAGATATTTTTCGGGGGAAAAGGCCGTGGAAAAGGCCGTGGGGAGACCTCAGGCAAAGGTAAAGGTAGGCGGGGAAACCCGCGAGGTAGAGACGGCCAGACCCTAAAGTGCCATGAGTGTGATAGTACCGATCATCTTGTAAAGCATTGTCCAGCGAAGGGAAATAGAAAGGGCAGGTCAACCGAAGTCCATTTCGGCTCAAATGAACCATCTATTGAATATCTGAGCCTTCAAGATTTCTAGGCTGTGGAACAGCTATTTTTGTCACTTGGGCTAGCAGTGTGGACAATTTGGATGAGCTCGAGGCGTGCGGCCATGGACTGTACGCGTACTACCTCGAGTATCTCCGCAGGTTTGTTCTCGGAAGTATCGAGCTTACGCCTGTGGAGAACGGAGCGCTGGGAAACCAGCCCCTTTCTTTCTTCGACTGGATGTTCGGTAACCCAGGCAACACCATGACCTACGAGAGCAGCGACGAGGAAGTCACTGTTGAGGCCTCGCCTTCGGAGGTTGACCACAACCTTCGACGCCGCCCCGACCTCGTGCCTGGAAACAGGCCCACTCCAGTATATCCTCCAAATTATAGTGATCTGATGGAATTAGAGGCTCAGGCATTCACCGTGGGCGTGCCAGGAAACCCACACGTACCACCTGGCATGCTCGCTCCAGGCGAGTACGGGCCGCGCGCGATATTGCAGACTCATGCAGATGCACGCTGTACTGGTCGTATCATATCCCGAGAGTCAAGAGAGTGTCGAGAGTGGCCACATGATGCTACAAGACACCGATGCCTGTGACGACTCGGAGTTAGTGTTAGCGGCCCTTACTCTCATCGACAGCGTGCGCCCTGAGGACGTGCAGCGACGCCATCTCCATGCGTGGACAGGCTCTCCCTCCGCCGGGATGGGGTCTCCAGGCGGCGGGGCTACAGCCCAACCACATGGCCATGCGAAATGTTATCGGGCAGCCTTCATATGGCTATGATCATCTCGAGGCGCGCGCTATGCTCGGTAACGAGCCTGAGCCGACTACCGTGCTGCCGACTCCGGGACATCCAAGCGATGCTCAGACGCCTGTGCAGCAGGGGAACCTGCCCGCCCCGGCTGGACCAATGACCATCGTCATTGGCAATCCTATGTCAGAAGATGAAGAAGGTGATGGATGTGGGATGTGCGAGGACGAGACCACCATCCTCATGGTGATGGAAGTCAATGGTGAAGACGGGGAGGTGGATTTCAGCCCAGACAGGCCTGACACACCACCACCCGCACAAGAGCCAAATATGCCAGACTCCAGTCGGCAGGGAGACCTGCCTGCCCAAGATGCGCCGCCTGCGGCCCCGCAGGAACCTCCGCCGGCTCCTGCTCAGGCTACGTCGGCGGCATCATTTGATGAACGTGCCGGGAGGTCTCGCTCGCATCCACGCCTTAGGGGCGACCCTCACCCTCAAGCGCGGCTCCCACGCGAATGGAGGCAAGCAGCCCCGTCAGAGCATGCCTCTCGACGAGGGGGTCAGTTGCTCGCCTGCAACTCTTTTGGAACAGGCAGCCCAGCCTACAGGGATGCCCGAGGCAGGTCCATACGCGGTGGCTATCAGCTCGCGACGAACATTCGTCGTCCTGAGATAGAGGCAGTGCGGACTCAGCTGCGGACCATCTTTGCGGCGCGCAAACTCTACAGGCCAAACGCAGTCTGCGGCCCGTGCTCACAGCCATTCCAGGAACACAGGCCTGGGTGTCCTGTAGGTCTCAACGAGAGCTTGAGCCCGAATAGAGGCCGCGCTCCTGCAAAGAAGGGTCATCCACCGTTGGTTCCGATGACTCAAGCAGAGATCGACGAGATCAACCGTCGTCTCGGAACCACGGCTCACAGGGGCCCTATGGCCGAGGAGGTCCAGCCTCCGAGGAGACTTGCGCCTATGACCCAGGAAGAGAAAGATGCGCTCAACCGTCTTCCTGGAATGCGGGGAAACCCGCCTGGCATCTCCAGTCATGCCCAACAGCCAGAGATGATGGATGGCGATGAACATGAGGTTCAGCGAACCGCAGCAGATACGGAGCGCAGGCGAGTGGCAGACGAACGCGCCCGCGAGGCAACTCGCCAACTGCTGCTGGAGTCACAAAAAATCTGTATGAAGGGGGCAAGGAAGCCCCCGCTCCAACCGAAGGCCAAGAGCGAAACACGTGCACCCAGGACGCCTTCGGGGGAAAGACAGAAAACGTCGGCCCGCTCAGAGGAACTCGGGTTCGATGTGCAGATGGAGAGGCCCCGTCCTGAGACGCCGAAGTCACCGACTCGAGCAACTCCCGCGCAGAGACCCGACCCCAGGCAACGACCCCAGGACTCTTCGGAGGTCCGCAGACGACAGCCTAGCCGTAGCGGCTCTATCGCCAGCAAGGCCAAGGCTTTCGAGCGTACAGGGTTTACCTCGACGCCGGCCTCGCCCGCGGCGACGCGCTCCAAGAGGTCTGAGGAAGGTGCTCTATCTAGGGGTACCTGGGTGCCTAAGATCAGGGGCAGCGCCAGCCGAGAAACGCCGCTGGGAAACCCGCCAGGTGCTGCAGCTGCAGCATCCCCCTCCTCAGGAGCCGCAGCCTCTTCGGTGACAGAGGCTCCTTTGTGGGGGTACCCGCCAGAGGATAAGCTGCATCGCCCAGGGGGTACTTCCTTTACAAGCGGGGGCCAGGCGTTAATCAATGATCGACGTGCCCTGCGGAATCTTCCACCGATGCGCTCGGTGGATGAGGCGTTCATGGAGAGCTGCAGGCAGAAAGGTATTGTTCCGAGAAGTAATCATACACTCAAGCAGCTTAGTAAATGCCTCAACAGGATCTGCAGACACGCGCCTGGCAGACCACGCAATGCAGCGTGGAGCCTTGAGACGTTCGACGATCATGATGGATGGATCAATCTCGATGAGCTCGTGCGCGAGTTTCCGTGGCGCAACGGACGTGCGAGACAGGGCGGGCACAGCCCGAGACTGGATGAGGCCAAGATCATCGCCGAGACCTTCTACGATAGAACGGTTGGCCAGATGGCTGCCATCGTGATGGCGATCGTCCACGTCCGCGAGTCGGACGGTGAAGAGAAGCAGCGTTTGTAGTTCAAGGTCCTGGTGCGGGATTCTGGCAAATCCGACATATTCACCCGTGCCTCGCAAGGGCACTCGTGGACGCTCAAGGCCCCTTGGTCGTTGTATAAGTACATTGTACTGCACGACAATCCTGCCGGGAGGCCGGCCCCATGCCCCGAGGTTGCCATGCGCGGCGCGCGGTGGATAGCCTTTGAGGGCATCATGTGGTGTGGCCTCTCTTGCCGTAAAGAACACGACACCAAGAAGAGAGGGACTGGCCGATCACACATCCACTTTGTTCCGACGCTTCGTCGTCGCGGCGTGCAGAGTGGATGGGGCCCCGATTCCGAGATCGTTATTTTTGTGGACTGGCGTCAGGCCCTGAAGGACAGGATCGAATTTTGCTGGTCCGACATGGGGTTCTCCGATCAGAAGGAAAAGACGGCATTATTGAGCCGTATTACATTACACACGTGGAAGAACATTCCACAGGAAAGCAATGGCGGAACCCAGAATATCTGGGCAGTCGCCATGTACGCGTCTCCACCGCCATAATGGCGGCCCCGTGCAGGTGGAACACTGTGGGCAGTGCTAGTATCACGCACGGATGGTCTCTTGACCGAGAGGCTAATGAGCCTCATGCGGTTCATGGTCAAAGAGAGGTAGGGGACCATTGCAGCCCAACAGTGCTGGGAAACCAGCCCGAGATCCAGATCCTCATGATCAACGAGAGTGAGGCAGGAGGCGCGGCCCCAAGCCGTGCTCCAAGCCAAGGGCCTAGTGCCATATCTTGGCAGGTCCTCAGCACCTCAGATCTGGATCAGATCGCGGCTGCTCTAAATCCTGAGCAGGTGGAACAGCTAGCGGACAGACTGCACCAGCAAGATCCCTGGGCCGCAGGTCAGGGAGCTACGTCCGCCATGGCGACACGTAACCGCCAGGCCGTGCAGGGAAACCTGCCCGTTAATGGGCTCAGAAACGACATGCCCGAACCGCAGGGGGGCCCGCAAACGTTCGGCCGCGTCTTCGGAGAGCCTGCTCGATTCGAGCAGATGCCAGGGGGCCCCTCGCATAGCTTGCGCACACCGAGGGGCGTGACCCCAGTGGCGACACCACCAGCACAGTCTCCGTTTGGGACTCCTGGTCGGTCTGCCACGAATGGCACTCTCGTGGAGCGGATCGCCGCGGCCAGAGCTGAGCATGGCACAGCTCTTTTGAGCATGATGCCGCCGGGCGCGCCAACGAGTCTGCAGGGAAACCTGCCCGGCACTCCAGTGCACCACCGACTTTTTGCTGGCCAAACTACTGCTGCTGGAGTGCCTGATGACTACCGCGCAAGGGTGTGTTAAGGCCCAGTGAAGCGACCACCCCCCCCCCTGTAAGTTTCGTTCAGTGCGTCGCCCGAGCGTCGCCCGTGCGCCGGCCCTGGTTTGCGTCTCTGTCCCGAATCCCGGCCTCCCAGGGTGCGTGGGCGACATATGGCGCGACTTCGGAATTTCTCTGGCGATATATAGGTTTCCGACGCCGGTGCACCAGCAGCCATTTTGGCGGTCGCGGCACACTCCTAGTTCGACTGTCCACCAACGCGTTCTGTTCCCAATTCGGCGCAAGAGGATTTGTTGGTGCTCATTGTCGGGGGCGCCAACCGTTGCTGAGGACGAAGACGCCTCGCGTTGATTGGGGGCTGTGCGCGTCGCGCCACGGTGGGGGCGACGTCACGTCGCGCGACGCGGCGCCTTTTCGCCCCGTCGCATCGCGCCCCGCACCCCCATGTCGTTTCGCGCCAATCCTCCTGCCCCCCCCCTCTTCCTTTCTTTTCCCCTCGTCCAACGCGCTGCGCGTTTTGTCCCGTTTGCGAAATTTGTATTCAGTTCTTTTGTGTCAGGCTGCCGTCCTGCCCGCCTCCCTACTCACCCCCCGTTGTCCTTCCACTCTCCTGGAACTTCTTCTCACCCTCCTCGCTCCCGCCGCCCCCCTTCGATCGCCTTCCATCGCTCCCGCCGCCGCTGCGCCGCCCCCGCGCGCCCCCTCCTCGCCCGTCCGATCCCATTTCCGCCCGCCCTTCCCTCGCCTCACTTCCGCCCTCTTTCCCCCCCCCCAATGCATCGGCGGGCGAGACGTCGCCAAATTGCTGCAGCGACGGACCGATGTTCAAAATCTGACGGGGCGTGCGCTTGAAATGGATTAGTCCGCGCGCGCTGCATCTCCATGTCGTCTATTGGCCTCCTCGCGTTCGTTGTTCTCACGTGTGTGTCTCGCTATTTCTACGATTGCCGCGCGCATCCCTTGATTGTTTCGCCAGCGGGCCGCGCAGTTCACATGCCGTCAGGAGCCCGCGGCGCCCTTCGAGCGATTCGCGCGCGACCTGCGCGCGACGCGCGAACGGCCCGAGCGACGCCCGTGCGACGCACGCGCGACGCGCGCGCGACGCGCGCGCGACGCACCCCGACCCGCGCGCGACGCACCCCTGCCAGCGCGCGACGCACGATCGACCCGCGCGACGCACGCGCGACGCGCGCGCCACGCGCGCGACGCACGCGCGACGCACGCGCGACGCACGCGCGACGCACGCGCGACGCACGCGCGACGCACGCGCGACGCATGCGCGACGCAGTCGCGACTTTGCCCGCCCCTAGCATGTCTCCGAGCAGCAATGCGCAACGGCCGTCGGCCCGCCGTGCTTGCGCTGTTCACAAGTGGCGGCGGCTGCGTCCTCTATTGCGCCAGGAAGGGCGGCGCTTGCCCCTGTTAGTTCCCTTTTTCTTAGTCGTCGTCCCTCCTCTTTTGTCATTCCTCCTCCTTCGTCCTCTCTCCTGCCTCGTCTCCCTCTCTCCTCCCCTTCTCCTCCTCCATTCTGCCGGCCACCCTCTGTCTGTCCCTCCCCCCTGTTCTCTCGTCTTGGTTTTTTTCCCCTTGCCGCCCCGTGCCCCTCTTCATTTTCTGTTCTCCTTCGGCCCCCCTTCCACGGCCGCGGCGCGTCGCCGCGAGCGGCGCCCCCGCCCTCCGCTAACGGCCCCGCCGCCGGCGGTGGCAGAGGAAGATTACGAGGAGAAAAGGAGGGGGGAGGGGCAGGGGCGCGAGGCGGGCGCGGCTGCAAGGGCGGCCCAGCAGGGGAATGGGGGGGAGGGGGGGGAGGACGGAGTGGGCTGGTGCTTCTGTAATGGTCATGTTGGTGATCATGGTCGTGGTCGCGTTCGTCGCCTTGGTCGCGTCGGCGGCGGTCGCGCCGCCGGTGGTGGGCGGGCTGGTGGTGGTCACGTCGGTGATCGTGCTGGTGTCGGTCGTTGTGGCGGTCGCGAGAAGCGTGGTGGTCGTGGTGGTGGTGATGGCGGTAATTGGTGTTGGTCGTTATCGTCGCGGTGGATGTGGTTGCGGTCGCATCCGTTTGTGGTGATCGTGGCGGCGGTAGTTTTGTGCTGGCGGCGGTTGCGGCGGTTGTGGCGGCGGCTGCGGGGCCCTGCTGGCCTATCGCCGGGCTGCGTTCAGCAGCGTCGCTGCATGTGTAATGTTAGGGGATTTGCTGATCTGCCGAGGTCGCCCAGCGGCCGCCTTTTTCTCGCCAAGAGGGCCGCAGCGTGGGCGACTTTCTGTTTCCAGAAGGCGACCAGCCTTTTCAGCGGCCGTGGAGAGGGCGACGCGCGTGCGATCCGCCCCGTGGGCGTCCGCCGCGCTGGCGACGCACTCACCAAATTGCCCCCTTGCGAGGGCGACGTGCACGTTCGAGAGGACGGCTGGCCATTTCGGCGGCCGACGCACGGGCGGCGCACGGGCGACGAATGCGCGACGCACCTCCTGTCGCGAAGGGGGGGGGGGTCAGCACGCCGGTCGCTTTACTGGGCCTCAACACAAGGGTGGCAGCTGCGGTGCAACAGGCGCAGGGTCACAACCTGCCCCGCCCGAGCGGTCAGAGGTGGAGGCCAGCCTGGTCCTGGGAGCCAGAGGGTCCGAATCCACGTGGCCCTGCTCGGCAACGAGCCTTTAACCCGGCCTTCAATGCTCATCCGAGCATGGCTCAGGGCCAGAGGCCAGCGCCAGCACCAATGGATCCGCCACTGTACCCAGACGGGTCTAGAGTCCCGAACAGATTTGTTCGCGAGACGGCGGATCAGTTTCATAGCCTCACGAATGTGCGCTGCAGTGATCAGTCCATGTATCCGCACATGGCTTTCATGCCTGCACCGACAACGCCAGAGGTGGCCGTCCAGCCTACTGCCCATTCGATATCATCAGGCAGTAGGGGAGTACCAGACTACATCAGGCAGACGTACCACATTCAACAGGCGTGTTTTAGGCGCAGGCAGGCAGTACAGAGCGTACGTGACCAAGCACGTGCAGCCGCACTTGAGGTCGCGAGGAACAGAGGCTCACCCATGCGAGGGAACTCGCCAGCCGTGTCGCCCGCAGCCTCCGCAACGGCAGCTCCTCCAGCAGTGGTTGCCGTAGCGCCGGAGGTACTGGCTCCCGCAGGAGATCCTCCAGCTGCTTTCCTGGGCTCCGAAACAGTCCTGGAGCGGCAGCGGCGGGTGTGCCCTGGGGCGACAGACGTGGGAATCTATACTGGGATGGAAGACACCTGCGCGGTATGCCTCGAGGAGTTTCTGCCGAGGGAGAGCATCTACCGCTTGAGGTGCAACCATCTGTTCCACGAGGAGTGCTGGAACTCGAACGTGGTGGGCCATGTTGCGAATCAGCGAGAAGGAGATCCTCAGCAACCAGTATGTGCTATCTGCCGAGCGCCAGGCATCATAGCCGCATCGTTTCCATGGACCGGCTCCGTCACCCAGGCTCCCGAACAGGCAGCGAGGGAGCTGCGGGAGTTGAGGGGCATGGTGGAGGAAATGACAGCCAGCATGCTGGACAGGCAGACAGCGCAGTCCCAACAGCGGGGGAGCCCGCCGGAGGAGGTGAGGGCGCCGATGGAGACGGGGTACTTCGACCAGCTTATCCCGATGACGGCGCCGCAGCAGGGAAACCTGCCTAATACCCCACCTGTGCCGATTCCTCCAACTCATTACGAGCCTGGAGTCGGGCAGGTGGCTCCTCCAATGTCACCCCGAGGTGGGGGTGGGACCGAGCTGCCACTAGACCCTAAACAGCTGCGAGAACTGCATGTTCGCCACTTCCAGACCCAGATGGACAATGCACACACCGCGCTCATGCTGGACGCCGACAATCCTGAGAGCGAGTCGTTTGACCTCTCAGACTCTTCAGTGGCGACAGCGGCAACAGCAGTCAGGGCCGTCGAGCTCTCAGCTACAAACAATGAGTTCGACGAGTGGTTGCAAAACAGGGACCACCTTACGAATGAGGGATTACAGGACGTCGCCCTTCATTCGCACTTGACGCTGGCGCGGCGCACTACCCGCGAACAGTACACGAGCATGCGTGATGAGTATGCCAACTGGCGGGAGGAACAGGGCGCTCAAGCCCAGAACGTGTCGCACTTCCAGTACATCGACCTGGCGCGTATGGCCGCAGGAAGGCCAGGTGCCAGCACGACGCGGGGGGACCCGCCAAAAAGTACGGCCTGACAGCGCAGCCGGCACTTCAGAGACAGTGCACATCAAGCAGCCTAGTAAGAAATTTCTTGAGGATGGTGGAAATTCAATCATCATAGACGTGGGCTCGAAGGTTAACATAATGGGAGAACGTGCGAGCCGTAAGTTCGTCCGGGCTGCTGAGGCACATAATCGTCCTTGTACGTTTGAACCTCGTTCTCGATTGAACATCAACGGGGTAGGCGAGGGGTCGGCTCCAGCTGATGCCGCGGGCACCTTCAGCATTGCCTGCGAGTGCCAGGGCTCGGCCCAGCTCGACTCGTGCAAGAGTAATATTGTGTCAGGCTGCGGCAAGGACCTGCCAGCTATCCTGGGCCTCGACAGTGCACAGGACAAGCGCGCTATCATTGTGCTCGAACGAGGCCAGGAGAAGCTGATATTCCCTGGGAAGGGACAGGTCAAGATGAAACTCCCCGGGGGCTCCAAGATCATGCAGACAACGAAGTTGCCATCAGGACATCTGTCAATCAGGTGTGATCGATTTGGAGCCGCGGGGCAACCCGCCTCGAGTACAAGTACAACATCGTTCCAGACGGTGCTGACAGGCAAGCCGTCCCCTGCGCAAGAGCGCCAACAATTGCAGGGAAACCTGCCCCAGGGGTTGCTCGCGATACTCGCCAAGGCGACGATGAGAGGCGACAGCATCGATGATCTGGAGACGTTCGATTGCTTCGTAGCCAGGACACTGGCCCAGCATGGCGGACTTGCACCCATGGATGCTGTGCGGCCCCGCCGGAAGATAGTGATGGGGTACGCGAGCCATGAGCTGCAGACGGTCAACGACGCAAGGTCGAAAGGCCCATTGAAGCAGCTGATGGATAATCCATCCATGCTGGCCACGTTTGCGGAGCAATCCGCCTCTGAGGCAACCGCGCGCTGCAGCGCTGAGCTCCAGCATCTGAGGGAAGCCCAGATGCTGGCAGATGTTGCAGGCGCATCTTCTTCATCTTGAAGATGGCAGGGCGACGCTGCCCCCTCGTCGCCTTGCCTGGTAGCCGAAAGGCCAGGGGGTAACAAGGACAGCGGGGTAACCTGCCATAGTGAAAGAGCTTTCGTCATCGAAGATGCGAGAGAGGCTTGCGCTGACCTCCGCACCCGAGGCTATATCTGTGACCGCATTTCCCACAATGAGCTCATGACGACTGTGGGCACAGATTGCCTGGGCGCGGTGATCAGTGGGGACTATACTCTAATATGGGTTAGTACCCTGCGTGACTGGTACGTATGAACCCCAGGAAAAAGAGTGGCCCCACACTGGTCGCGCATTCAAAACCTTCTGACAAAAGCTTAGAAGCTCCGCATGAAAATTATAGCGTTTGGCCCCCCAGGATACGTTTGGAAGGTATCCCCAATACGTGATACTCTGGAAGATCTTATGTTGACGGTAGTACGGATGTGGTTATGTAATTTCGGTATTAGGTTTAATCTGCAAGACAATACACCGAGTGGTACCTATATGCAGGTAGCCACATCAATACCGATTAGCTCTAAGTTGTGGGCATGTACGTGCAAACTGGCGATACCACAACATGTGTTGGATTGGTACGGCCAAGCGGTGCGACATGCTGAATGGCGAGCCCAGACACGCATCACACATATCCGTCACCTCGACGACAAAATCCTGGGAAGCAGCACTACGCACGGAAACGTGCCGATATACTTGAACACCGATACACGCACGGATCACAACATACATCACTATGTGACGACCAGTAAAGTAGGACCGAAATGATGTGATGTCATCCGACGTGTAACGATCAACCTGGATACCAACGCGATTATTCAGGATATCGCAGTAGCCGATCAACCAACAGGGTATGATTGGCATGCACCACTACCTACAGGGGTTGCCAACATCAGTACACGGATGTACTGGCAGCCCGAGGAACCGGTCATGCTCGGAAACGAGCCTACTCAATCACCACAGAAACCCAGACGCGTCATCATAGATGATTGTCCTTCTCCCCTCCCGACTCTGGCGATTGACGCAGGTACCCACTCATCGACGACGATGGGCGCACAGGCCGGTGAACAAGACGAGCAAGTCTTACCTGCGGAGTCGCGTATCAAACAGAAGGAAAGGCTCAAAGCCGAAAAGGAGGCAGGCATCATGCCTCGCCGCATCAAAAAGCACGTTGAAGATGGAAACGATGATTGCGATGACGACTTGTCAGGACTCGGACAGGATCTTATGGCGACCTGGAGCACTGACGTCCCTGTCGAGCTGATTAGCTCAGATGAGGAAGATGACCTGTTCCTTACCCTCCCCGCATCTATGCCCGACACACACGCGGACATATATAGCATAGTGGCTACTCCATGTTATGGCCACAACAATTGCGTGGATATGTTGGAGCTTTGCGGAGGCGAGGGTGGTATTTCAGAGCTTGGCTTCTCGAGGGGTCTCTCCTCAGGAGGCAACTTAGACAAGACCACGTGTGTCGACCTGGGAGATCCCTCGGTGCAGCGAGCTGTAGACCATTACTTCGCAGTATGCCGCGTGCGGGTAGCCATGCTACAGCCCAGCTGCCGCACCACTTGACCACCCTCCTACTACAACTACAAAGCCAACTATAACAACTGGGAACAGCATCGTGAAGAAGATTTGTCACACAAAACTTCTTGTGGTAAAATAGCTGTTACTCAAGATAATGCACGGAGGTGGTTTAGACGCGAACAACCCACAGGAACATGGGTGGATGATACTTCCCCATGGAAAGAACTTGCCGACCGACCACATATCACAACCGTACGCGTCGACCACTGTGCGACGGGACTTAAATATACGGCTGGTGACTATATCAAGAAGCCGACAAATATCACCAGCAACGACGAGACAATTCTTAAACCCTCTGAGCGACTCAAGTGCAACGGTCAGCATGCGCATGCACAACCGTGCAACAGGGAGCTTTCATTGGCACAAAAATACACTCGAAGACTGCAGTCTGCCTTTGTGGAAGCCGTCTATCTGGCGAAAGCCATCGACACCACGCGCGGAGACGCGCCTGCACAAACTGCGCATGCTTACCCTGCCGACCTTCCTGATCAAGCTGAACCAGGAGAGGGTGTGAGACGCATCGGCGATCGTATCATCCCAAAGGTGGTTACATGCCCAGCATGCATCGACAATGTCCGAAAGGACAGTCCCAGCCACAACAGATATCCTACACAGTGTAAGTTTCATGACTCTATCTCTGTATACTGGCCATGTCCTGCATGCCAAAGGAGCCTTACGAGAAGCAAGGGTGTTAAGAGCCACCTCGACACTGAGCCCTGCAAGTGCCTTTTTGCTGAGCCGCTCAAACTCCCAGATGATCATGGTCCCGAGGGCCGCAATGTGCCAGCTTGGTGGAAACCCTTACCCGTGCCTGGGGGGGGGGGGGGCAAGCTTCGGCATCGGGTGGCCGTCAGGGAGCTCGCGCCAGGCCACCGCCACCACGAGCCTTTGGGAACGCTGATCCTACATCTGGCGCCAGCAGTTAGGATGTACCGCGAGACGCGCACGAGCATGGAAACACGCCCTCCGCGTCTTCAGGCGAGCCGCCACGAGTAGCGGCCCGCCGTGGTCGCCTACAAGGAGTACCTCCACCAACGGATGCAGTTGACGAAGGAGACCGACTGCGGAGAGCCACGAGGAACCCTCTTGCCTCAACCGGCCCGGGGGCTCCACGACTGCCCGATCCAACGCAGTCTTCAAAACCTCCGTAGTCACGAACCTCACGTAGTCAAAAAGGATCTCCGTAAATTGCACTTACGGTTGTATCATGCGAAGGAACCCAAGATGAGGCTGATCCTAGAAAAAGTGGGACTGGGTAGCGTTCGATTAAATATGATCAAAGAAATCGGTGACACATGTCGGGAATGTAGAGCATGGGAACGTCCAGGTAATTCTACGCTACCTTCCGTAAGCCTTCCTGGAAATTGGCTTGATGAAGGCGAGGTAGATCTCACGTTTTACAAGAAACGAACCATATTTCATATCATGGACCGATGTATCCGCCTGGCAGCTGGCCGAGAGATTTCTGATAGAGAACGTGACACTATACTCGACGCCTACCATTACTTCTGGATTGCCTATCATGGACCCTTCAAAGTCTTGTATTCAGATGGAGAAGGCGCCCTCAACAATGACACTGCCAAGGCCATGATGGCGAACAAGGGTGCGACACTTCGTGTCCGAGCGCCTGGCCAACGCGCGACCTCGATCGAGTCACGCAGTGGCATTCTTAGGGGTACTCTCCATATGATTGAGGAAGAGCTGAACAGACACAACATCCCCGTTTTATTTACTAGAGTATCGGCTGAAGGCATCTTCGTCACCAACGCTTTCACTTTCTACAACGGAGTATCGCCGTACCAAGCACGCAAAATGGGCGACAGCCCTCTTTTCTTCCTGACCTCGACACCCTTGACTTCCCTAAGGGACCCGAGACGTCAGGCCACGAACGAGAACGTCATGTGAGGGAAGTTAGCCTGGAAGCAATAACTCAAGCCACGGCGGTAGCTAAGGCAAATCGTGCTCTCAGGGCTAAGACGGCCCCAGATGGTGCTCGCCTTTACTCAGCAGGGGACTTGGTCGACTATCACCGACCTACAGCCACTAAGGACGACCATGGAGGCTGGAATGGCCCGTTTCCTGTGATCCGTAACGTGCCTGAACGAGGACACGTCGTCGTCAAGGCAGGATCGCGTGAGGTAGTTGTAATGTATCCTGATGCTCGCCACACGTTATACATTGAATGCCTTCTTGCCAGGGAACTTGGCATGGGCAATGTGGCCATGCAAACCGTCCTTACATCTGTGGCACATCTTGGTGCAGGGAAACCTGCCAAAGTCTTTGGCTATATTCCAGACTGCAAGGGAAACCTCAATCTTTCGGACGACAGCAAGTTCCACCCGCGCGTGCACCTTGCACTGCAGTATCTCGTGCGAAATTATTTCCGAGTTGAACATGTAGTAGCCGTGAGATTGGCCAAGAACGTGTCAAATCTACCTGCAGTACAGTACGCCACCGGGTCTACACTCATCCACTACGACAGCGATGTTAACCCAGCCTTCCACTATTATGAGTGTGTGGGCACCGGCCTGAACATCTCTCAAATCACTGGTAGCACTCACTCCAGACTCATCCAGTGCCTGACGTCACAAGTTCCTTCCCTAGGATTTCATGACGACCTTGCAAAGTATCAGCACTTGGGCACAACGTCTGGAGAACACGACCAGCCTGGCAGGCCTCCACCAGACGCCCCCGGTGCTTCATCGCCAAGTGAAGGTCGCCTGTCTACAATCTACGAAGAAAGCGAGGAACATGACATCGAGGCTATGATGATGGCGGAGTGGTACGATGAGTTACGCATGGACCTTCATCCCACAACGGTTATCGACTACCATCTTTACTGCGTCCCAACAACTAAGCTGCCTGACCAATATGTCTTGGTCCCAGCATCCGTTGACGAGGAAGATACCGTAGCGTCGGAGATGCTCGGAGACGAGCCTGAACTACAAGAGCCTTGTCTTATCTCTCTATTCTCGACTACGCCTGACGAGGGCTATTCTCTTGACAGTGATGAACATGGTCCTTATGTTAAGTTATGGTTAACACAAGAAATGTCAAAAGTAGTGTTGGATGAAACTGACATGGTCGCAACGATGAGAGTATATGTATCATCGTCTGCTAAACGTGCTGTGGTAGTCAAGGAAGACGACCTACTCACCAAAGCCGATATAGCAGCACATCCTAAAGAGGTTAGTGAAGCTTCGTACACCGAACTCAAGATCTGGCTTGACAACCAGTGCTTTGAGATGTATGACCTATCTAAAGCTTCCAACGCCATGACATCCAGATATGCGTACAAGTGGAAGTTCGTGAGGGTAGGCACCGAGAACGTTAAAACCATCCGTCTCAGAATTGTCCTTCGCAGATTCATGGACATGGAGGCGTTCGATGTAGAAACCTTCTCAGGAACTGCTCGAAGACAGTCCCAGAGGCTCCTGGCAAGTGAGGCGGCATGTCATCCAGAATGGATCTTAGCATCTATGGATATCGACCAAGCGTTCCTCAAAGGTCTGACCTATGAGGAACTTGCTCATGCCACCGGCGAGGAAACTCGCATGGTTTGCTTCACTCTTCCACCAGGAAGTTCCCAGGTGCTTCGTGCACTACCAGGCTTCTCT
>CAUYUJ010021550.1:47489-87489 GCA_963575745.1 Prorocentrum cordatum | reverse complement strand
TGGAAAGTTTATACCCCTACGGTGCCACCGTAAGGGTATAACCTTTCCTGCCGCCCAGGGGCAGGTGTCCCCGACGGCGAAAAAGTTTATTTTATACCGTTCTTCGCCCGTTAAGATTCTGCGACCATTTTCTATTATTTGGGGGGCATTTTGGAGCGCATCTCTCATTGTTCGGCCAGCCTCCGCCTGCAGGGGGACGTGCCCGACCTAACCCTGTTTTCTCCACGCCGACGGCGCCGACGCAGCGCCGATGCATCGCCGATGCATGGCCGGTGCGTCGGCGATGCGGCGAGAGTCTCCAGCCCCCATTTGCTCCGACCCCAGGGCTCGACCTGGACGGTGTTTTGGCGATCCCGTGGACCATTTTCGTTTTGGCTTCGTTTTGCAGCGAGGGGGGGAGCGAATGCAACACGAGGTAAGACGAAAACGAAAGCGAACCACACTGTTCTGGTCCAGCCCTGTCCGACCCTATGTGGGAGGCCTCTGGCAGAGGTGGATGGTTTTTGCATCTGTGGTGGACCTTGCCTGTGTCCCGTAGCTGGCGTTTTCTCTTCTACTCCAGCGTGCGTTCGACGCGGATCTGACGCGGATGCGACGCGGATTCGATGTTTATTCGACGCGGTCGACATCGATTCGGCACGGGTTCGACGCGGATAGCAGCGCGGTGGGACAGACAAGGCCCCACCGCATATGCAGCATGAGGTAGGGGTGGACACCTTTTCGGAGGTGCGCCTCGGGCGCCTCGAGATCCTGGTCAGGAGACACCCTGGGAGAGGTCCAGGGAGTAGCAGCATCAGTGCCTCTTCCCAGCATCGCAGTGGATTTCTCCGCCCCAGCCCCCGACTGTTCCACGAGCGATCAAGACGCGAAGAAGAGGAGGGGGCTCCGGGGATGCACCCCAGGGGGGCTGATCGGAAGCGCACCCCTGTCGAGGACGGGCGCCCCCCTTGCCCTAGAATCCCCGTGCCGGGCCCCCAAACCCCACGAAGTCTGGGAGAGGGGTCGGCATATATCTGGTTGACACAGAATGGGGTCTAGCTGAAAGTGGGTGGCGCAACAGATTTGGTGCACTTGATCTGTGGGTTGCGATAGATTCGGGGCGTGCAGTACATTCCGGTGCGCAGAGGTCTTGCGTGTCCTGCTGGATTCCCGCGTGCAGCACACTGAACTGCAGTACAGTGCCTTGCGGTTTCCTGGCGCAAGGCATTTGCAGTACTGGTGCCCCGCATTTATTGCACCACCCCCTTTCAGCTGGACCCCCGCTTGGGTCAACCCAGTTGTGTCCCCTGTGACACTGCGCGGCCCTCGGAAGTCCTGACCCTTTCCCTGGGGCCAGCCTGTCCTCCTGCTCCTCCTCCTCCTCCTCCTCCTCCTCCTCCTCCTCCTCCGCCCCCAGGGGCCGCCTTCGGGGCTCAAGAGCCGGGGGTCCATGCACGCGGGGGTCACTCAGATCTGGGCCTCCTCAGGCCTCCTAGATGGGGTCCGAGTCGATGGGGTCGGAGGATCGCGCCGTTTGCCGATGCGGCTCGATGTGGAGCCCGATTTGCTTCACGTCGATGTCGCCGATTCATCGCCCACGCCGACGATGCATCGCCAGTGCGTCGCCCATGCATAGCCGATACACCGCGATGCGCCGATGTATCGGCGATGCGGCGCGATCCCCCGACCCCATCTACTCCGACCCCACCTAGGAGGCCTCTAACAGAGCGCCAGATCTTGCAGGATCCTGCAGGGCCAGGGTCGCATTGATCCGGGCTTGGGTGCAGGATCCTGCAGGACTTTTTGCAGGATCCTGCGAGGCCCGACCGGCACGGGTCCTTGGATGGACCCGGGTCAGTAGATCCCCGACCGGAAGCTCCATTCGCGAGCATGTCTGGGGGGGCTTTCTCAGAAGTCGAATATGGGATCGACTACATAATCGATTTACCCCAGTGGCACCAGTGCTCGCTTGCGTGGTTATTCATGGAGTTTGCTTGCGTGGTGCCACCGGTAGTCACTGGAGTGCTCGCTTGCGTGGTTATTCATGGAGTTTGGGTTCTCTAGCCGGCGGCGTCGAAAAAAAACAGAATCGATTTACCCCCACACCTGATCTTCCCCGTCGAATCTAAAACGAAAGCCTAGAAAGCTCGTACACCTACAGAGAGCTCTGAGTATCTCCCGTGCAGTCGACGAGACTGTTCCTTCTGGGGCACAGCGATTCTGCAGTCGATCCCCTGCTCGATCAAGGGATTGCTCCCGAGGAGGAGGAGGATGAGGAGAGGGAGCAGGACGAGGAGGAGGGAGGAGGAGGAAGGGGACGAGGAGGATGTGGACGAGGAGGAGACGGAGGAGGGGAAGGAGGAGGAGACGAAGGAGGAGACGGAGGAGGAATAGGAGGAGGAGGAGGAGGAGGAGGAGGGGAGGAGGAGGAGGAGGAGGGAGGAGGAGGAGGAGGAGGAATAGGAGGAGGAGGAGGAGGAGGAGGAGGAGGAGGAGGAGGAGGAGGAGGAGGAGGAGGAGGAGGAGGAGGAGGAGGAGGGAGGAGGAATCAAGGGATGGCCCCCTTCCCCTGGAGGCCTCCCCGGGATGCCCCTCCAAGGGGGGGGCGGGCGGTGTGGCCTCTCCGCGGCGCGGTGCCTCCTTGGAGCGGCCACGCCGCGGGCCCCTTGGACGCCCCCTTCTTGGACGCCCCTTAGGGGGGCAGGAGGAGGAGGAGGAGGAGGCGGAGGAGGAGGGTGAGGAGGAAGGGTGAGGAGGAGGAGGAGGCGGAGGAGGAGATTAAGTCGGGCCTGCCCCTCTACAGGGGGAAAATTCGAAAATAGTTAAACATTTTTTTTTTTTTTTTTTTTTTTTTTTTTTTTTTTTTTTTTTTTTTTTTTTTTTTTTTTTTTTTTTTTTTTTAAAAAAAAAAAAAAAAAAAAAAAAAAAACAAATCTGTCGCCCAAAATCACCCTGTAGGGGGACAGGCCCGACTTCACGCTGGGGTGGGACGAACGTCTGCGACTGCAAATCTCGGAGGATGCTGAGTCCGGGCGGAATACCTGGCACCCCCCGCGTTGCGAAAAAATCGCGACGGGAGGTTTTTCCGTAATTTCGGCCCCCGGTGGCCTTTGCTGGGCCTCGGGGCCGTCAAACAACGATTCGGGATGAAAACCAAGGGGTCCAGGTCTCTGAAAGAGCGCGTTCTGTGGTTCCTTGGGGGGGGGGGTTGGAACCAGACCCCCCCCGTCCCCCCTGGATGAAAGAGGGGGGGGGTTCGAACATCCCGCCGGTCCGTGACGGAGGTGTCGGGGGGGGGTTCGAACCCCCCCCCCCTCCCTTGCTTCTCCTCTCTCCCTCTCCTCGGGCCGGCGCCTGCGTCGGCGGCGGCTGGCGGCGGCGGCGTCGACGACGATTCACTTTTCTGGGCTGGCGCCGGCGCCTGCGGCGACGGGCGGCGGCGGCGGGGAGCGTCGACGAGGACGGTGGTGGTGGTGGTGGTGGGTTCTGGTGGTGGTGGTGGCGGCGGTGGTGGTTGTGGTGGTGGTGTGGTGGTTTTGTTGTGGTGGTGGTGGTGGTTGTGGTGGTAGGTGGTGGTGGTGTGCGGTGGTGTTGGTGTGGTGGTTGGTTTGGTGGTGTGGGTGGTTGTGTGGTGAGGTGTGTTGGTGTTGGTGGTGGTGGGGGTGTTGGTTTTGGGTGGTGGTGTGGTGTGGTTTTGTGGGTGTGGTGGTGGTGGGTGTGGTGGTGGCGGTGGTTTGTGGAGGTGGTGCTGGTGGTGGTGGTGGCGGTGGTGGTGGTGGTGGTGTGGTGGTTTGGTTGGTGGTGGGTTGTGCTGCTGGTAGTGGTGGTGGATGGTGGTGGTGGTGTGGTAGAGTGGTGGTGGTAGTGGTGGTGGGTTTTTGTGGTGGTGGTGGTGGTGGTGGTGGTGATGGTGAGTTGGTGGTGGTGGTGGTTGTGGTGGTGGTGGTGGCTGTGGTGGTGGTGGTGGTTGTGGGTGGGTTGGTGGTGGTGGTGGTGGGTTGAGGCGGTGGTGGTGGTGGTAGTGGTGGTGGTGGTAGTGGTGGTGATCGTCGCTGCGTCCCCGCCGTCGCCGGCGCCGGCGCCGGGCGCTGCTGGCCTGCCGCCAGCGCCGGCGCAGCGCCAGGGGGGGGGGTTGAACACCCCCCCCTCCTCCCTCCTCCTCCTCCTCCTCCTCCTCCTCCTCCTCCTCCTCCTCCCCTCCCCCTCCTCCTCCTCCTCCTCCCCTCCTCCTCCTCCTCCTCCTCCTCCTCCTCCTCCTCCTCCTGCCTCTGGTCATCGTCGCTGCGTCCCCGCCGTCGGCGCTGCTGGCGGCCGCCAGCGCCGGCGCCGGCGCTGGCGCCGAGGGGGGGGGGCTGGGTTTGAACCCCACCCCCCGTTGGGAGGGGGGGGGGAGGGAGGTTCGGGAAGGGGGCGTTTGCGGGGGAGGGGTGTCCCCCTTTGGTTTTGATCGACGGCGCCGAGTGTTTGGGGGGGCCCACCCCCCGGTTCGAAACGCGCCGCCGAATGTTCTCAAGGCAAGCGCCCGTGAAACGTGCTCTCTCAGATCTCTGGGAGTCTACGTTGTGGAAAAATCACGATCCCGGGGTTTATGGGTACTACTGAGTGCTCGGCCTCCGTCTGGGCTAATTCCGTCAGGACGGAGCTCTCCTGAACAACGGGTACGGTTGCTCTAGGGTGTGGTTTGCGATCGGCGCCGGTGGGACCTGGGGGACACGACGCTGTCCTCGTCGGGCCGCTTCGCGCGGCTAAGAGCTTTGTCGAGGTCCACGCTCGCCCCCCAGGGTGCCCTCCAGGGTGCCGGTTGCAAGCCACACCCTCTGCAAACAATATCTTTCGGAGTCGCCGAGAGTGTGGAATATGGATCCACACGTGCTGACGTCATACAGAGCGGAGGTGTTTCGTCGTTTTCGGCCTTGGGGGCCCTTCCCGGGCCCCAGGACTCTCAGAAACGACTCGCGGTGTACAGGTCCCAGGGAAAGTGTTTTTTTCATCACGTCGACCCCGAGAAGGTCCCGACCCTTTCCCCACGATTGGCTTTGCATCCTGAGTCGTTTTTTGACGCTCCCGAGGCCTGGTGAGGGCCCCCGGAGGTCGAAAATTAGGAAAACCTCCCGTCGTGATTTTTTCATTGCTCGAGGGGGTTTGGGATTGAGGGGCGTCGTTCTCTTAAGGGCCCCAAGTCTTCCAGGCTCAGGGCGCCCTGCCCGTGACTGGCCCACTGAGCGGGTCGTGGCCTTTTGGCCCACTGGGAGGGGCGCCGTCCTCGGGAGGCTCGCCACTTTCTGGATGGCCAGGGCGCTCGACCTGCAACTGAGCCAGCAGAGGCCTCCAGCCCGCCAGAAGGGACGACGCAATCGTGAATCGGGGGTGGACAGACCGCCCACCCTGACACACCGATTAGTGAATTGTCCGTTTTCGATTCTTTAGAGGGTACCGCGGCCGTCATTTTCCAGGCTTGCGCCCGACAGGTTTGGGCCCGAGGTCGTTTTTACTAAACAACGTTTTGCTAAAGGGGGTTTTGTCCATCCCAGTAGTAGCGAAAGCACTCGCAACACCTGCCTCGCGAAGAGCAGCGGCGACACCAGCAGCAACCATGCGCAATCCTTGTGGTCATGTAAGAGCGCATTATGTTCAAACATTTTTTTACCGTAAAGTTGGGAACGGGATCCGCTACAGGGAGCAGGAATCCCAAGCCTACGCAGCCCGTAGGCCCCGAAGCGAATCGTGATGGTGAGAATCGAATGCGTACCGGGCACAAGTCATGGGCGAGTTAAATGATGGTCAATTGTGACTCGCAGTTGTGTTGGAATGGCGTCCTGGTGGTGCCCCGACGGTGAGCCGATCGCGAGTCCAGCGCGAGTCCGTGCGTCGCAGCTTCCTTTGGCTCGAAAGCCCGCTCTGGCCTGAGGCGCTCCAGCCCGAGCAGATCAGCTCGGAGGTCCGCGAGGCTCGGGCGGGGCTAGGACGAGGATAGCTCCGCTCCAGGGCGTTCCGGAACGCTCTCAGAGCGTGTTTGAACTCTCTGAGCAGGTCGCTGCGCCCGAGACATCCTCCAGGGCCGCCGCATCTCAGAGGTTCCCTCGGGAGTGGACAGAACCCCCACCCTGACACGTCGATTGGCGAATTGTCCGTTTTCGGTTCTCGAGAGGGCGCCGCGGCCGTTACTTTCCAGGCCTGCGCCCGCCAGGCTTGGGCCCGAGGTTGTTTGCAGTTTAACCACGTTTTACGAAAGAGGGTCCTGTCCCTCCCCGATTCCCGACTTACCCTCGCCCGACTTCATCCTCGCCCGACTTTATCCTGACTTATCCTCGCCGACTTTAACCTCGTCCTTCTGTCCTGACTTATCCTCCCCGACTTTTCCTGACTTATCCTGCCCGACTTTTGCAAAAGGGGGTCCTGTCCATCCCCGATTCCCGACTGATCCTCGCCCGACTTTCTCCTCGTCCTGGCCTCGTCTTGGAGGCCGCTCCCCCGGCGAGAGCCTGCGGCTCCCGATGTCGCGCGCCTCCCACGCCGCGTCGGACGGCGGGTCCCGCGCCACGGCCGCGGGGCGCTCGCTCGCCCCCGCGGCGGCGGCGGAGCTGATGAGCCTGTTTTCCACCACCACCACCACCGCAGGTTGGAGGGGGGCGGGAGGAGGAGGGCGAGGAGGGGGAGGAGGGGGAGGAGGAGGAGGAGGGGGAGGAGGAGGAGGAGGAGGAGGAGGAGGAGGAGGAGGAGGAGGAGGAGGAGGAGGAGGACGAGGAGGGGGAGGAGGGGGAGGAGGAGGGAGGAGGGGGAGGAGGATAGGAGGAGGAGGAGGGGGAGGAGGAGGAGGAGGAGGAGGAGGAGGAGGAGGAGAGGAGGAGGAGGAGGAGGAGGAGATGTAGGAGGAGGAGGAGGAGGACTCCCTCCCCCTCCAACCTGTGGTGGTGGTGGTGGTGGAAAACAGGCCCGCGAGGAGCTGCCCCGGGCCGCGCCCGGCGGCCAGGGAGCGGCGCGCGCGCGCCCCGCGGCGGCGGCGATGGAGCGGGCCGTCGCCAGCAGGTCAGGGGGAGGAGAAGGTGCCCACATCATCATCATCATCATCATCATCATCATCATCATCATCATCATCATCATCATCATCATCATCATCATCATCATCATCATCATCATCATCATCATCATCATCATCATCATCATCATCATCATATCATCATCATCATCATCATCATCATCATCATCATCATCATCATCATCATCATCATCATCATCATCATCATCATCATCATCATCATCATCATCATCATCATCATCATCATCATCATCATCATCATCATCATCATCCGTAGCCATTTTGGCTCAAGCCATTTTTGCTCAAGGACTCAAGCACTCTTGCGACAGGGGGCATCTCCAGGGACCGCCAAAGGTCCGACCTGGTGTCACAGATTTTCGGCCTCTCTTACATCCGCTTGTGCACTGCCCTTATTTCTCTCTGCAGTCATGACGTGGCAGTGCTTGCTGTGCGGCCTCCACAACTGGGACACGCGATCCCAGTGCCGCGGATGCCCGCCGGGGACGAAGCCCGGAACCGCTGCCGCGTCGGCAGCCCGGCACAGCGGCAAGGGGCGTCTCGGCAAGGGGCGCCAGGCCAACGACGAGATGAACACGACGCTCTCGTCCGCGAGCTCGACCTCACCAGCGGCTGCCGAGGCCTCGCAGGCTGGGGCGACTGCGCAGGAGGATCGTGCCGCCCTGCAGGCCCAGCTGACATCGCTGGAGTCTGCGATTGCAGCTCTGGGAGAGACTGCCGCACCCGAAATTTGGCAGGGCCTCCAGGACAAGGCCGAGCAGGTCAAGCAGCGCCTCCGCGACGGACGCCCCCTAGGCCGGGCCTGCGAGGCGCGATCCAGCGTGGCGAGGCGCGCCTCCTCAAGGCGCAGCTGGCTTTGAAGGAGGCCCAGAAGAGGATCACCGACGAGACCGACCTCCTGGAGCGGCGCCAGAAGGAGATGCGTGCGATGGAGACCGAGCTGATCAAGGACTTGTCGCACACCCCATCGGGGTTTCGGCAGACTTCCGAGGCGACTGTGCCACCATGGGTCGCCTCCAAGCTGCAGTACTTTGCCCAGCAGCTCCGCGCATGCAACCTCACCAACCCGGCGGCCCTGGCCGACCAGCTACTCCTCCTCGGCCAGCCAGCCAACACGGCTGGGCACAATTGGGAGGAGGAGGAGGAGGAGGAGGAGGAGGACCAGCAGCAGGACGACAGTTGGGAGGAGGAGCAGGACGACGATATGAGCGAGACGCCACCGCTTCAGCTGCCGCCGCTGGAGGATGGTGCTATGGAGTGCACGCGGCAGACGGAGGTCGCGCAGTGGACCGAGGGCAAGGGCAACCGCAGGCGTCTTCTCGGCAAGCACATCGTCGAGACGCCCCAGCTGGGTGCTCCAGGCTCGTCCCTGGCAACCCCCCAATAGCGCCTCCAGGGGATGCTCACGCAGCCGGGGGCTCGGGAGGGCCTGACCCCCATGGTGCTGCGAATGCCGCCTCTGACAAGGCGGCTAGATGCACAAATACCCAAATTAAAGTGGCCACTGCCAACGTTACTACGGCAGGGCCCATCACCGCCCTGCGGGCTGTGCACGCTCAAATGGGCTTGACGTGCACTGGACGCATGGCAGAGCTTGAATGTATGTTTCACCACGCTGGTTTCGACATCGTGGCTGTTCAGGAGGGGCGGATGAGCAGCCAGACCAGCCTGAAGGGCGAGCACTACACTATGTACGTGTTCCCTGGTGTTGGGCCCTGCCGCGCTCGAGGCAATCAGATCTGGGTCCGGCACCATCTGGCCAAGTCGGTTTCCTTCGTCACGCAGGTAACTGACCGTGTCCACGCACTTTCGCTTGATTTCAGGCATCGGCCAAGCATCGGCGACTTGTTTTTGTCAACGTGCACGCGCCTACGCAGCAGGCGCCACCAGAGGAAAGGGAGAACTTCTTCGCCAGCCTGGAGGACCTCATTGCATCGCAGTCAGCAGGGGTTGATTATGTGATCGCGGGTGACTTCAATGCCTGGCTTGGCCCTTTCGCTTCACCAGGCGTGGGGGCTTCTTCACGTGACCAGGAGAGCGAGTCGGGCACGCGCCTGCGCGAGACTGTGGCCGAGTTCCACATGGATGTGGTCAGCACGACGAGGCAGGACTACCGACCGACATGGCAGGCGACTCTTGGGCACCAGCACCGTATCGACTATCTTATAGTGTCTAAGGGTCTTGCTCCCACCGCCAGGGACGTGCACACGCACTTGGAGATGGACATGAGTTTTGCCACCTCCGTCGACCACTGGCCGGTCAGCGCTTCCCTGGTCGTCAACAAGCGGTACCGGCCCCGTGAAGCAAAGACCCCAAAGATTTGCAGAGCCAAGCTGAAAGATCCACATCTGCAACTCGCACTGCAGCAGCGGCTTTGGGATCAGAATGTCGCGTTGCGGGGCCGCCCGCACGAGAAATTGCAGCAGCTGAACCTGGCCATGACGGAGCTGGTACAGGACATCTTTGCAGCAGATGGTGACGCACCTCGCAAGCATTGGATTAGCCAGCACGCGTGGCAACTCATGCAGCGCGCATGGACATTGAAGGATGCCCTGCGCGACGCTCGCTGGCACTGCCGGAGTGCGCGCCTGCGTGCGTGCTTCTCTGCCTGGAGATTGCACAGCGCGTCGAATGCACCACGGGACGACGAGCGCCGTCGTGGACTACATTACGCCCAGCTTCACAGCGCCCGAGTGGCGGAAACCCGATCACTGCATCAGTTGCGACTCGCCCAAGCCGAGAAGGCCAAAGCGTTGGTCGCTGATCGCGAGCACCAGTGGACTACCCTGGCTTGCGAGGCCGACCAGGCGGCAGCAGCTGGAGACCTCCGCAAGACCTACTCGATCGTTCGTCGACTCGGAGGTTTCTCTCCGTCCACGTTGCCAGACACTCGCTTGGCCAACGGTGAGTTCGCAGTCTCTGAGGCGCAGGCAAAGGAGCGGTGGGAGACCTTCTTCGCAGAGCTCCTAATTGGCGAGCTGCAGCAGGACGTCCCGCAGCCTTCGCCTCCTCCGCAGCCCGATCCGCAACTCGTTCGTGACGCCTTCGCTGAGGTGGGCAACGTGCGTTACAGAGTGAGCCAACTCCTTCAGACCATCAAGGACGACAAGGCGGTAGGCCCCGACGGCCTGCCAATAGAGGTGTGGAAGGCTGCCGGCGACCTCGCAGCCGACTACATAGCAGAGATCATCGAAGACGTCATCCAGACGAATGACGTCCCAGTGGCATGGCGCGGACGACGGTTAGCCAAACTTTTCAAAGGAAAGGGCGACACGGCAGAGTGCGACATGTACCGTGGACTCCTGGTGGGCGATCACACTTCGAAAATCTTCACAGGTGTCCTGTACCCTTCCGTTCAGCGCCGAGTGGAGGAAGCGCTACCTCCGCAGCAGTGCGGTGGGGTGGCGTGCTCTGGGGCCAACCGTGGCCACCACGTCGTGTCGAGCTTCGTCGAGAGGACCGCCATCGAGAAGAGGCCGTCGGCCATTTTGTTCCTTGACCTCACGGAGGCGTTCGACAAGCTTGTACGCGAAATGGCCTTCCACCTTGTAGCCCGCTCCACCACCGAGGCGGACCTGGCCGCGCAACTAGAGCAGGTAGGGGTTGAAGGCGCGGCAGCCTCGCATCTGGCCAACTACCTCATGCAGCACGGTGACATCTTGCAGCAGATCGATGTCCCCGAACACCTCATCAGCTTAGTGGCCAACCTGCACAAAGACACATGGTTCGCACTCTCCCCAGAGGGCAGGGTCATCCGGACGACGAGGGGATCCCGCCAAGGCTGCCGCTTCGGCGCCTTGATCTTCAATATTGTGTATAGCGTGGCCTTGGAAGAGCTTCGAGCAGCGCTTGACAAGCTCAACCTCACATTCGCTGCGGAATGCGAGCCCAGCGGCCCGCCGTGGGCCCACCAGCCTGGCGCCTTCCCAACGCACACCGTGCCTGTTTGGGAGGTCACGTACGTCGACGACGAGACCGTGCTGATCGTGGGCGAGGACAACGCGAGCCTCACCCGCAACGTCGCCCTGGTGGCCGAAGCGGCGCACACCACCATGGAGAAGCACGGCATGCAGCTGAATTGGAAGCCTGGCAAGTCAGAGGCCCTCATCATGTGGAGGGGCAAAGGCGCCCGGGCCGCTAAGGCAGAGGCGATGATCGGCGAGCGCCCTGCTTTGGCCGTGCTTGGGATCCCAGGCATCGAGTGTTCCGTTGTGAGCGAATACAAGCACCTAGGATCCATGCAGTCCGGTGTCGCGTCCTCTGCCCTGGACATACGTGCGCGCCTGCGGAAAGCATCCGCGGTGTACCATAGCTTGGTGCGGCAAGTCTTCGCAGCGCAACGCATGAGCGTGCAGCTCAGGCTGCGACTTTTCCGGTCTCTCGTCCTTTCAGTGCTATTCTACAATTCTGAGCTGTGGACGCCTTCGCGCACTCACATACAGTGGTTGCGCACATTTTACTTGCGCGCCGTGCGCAGGATAGCCCATGAGAGCCGTTTTCCAATCCCTGGGAAACCACGCCTAAGCGATTTGGCGCTTCTGCAGAAATTACAGCTGCCTTCTGTAGACAATATACTCAGGCGGCACCGCCTGTTGTACATATCCAGCTTGATTTGTAAGCCCTTCCCTGCACTGCAGGCCCTCCTCCTGCCTCACTCGGCCTCCCCCTCCCCGGTCTCAACGAGTTCTCGCCGACCTCCAGGCGATTCCCAGGCTCGCGCCGCCACCAGCCCGGCGCGACCTAGATGTGCTAGGGACCCAAGCTCAGCAAAAGGAGCAGCCGCGTGGACAGAATTCATAGCCGCCGACTGGTGGAAGTGGAAACGTCTCGCCCGGGACGTCACGATCGGATCGGCGCCTTTTGCCGACGATTCCACAGAGCCCCTTACAGTTCCGTGCCCGGAGTGTGCCAAACTTTTCAGTGGCAGCAAAGCCGTGGCTACGCACAGGATGAGGGTTCACGGCCATCGGAAACCTGTGGCGTCCGTGATCCCAGCAGGGACTACGACTTGCCCTGCCTGTTCAAAGGTTTTCGGGACCACCCGGCAACTTTTAGACCATGCCCAGTACAGGGCCCGCAAGTGCCGAGATAATATTCTCGCACTCTGATGTGTTTGCCAGTTGTTTTCGTTTTTTCTTTTGTGTTTTGCCGCACGACGTTGGTTTATGGCTTCTGTCTGTTTGTCTGTCATCATCATCATCATCATCACCAGCATCATCATCATCATCGTCATCATCATCAACATCATCATGATGATCATCATCATCATCATCATCACCGCCGTCATCATCACCGTCATCATGGTCGGCGCCGTCATCACCAGCATCGCCACAACACGCCTCACACGTTGCGTGGCCTCAGAGGGCGCTCCACCCAAGGCTCCACTCAGAGGGCGCTCCACCCAAGGCTCCACTCCAGCTGCCCTTCGCCCGTTTTCCCCTTTTCGGTCCGAACGAAAGGGGGGGATAGGGAAAAGGGGGGTCACGAAATATTCTGCACGCAGCTGGTTTCGGCCCCGCCGCCGGGTCCATTCCTCCATACATGGGCGCCTCCCGGCGCCGGGAGGCGCTGGGAAAATCAGCTACGTGAGCTGATTTCCCCCCCCCTTTGCTATCCCCCCTTTTCGCCCGGCCCGACCTCTGTTTGTGGAGGACGATCAACGGAGAGGAAGCATGTAGCCAAATATTCTCCAGATGTTTAGAGCATGTGTCAAAATTGTTTCGAACATGCAAAAGACACGATTCAAACATTTTGAGGGCACTTGTCAAACATCTCAAGCACATCTTTGACTCAATGATCGGATTGTTGGGGTGTCCATTGTCATGGCATCCACAACCATATCTCTACCCCTTCGCCCACTTTCCCCTTTGTGAGCCTCCTGGGAGGCCCTCGTCGCCACCGCTGGATTCGTCTCGAAATCCTGGTCAGAGCGCACCCTGGGAGCGATCCAGGGGCTGGCGGTATCGGTACCTTTTGGTTTCCCCAGCAGGCTGCAGTCGCAGCGGGACATGCTGCGGGAGCTCGAGGAGCTGGAGGCCGCTGTCCAGGGCGTGGCCAACGAGCTCAAGTCGCGGCCCGCGAAGTCCACCGCCGCGCAGAAGTGGCAGTTCGCCCACGGCGTCGCGAGGAAGGCCCCCCGCATCGAGGCGTGGGGCAGCGGGGACAAGCACGTCAGTGGCGTCTACAGCTACGTGCCTCCCGCGGACGAGCAGAAGCGCACGGGGCCAGCGACCTACCAGAGCGCGACGGACCCCGACAAGTACCTGTACGTTTCGATGAAGGGCTCCTGGCTCCTGGGCAACCTGGAGTCCAAGGAGGCTCGGGAGCAGAAGCAGCAGAAGGGGTACCTCCGCAGCGCCATGTCGGTCGAGCCCGGCGTGCTCCCGCACATGACGGGACCGGGCTGGGAGGTCTTGGTTGGCGCGGACTTTGTGCCGAAGGAGACCATGAAGTTCTGGCTGACAGAGACGGTGCGGCTGCAGTGGCAGAAGGCCAGGGTCGACCTGGGCAACGGCCCGGTCATCAGGGTGACGGGCGTGAGCGAGCACTTTGCCGACGGCCTGTTCGACTTCGTGCCTGCGCAGAGCAGCAAGGGCGAGCCCCCAGTCTTCCAGCACCAGAGGCTGCGCAACGTGTGGATGTTCCTCGGCACGGACCAGCGATGGTGGATCGGCAGCACCAGCGACAAGAACAGCAGGGCCCCCCACGGCATCGGGCACACCTCGTCGCCCATCCAGCCCGGCGAAGTCCCCACAGCCGATACGACCTTCGCCGTCTCCGTGGACAACGCCTGGGTGAACCGACCAGTGCGGATCCAGCGGGTCGACGGGCTGCGCGCCTGCGACTGCTGGGCGGAGGCGGCCCGCAAGACGGGCCCGCTGGAGCTGTGGGGCAGCTCCGAGCTCTTCGGGGCCTTCGCCCCGGAGGCGGGCGAGAGCGGCCACCCCCCGGTGTACCGGCGCAGCAAGGACGATGGCACGGTGCTATTCGTGGGGGAGGACGGGCACTGGTGGCTCGGCACCTCGGGGGAGGGTGGCAGGCTCCGGGCGACGAGAGCCATGCACGCGCACCTGTCCTGGCCAGGCTCGGGGCCCTGGGCCCGTGCGCACGCGCCCCTGGCCACGCCAGCAAGGGCCCAGGCACCGATCCGGGGCCCAGCAGGAGCCTGGACAGGAGCTGCGCGCACACGTGCACGGCGCTCGCCCCTGCCAGGCTCAAGGAGGGCAGCGTCCGCAGCCTCCAGTCCGTGGAGCCGGGCACGCTGCCCGACGACCCCTGCGTCGCCTGGCTCGAGAGGGGGCCGCAGGAGTGGTCGCGCGCCCCCGCCCTCCGCTTCTGCACCTCGCAGGCCGTGGCGGCGGCCTGGCGCGCTGCGCGGGAGCAGGCCTTTGCGGTGCGCAGATAAAGGTGTGCGTGTGTGTGTGTGTGTGTGTGTGTGTGTGTGTGTGTGTGTGTGGCGAGTGTGTGTGTGTGTGTGAATGTGTCACGAGGGGGGTGGCCTTCCCAGGAGGTGTGTGTGTGTGTGTGCGTGTGTGTGCGCGAGTGTGTGTGTGTGTGTGTGTGAATGTTCGTGTGTGTGTGTGTGGGTGGGTGGGTGGGTGGGTGGGTGGGTGGGTGGGTGGGTTTGGGTGGGGTGGGGGGGAAGGGTGTGTGGCGAGGGTTTGTGTGTGTGTGGCGTGCGTGCGTGCGTGCGAGTGCGTGTGCGTGTGCGTGTGCGTGTGTGTGTGTGTGTGTGTGTGTGTGTGTGTGTGTGTGTGTGTGTGGTGCCGCCATTCGGGGTGGGCCTCTCAGAGGGGATCGGTGGCTGCTCAGGGGGCCCCCTGCCCTGCTGTGAGATGGGCCGCGCCCCCTCCCCCCCCTCCCCTGCGCTCCGCTTCTGCGCGCCGTCTCAAGGCCGCCGCGGAACCAGTGATGTCCCTGACCGGCTCGCCGGAGGACCTGGTCTACGACGGCCTGTACGACTACATCGCCGAGGAGGGCGAGGAGGATGGCCCGCCCCGCTTCATGCACCAGATCAACCAGGAGCGCTGGGTCTACCTGGGGGCGGACGGCTGCTGGTGGGTCGGCGACAAGGAGTTCGTGGCCAGCGGCCTGACGAAGGGGCTGCTGTGCTCCGGCCCGGTGGGCCCCGGCGACCTCCCGCTGGGCGGGGCGGCCCAGTGGCAATCGTGGAGCAGTGGCTCCAGGGTGTGGGTGGCTCAGCCCGACACCCGCTTCGGCGTCTCGTGAGGGCGCTGCGGGCCGCCACGCTCGACCCGCCTGGTCGGTCGCGGCGAGGAGAGGGGCTGGGGGGCGCCCGAGGCGTTCGCTGTCTGCCCGGCCCTCGAGCTCTGGTCTCCCGGACAGCTACGTACTAGTTCGCTCCGGGCCTTTCCGCCCCTTCGGCGGACCCGACGGGTTCCGAGCTCGGCCCGCCCGCCCGGCCCTGGCGGCGGGGGGGCCCGAGAGTGTAGCCGGTGGTGGAGCCGACCGATTGTGAATTGATTTTCTTTTGGCATCGCTCGGACGTGTGCATGTTTCCTTCGGCGAGGGCCATCGAGAAGCATCCTTGATCATTTGGCGAAAGAACCACGCACGAAGCCGAATAAAACACAGGGGATGGACGTCCGAGCGATGGCCAGGACCTTGCCTGTGCACATCCGCGCCTATAAGAAACCACACTCTCCCCGCGGCAGCCTCACGACGCAGCGGTTCCCGCTGCCCCTTTTCGAGGCGCGCCGCTCTGTTTCTTCTCGCGCTCTGCTGCTTGGCTTTCACCCCAGGCTTCAGATATCTTCGCCTCCGAAAAAAAAAGGCATTGCACGCAACTATGATCGCGCATCATTTGCAAATCAAGCGTGTTTCGTTCGGCTGACGCCTTGTCCGCCAGCCCCGCTGATATGTTCAGATTGCGATTGACCCTTCCAGGCGTTTGATTGAGGAACATAAAGAATGTCAGAAGAGGAGGACGAGGAAGAAGAGGAGGAGGAGGAGGAGTAGGCAGTGGAAGATGAGAAGGAGCAGGGGAGCGAGGAGGGGTGCGAGGAGGATGGTGAAAGTGAGGAGAAGGGAGGGTATGGAGGAGAATCCCTGGGAAAGGAAACAGACAGAGGGGCCATCATGGGCCCTCTTGGCGGGCTCTTCAGCCATCATTCGGCCTCTCTGGAGGTCCCCTTAGACAATAGGGACGCTTTTGGGCTCCCCTGTGGGAGCTGTTAGACCACTCTGGGGTCGTCTCGGGGCCATCCCAAGCAATCCCGCGGCCATCTTGAGCAATTGAAGGCATACTCCAGATTTTGTAATAAAGGGAGGGGGGTCTCATTTCGGGGGGGTCTCTTCCAGGCTATCTTGGAGGGCCTGTGGGGGTCTGGGGACGATGTTTTGGAGGGTTCTCCCACGGGGGAGGTCTGAACTGGCTTGTCTTGGAGGATCCAGACCCCCGTAGCCAACAATCGCTTAATTAGAGGCCATCGGGATCCGACGGCGATCAACAACCCGGGTGCAGGCGCAACGCCTGCCAATGTGCCCGCGAGGCACGCCGCATGTCGACCTCTCGAGCACCGCCCGCGAGGCCGCCACACGGAACACCCCTCGTCTGCACGTCTTCCAATATCTCCAGCCTCAAGGGCAAGAGATATTGGAAGTTGCCACAAAGGAATTTTTGGAACAAGGTCGACTCGGACTTCTGATCGGGCCTAATTTTCCGACACTTTGGCGCTCCGGCGCCGCACCCGCAGCACCCTAGACGGTGCCCATATGCGGTCGTGCTCGTGCTCGTGCTCACGCGGCTTGTGCTTACCGCTTCGCGTATCTCACCAGCCTTGACGGCCAACTGAAGTTCTACCAGCACGGCAAGGCTGTTCCTTGGCTCCAGGATGCGCTGGCCACGGCTACTTGGATGACTGTTGCCGCCAGGCGTGGTTGCATCCTTCCCGCTCGTTGTCCGCTTACCCTGGGGTTCGCCGTCTGTGCTGCTTCACGGGGGTCCACCTGCGCGACACCACAGTTTGCACTACGGCCACCTGTGGGCCTTCTCCGCGCCGTTTTGGCTGCGTCTTCTACGTTGGCTCAGCGATGTCCTCGCTCGGCGCGGCGGTCCACCTCCATTCGCCTCCTCTGTCCTCCGTCGTCCTCTACGTGCTCTCGGGGCGCTTCAAGTGCTTCTTGTTCGATAGGGTTGCGGCCGTGCTCACGTGCTCCTCGCCGTCGGCGCGCTCCACGGCAGCTGACTGCCGGCTGGTTGGTACTGCTGTACTCTTTCGCGCTCTGCCTCTTGTTTTGCTTTTAACTTCGCTACGGGCACGGCCCGCTCTGCGCGCTTGGCGTTCGACTCGTTTCGTGCGCCCGCGAACCAACAAGTATCCCACCAGCCCATCCAGGAACGATGCTGAGTTGCTCTTATCGGGGGAGCGTGTCATCACCATGATATTTCGGGGGGCCTCAGTGGGCCATCGAGCCCTTGGAGGCGCCCCCTGGCCTCTTTGGTGTTTCTAGGGGCCCTTTTAGAGGCCCCTTGGGGCGTCTTGGGGGCGTGTGGAAGCTTTTTGCCGACTCTTGGGGGGCTTCTTGGAGCGTCTTCGGTGTCTTGTGGGAGCTGTTGCTGCCTCTTGAAGGCCTCGTGGGCCCTCTTGAAAGGGGCTCTTTGGGGCCTTTTGGGGCCCTTGTTGGGGCTTTCTTGCGAGCTTTTCGGGCAGTTTCGGGCCATCTTGAAATCCAGCGAGTAACAAAGGGGGCGGCGTACACATAACCCAAACCTAAGGCAAGTGATTAATTGTTAGCTTCCGTGGACCCCCAACAATCGGATTCTAGCAACATGCTGGGCAACATGCGTGAATAATCGACGTGGTGCGATCAATCACATGCTCAACTTGAAGTTGTCTTCTCCCCTGCTCGTGCAAATATCTCACCCTCCCAACCGCAACTTGGTCGCAAGACTGCTTAAGACCGTGACGGTAGGTACCAAGTTGCATTTGGCAGCGACACCGACGACGACAGCGACAACGACGACGACGCCGACGACGACGACGACTACGACGACGCCGACGACGTCTCCAACGACTTCGACGACGACGATAACGGCAACGACGACGACAACGACGACGACACCGACGACGACGACGACGCCGACGCCGACGACGACGATGATGGCGACGCCGACGACGACGACGCCGACGCCGACGACGACGCCGACGACGACGACGACGCCGACGACGACGACGACGCCGACGACGACGAAGACGACGACGACGACGACGCCAACGAAAACGACGACGACGAGGGAAGACGGAGGTCGACGACGACGGCAACGACGACAACGACGAGGGAGAAAGGAGGACGGCGACGACGCGAACGACGAAGAAGGAGGGAGGACGGCGACGCCGACGACGACAACGACGAGGAAGGAGAGAAGACGACGACGACGACGGCGACGAAATAGGAGGGACGACGACGAGACGCCGACGACGGACGACGACGACGACGACGAGGGAGGAGGAAGGACGACCACGGCGACAACAACGACGGAAACGACGACGACGCCAATGAGGACGACGACGACGACGAGGAAATACAGAGGAAGACGTCGGCGACGACGACGACGAGTGAGGAGGGGGGACGACGACGACAACGACGACGACGACGCAAGAGCGCGCGCGCACGCTTTTGTTGAAAAATCCTGTTGCGAAACCCTTTGGGTTTTGTATGTTTTTTGAGCACACGACTTCGAAACCCTTGCCAAACCGACGGTTTTGAAGGATTCCGGCATGCGCGCGCGACGACGCGCGCGCGTGCACTTCGTTTTTTTGTTTGCAGAGGATGCTCGCGACGGCACGCGCGCAAGGGTGTTCGAACGATTTCGACATGCGCGCGCGAAGTCCGCTGGGTAGTATTGTTGTTAGGGAAAATCTTGAAAGACTTATGTTTTTCTGAAGAATTCGCAAGAGCGCGCGTAATTTTTTGTTCGAACAGCAGTGTTGCGAAAACTTTTTTTGGTTGACACTCGATTTCGAAATCCTTCCGACCTTGATGGTGTTTGAAGGATTTTGGCGCGCGCGCGACGACGCGCGCGTGTGCTCTTCGATTCCTCTTTTTGGCAAGTTGATAAACGAGAGTGCGCGCAATTTTTTTGGCAGAGGATGGCGGTGGGGAGGGCGATGCCGGTTTCTCCCTGTTCCTTTGGGACAGTGCAAATACACACATCGGATGGACGATGGGGCAGAATCGGATGTAAATTGCAATACGAGAAGGTGGATCGTCAGGTCTGGGGTGGGGGGTGGGCTGGCAGTTTTCTTTCTTTTCTGAGAAGTTATATACATACATACACTCACATATATATATATCTACATATATATACATATACATATATATATAGCAGTATCAGTTTTGATCAGATGAAGCATTCTAATTTTATGTATTTTTATCTACACACATCTATATAGATGTATATGTATGTGAACATATAAATATATACATCTATGAGGATACTTCACTTGCCGAACTTGAAGTTGTCAACCCCACTGCTCGCGCAATCATCCTACCCTCCCGCCCGTGCTTTGGTTTGCAAAGCCCATGCGAGTGCGATTGCGATGAGTGCTGGGTGTTGGCTGGTGCATCTCTGCGACGCGCTAGCCCGCGCGTGCTCGCGCGCGCGCAGGGGCCAGCTTGTTTGGCGCGACTGACGCGAGCGCGGTGGCGGTGACCGCTCGGCACATCCTATTGGGCACTTCAGTGCGAGTCGGCGACTTGGGCGGGCGCGGTGTCATGGCAACGTCGACAGCGGTAGACGCGACGATGATAGTAGCGATGCTGGTGGCGATGCTGACAGCGACGACGGGGCAGCCAGTGAATGCGCCGATGCTGATCACGCCGGCGACGGTGACGGCGTCTTCGTGTCGGAGATGAAGTTTTTGGAAGGAATTCGAAAGGCGCGCGCGGCAGACGCGCGAGAGTGGCTCGCAGGGTATTAGTTTGACACGGATCGTACACCCCAGCACGCATCACGCGCGCAAGGGCGTTCGGGCGATTTCGACATGCGCGCGCGAGCAGTTTATGACATTGTGAAACAACTTCTGGTTTTCTTCAGAATTCGCAGGAGCGCGCGCATGCTTTTGTTGAACATCCGTGTTGCGAACCCCTTTTTCGATTAAAAAAGTGGGCGCTTTCGATGTTTAGATTTTTCCCGAAACCGAGAGTTTTTGAAGGATTCCGGCATGCGCGCGCGACGGCGCGCGCGCGTGCTTTTCGCCCCATTGTTTGCAGGAGATTCTCGCGACGGCGTGCGCGCAGGGGCGTTCGAGCGATTTCGACGTGCGCGCGCGCGAAGCCCGTTTGGTTGCATTTTCTGAAAATCTGGAAACGCACATGGATTTGTCAAGAATTTGCAAGAACGCTCGTTTTTTTTGTTGCAAATCAGTGTTGCGGAACCTTTTGTTAACATTTGTTTGGCACTCGGTTTTGGAATCTTTCCAAAACCGAAGGTTTTGATTGAGTTCGGCGTGCGCGCGCGACGACGCGCGCGCGTGCGTCTCGTCTCTCTCTTTTTTTTGGTTGAGGGGGTTCTTGAAAACTTGTGATTCGTGGTGAATGGGTTCGCGCGCATTTTTTTGGTAGCAGGGGGTGGCGGGGTGGTGGCGATGCCAGTTTGGTTTGGATAGTCTGATTTCGCAGTAAGGATGGGCGATGGGGCAGAATCGCATGTAACTCGCAATGCGAAGAAGTCAATTTTAACCCAGGGGGGGGAGGGTGGTATCACATATTGCTTAAGAAAGGGGAATCTACGTGGATCGATATTTGTTGCGCCTTCTATTCTGCGCAAGCTATTTGGTGCGATATATGCGGCCAGCAATCTATCTCGCGCACTGCGGGTAGGTCAATCTAATTGGTCATTTTTTTTTTCTCGTTTCTTTCCCCCAAACGAGTAGATCAATTCCATGCTCCCGCAAACGTCCCGCCCGCCCACCCGCAATTTGGCTTGCAAAGCACTTGCGGCGGCGATTGCGATGAATGCTTGGCGTTGGCAGGTGAATTTCTGCAGCCGCGCTAGCCCGCGCGCGCATGCTCGCGCGAGCAGGGGCCAGCTAATTTGGCGCGACCGACGCGGCCGCGGTGGCGCTGCTTGCTGGGCGCCTCCCAGCGGGCGCTTCAGTGCGAGCTGGTGGCTTGGGCGGGCGCGGTATCATGGCGACGCCGACAACGGTGGGCGCGATTGTGAGAGTAGCGACGGCGACGGAGGTGGCGATGGCGATGGCAAGGCCCATGACGGCGCCGATGTTGATCACGCCCGGCGATGACGACGTCCTCGCGTCGGCAGTGGAGTTTTTAGCAGGGGTTCGACGACGCGCGCGAGGGGCCCGCGTGGTGTTATTTGACGCGGATCGCGCTTCCCCCCCCCCATTCCACTTCTGCGCGCGCGCGAGGGCGTTCAATGTGTTCGGCGTGCGGCGCGAGAGGCCCGCGTGGCATCATGTGATGACGCTGCAGGACAGCCGACGGTTTTCTTGAGAGTCGCACGGGCGCGAGGGCAGGATTGTTTTAGGTCTTATGTTGCAGCGCCGCGTGTCTTAATTTGCATCTGGGGCATGCGACGCGCCCCCCCCCCCTCCCGCGACGCTCGAGGTTTTTAAGGGATTCCGGCATGCGCGCGCGACGACGCGCGCGCGTGCACTTAGTTTTGTTTGCAGAGGATTCTCGCGACGGCGCGCGCGCAAGGGCGTTCGAACGATTTCGACGCGCGCGCGGGGGGCTAATTTGGAAGCGTTCTATGGATTTGTTGAAAAAGGTAGGGTTTTCGCAAGAATTTGCGCGATCGCGGGCGCGCGTTTTTTCCGGTGTTTTTGAAAGCTCTCGTTGCAAAGCCAAATCTGTTTGCGCGTTTTCGGGGCGCTTGATTTTGAAATCCTCACGACGCCCGAGGTTCTTGAAGGATTTCGGCATGCGCGCGACGACGCGCGCGTGCGCATCCTTGTTTTCTGGAAGGGATTTCTGAGCACTCATCGTTTTATTATGGGCGAGAGCGCGCGCGTGGTATTTGTTGCGCGGAATGGCGGCGGGGTCGACGCCGTTCGTGTTGGGGCGGGTCATCTGCGAATTCGCGAGCGGAGCCAACAACGGATAAGTCCAGTCCGGGGGGGCGGGGCAGGGCGGGGGGTAATCGCATTTCTTTTTTGAGGAGGGACACTCTATGTGGAGCAATCTATGTGGTGCAATCCCATGTGGTGCAATGGATTTCGTTTCGCGGTGAGTTGTCCGCTCCACTGCTCGCGCAACCGTCCCACCCGCCCGCCCGCGACTTGGTTTGCAGAGCCCATGCGGCGGCGACTGCGATGAGTTCTCGGAGTAGGCTGGCGCGTGTCTGCGGCCGCGCAAGCCCGCGCGTGCTCGCGCGCGCGGCGGCCGGCTAGTTTGACGCGACCGACGCGGCCGCGGCGGCGCTGACCGCGTGGCAACTCCCACCGGGGACGTCAGTGCGAGTCGGCGAATTGGGCGGGTGCGGTGCCATGGCAGCGTCGACGCTGGTGCGCGCGATGATGGTGGTAGCGAGGCTGGTGTCGATGGTGACAGCGTTGGCGCCAAGGCAAGTGATGGCGCCGATGGCGATCGCGCCGACGACGACGACGGCGCCCTCGCGTCGGCGATCGAGGTTTCGGAGGGGGTCCACGTGCGCGCGAGAGTGGCCCGCGCGGTATTATTTGATGCGGATCGAGGCGCCCCCTCTCCCCCGAGCGCGCGCGCAAGGGCGTTCGAGCGATTTCGACGCGCGGCGCGAAAGGCCCTTTGCCCGAATTTAGTGGAAACGTTCAAACATGCATGCATGTATCTATCTATATATGTATATCTATGTATGTATGATGCATGCATGCATGCATGTATGTATGTATGTATGTATGGATATATATATATATATATATATATATATATATATACATGTATATGTATGTATATATATATACACATCACAGGGTCGCGAGCGCAAGCATAGTTGAAAACTAATGTTGTAAAACCAGGTGCTTGTTACAGTTGTTATAAAAACATGTGCTTGTAAAAGTTTCGGGGCGCTCGATTGTGAACTCCTCGCGAAAGCTCAGACTTTGGGGGTTTTCGGCGCGCGCGCGCGACGATTCGCGCGCGCGCGTGCTTCGCCCCGTCTGCGCGCGGGGGTCTCGCGGCAGCGCGCGCGCGGGGGCGTTCGAGCGATTCCGACGCGCGCGCGCGAGAGGCTCGCTTGGTTGCATATCTTGAACAGGTTGACAGACTATGGCTTTCCTGGGAATTCGCAAGAGCCTTATCTCAAGTGGTCTCTATGCGTGGAGAGTGGGGAGAGGAGGGGGGTGCAGAGGGAGAAGGAGAGGGAAGGAGAGCGAAAGAGAGAGGGGTATATATATACAAAAAGAGGAGAGAGAGAGAGAGAGAGAGAGAGAGAGAGAGAGAGAGAGAGAGAGAGAGAGAGAGAGAGAGAGAGAGAGAGAGAGAGAGAGAGAGAGAGAGAGAGAGAGAGAGAGAGAGAGAGAGAGAGAGAGAGAGAGAAAGAGAGAGAGAGAGAGAGAGAACAAAAAAGCGAAGGGAAGAGAGAGAGAGAGAGAGAGAGAGAGAGAGAGAGAGAGGGAGAGAGAGAAAGAGAGAGAGAGAGAGAGAGAGAAAGCGAGAGAGGGAGAGACATAGAGAGATACACAGAAACACAAGAGAGAGCGAGAGAGAGAGGGAGAGAGAGAGAGAGAGAGAGAGAAAAGAAAGACAGAGGGAGAGAGAGAGAGAGAGAGAGGACGATACATATATAGAGAGAGAGAGAGAGAGAGAGAGAGAGAGAGAGAGAGAGAGAGAGAGAGAGAGAGAGAGAGAGAGAAAGGGATATATATAGAGAGAAAGAGAGAGAGAGAGAGAGAGAGAGAGAGAGAGAGAGAGAGAGAGAGAGAGAGAGAGGAGGGGGAGGGAGAGAAAGAGAGAGAGAGAGAGAGAGTGATACATACATCGTGAGTTATATATTTATATTTGTATATATACATACATTTCTATGTGTGTGTATATATATATATATATATATATATATATATTCGGAGCGCTGGAGTGTGACGTCTTTGCGGGCCTCAGAGTTCGCGGGATTTCGGCGCGCGAGCGCGGCGGCGCGCGCGCGTGCACTTCGTTTCATCTGTTGCGGAGGCGCGCAGTCGTAGTTCGGATGGGCGATGGGGCAGAATCATAGGCAACTTACAATGTGAAAAGGGCCGGCGTTAATTCCACTCCAGAGGGGGGGGGGGCGAGATCTCCATAGTCCCTCAGAGAGGAAGATGATTCTTGGAAAACTTTGAGTTTTCAGCTCCACTGCTCGCGCGATTGCCCCGCCCGCCCGCCCGCCGCTTCGTCTGCAAAGCCCGCGCGGCAGCGATTGCGATGAATGCTTGGCGCTGGCCGGTGCATCCGCGCTTGCTCGCGCGCGGGGCGGCCAGCTAATTTGGCGCGACCGGCGCGGCCGCGGCGGCTGATCGCTGGGGACTTCCCAGGGCGTCTCGCAGGCCGCGCTGACACGCGGGCGCTCCAGTGCGAGTCGGTGGCTTGGGCAGGCGCGGTAGCATGGCGACGGTGACGACGGATGACGCGATGATGATAGTGGCGATGTTGATGGCGATGGCGGCGATGACGAGGGCAAGGCCGATGGTGGCGCCGATGCTGATCGCGCCGATGACGATGAGTGCGTCCTCGCGTTAGCGATGAATGTCGTGCAAGGATTCCCGCGCGCGCGGCTGGCGAGCGCGAGTGGCCCGCATGGTGTTATTTGACGCGCCCCCCCCCCCCCCCCTCTCCCCCAGCGCGCGCGCAGGGGCGTGTGAATGAGTTCGACGCGCGCGCGCGCGAGGAACCCGTTTTGTCAAACATGACGGGGACCGTTGAGTGACATTGGCTCTCTGTAGAAGTCGCAAGAGCGCGTGTTTTTTTGTTGTTTGAGAACTGAGGTTGCAAAGCCAGTTTTTTTCGTGCGTGGCCCGAAATTTGTCTCGCGGGAGGTAAGCTATTGAACTGAACTGAACAGATCCGACTGGCCGTGCCGGTTGCGCGACGGTTTTGTTCTCGGCCGCCACGGGACGCAACCTATTGCGCAACCGATAGGGGGCGGTTTTATCCTCGGCCGCCGAGGGCGCAACCTATGGCGCAACTGATAGGAAACGAGGGCGCCACCTATGGCGCAACCGCTCGGAGATGGTTTTATTCTCGGCCGCCGAGGGCGCAGCGCATGGCGCAACCGCCAGGGCGCGGTTTTATTCTCGGCCGTCGAGAGCGCAACCCTTGGCGCAACCAATAAAGACGGTCTTATTCTCGGCCGCCGACGGCCCCACCTATGGCGCAACCGATAAGGGGGCGGTTTTATTCGCGGGCGCCGAGGGCGCCACCTATGGCGCAACCGCTCGGAGACGGTTGTATTCTCGCCCGCCGAGGGCGCAAATTATTGCGCAACCTGTGGCGCGTCCTAGGTGCCGGGAGACAGAGGATGAGCAGGAGGAGGAAGAAGAGAAACGAGGACGACGTCTTAGACGAAAGCGACGAGGAGGAGTTGCAGCAGGAAGAAAACGAGGATGACGAGGAGGGTGAGGAGGAGGAGGAGGAGGGCGAGGAGGAGGAGGACAACGACGACGAGCAGGATGGGGAGGAGGACGTAGAGGAATCAAAGTAGTACGAGGACGAAGTGTGTGCATTCGACTGCGCGCGGGGCCACGCTCGATTCGTGCTCGCCGTTTGGGCAGGGGGCGGGGCCCAAGCGGCGAGTTGTCTTGTGATTGTATGACAGGTTCTGGGGGCGTTCGATTTAGAAATAATTTCGTACTCTAATATTTTGAAAAGGGCTTCGGCATGCGCGCGCGACGACTCGCGCGTGCGCAGTTCGTCCCATCCATTGCATGGGGTTCCTGAAAATTGATGATTGTGTGTGTATATGTATGTATTGTTTTGTTTTTGTTTTGTGTGTGTGTGTGGGTGTGTGTTTTGTTCTTTGTTTTTTTTCTCCTGGGGCTGGCGGGCGGGGGTGGGGTGGGGGGGGGGTCGATGCTGGCTGGGTTGGGGCGGTGCGAATTCATATTTAGAATGCTCGACATGGCAGAGTCATGCGTAAATTTCTCATCCCCAGCGCGGGCGGATAATCCCGGTTTTGGGCGGGTTGGGGGCGGGTTGGGGGCGGGGCGGGGGGCGCGGGGTGGTCCCAGCCATTCTGTAGTTTTTTTTTTTTTTTTTTTTTTTTTTTTTTTTTTTTTTTTTTTTAAAGCAAAACATACTTATATGTATGTATCTATTATATGTATGTATACATATATACATACACATATACAGTGCGATCCATGTCGCTCACTCTTTGTGGCGCGACCTACGTCTTGTTTTTTTTGTTGCGAACGGGCTGGCAGGTTCCATGCCCTTGCAAACGTCCCACCCACCCGCGCGCAACTTGGTTTGCAAAACCCATGCGGCGGCGATTGCAATGAGTGCTCGGCGTTTGCTGGTGCGTCTCTGCAGCCACGCTAGTCAGCGCGCGATCGCGCACGCAGCGGCCGGCTAGTTTGGCGCGACTGACGCGGCGGCGGTGGCACTCGCCGCTGGGCACTTCCCATCGGGCGCATCCGCGAGAGTCGGCGATTTGGGCGGGCGCCAGGCGTGGTATCATGGCGATGCCGACAACGGTTGGCACGATTATGAGAGTAACGATGCTGGTGGCGATGGTGGCGATGACGACGTCGAGGCCAATGACGGCGCCAATGTTGATGGGCGCTCGCCGATAACGATGACGACGTCCTCGCGTCAGCGATGGAGGTTCTTGTAGGAAATCGACGCGCGCGCGGCCGACGCGCGCTAGTGACCCGCGTGGACTTATTCGACACGGATCGTGCGCCCTCCTCCCCGGCATGCGCGCTGGGGCGGTCGAAGGAATTCGGCATGCGGCGCGCGAAGCCAATTTGGAAAAAGATGATGAGTATGTTGACGCACTCATGTTTTCTCTCCAATAATCGGCAAAACCGCGTTCTTGTTGTTTATTGTCGTTGTGTTTTGTTTGTCCGAAAACTTGTGTTGCTAAGCCTGTTTCTATATGTATAAGTAGCCGTGATTTTCATTTTTAAAATCTTTACAGAACTTGCGGTTTTGAGCGGATTGTTGCATGCTCGCGCGACGACGCGCGCGTGCGTGCATTTCGTCCGTTTTTGGTAAGGGACTACTGGAAATTGTTGATGTTTGGTAACCGAGAGCTCGCGCATAGTATTTCTTACGAGGGATGAGGAGGGGCGCGATGCCGGCCTGCCTGGGATGCTATAGATTTATATTCCCAAGTCGTGCTTGCGTTGAAGGGATCTTAGCTGATATTGAGGCGACAGTTCCGGGCCGATTTCGGTAGGCGGCTGAGTTCCCGGGTTCCCGGGCTCAGGGTTTTTCGTCGATCTTCTTATCGGTTTCGCCATTGATCTCATTACCCGTTTCTCTGTCGATCTAACTCTCGACCTCTCGGTCAATTTCGTTATCGATCTCACAATCAATCTCATAACATATTGCACGAGTGATTTCGCGATCGATCACACCATCGATCTCAGGGAATCGACTTCGCTATCGTTCTCACGATCGACCTTACTATCGTCCCCTTTATCCATCCCGCTCTCGATCTCACGATCGATTTCATTGTCGATCTCCGTATCCATCTCACTCGGAGGGTGTTTCTTTACTGCTTGAGGCATGATGGGCGTCATGGCCACCGGCCCCCCAAAAATGATTGCCGTCGTCGGCCCGGCCAAAGAAAACAGGCTCCAACCGCGTCCGCGCGCACGACGACGATTAGCGACGAGCGGGGAGCGACGAGCGACGAGCGACGAGGACGAGGACGAGGACGAGGACGACGACGACGACAACGACGTCGACGACGTCGACGACGACGACGACGACGACGACGACGACGACGACGACGACGACGACTGCGGACCAGACTCCTATGCGGACACTTATGCGGATTCTGATGCGCACGGCGGCAGTGCCCGGAGGGCACTGGGGGGGGGAGCTTTACGTTATGGGGGTGACGGGGGGGGAGGGGGCCGATGACGTCACGTTTCGCGCCGGCGGCGTTTGGGAATGCCTAGGAATGACCGAGGACGGGTAGCAGCAGCATCTAGGTGGCGATCTGCATCACAGCGCCCGTGTGCATCACAATGCTTGCGTGCACCACAGGGCCGGTGTACACCACGCCGCCTACGTGAACCACTGCAGCCGCGTGCAACACAGCGCCAATGTGTGCCACAGTTCTTGGGGGCACCACCGCGGTTGTGTACACCGCAGCGCCTGCGTACACCACATCAGCCGTGCGCAACACAGCACCAGTGTACACCACAATGCCTGCGTGCGTTCCAGCGCCTGTGACACTACGGCGCCCTTGTGCACCACAGCAACCGTGTGCAACAGAGCATCACGGTCGCATATAGAATTTTTCAAGGAATCTTTATGACAAAATGGATCGCCTGTGGACTACAGAGAAGATTTGTTTCATCTAGGATTTGGAACGGAATCCTTGGAAAAAGGGGGCCGTTGAAATCTACGCGTCTTTCCGAGTCCGCCCGCACCTTCCTAACTCCCCCTATCTGCGTCCAGGAGGCTCCAGCAAAGTTGGCCGTCCGAGAACCAAGTGGGTTGATTCTGCGGCTCACGCTGAGATGCGCACGTGCGCTGTAGCGCCGACCCGCACGATAGGGGGAAGGGTGAGGGAGGAGGAGAAAGAGGAGCAGGAGGAAACGGAGGATGAGGTGGAGGTGGCGGAGGAATGAGGAGGGAAAAACGTCGCATTTTTCGATCAGCATTTCCTTGGCGTGGCGTTTAGCTGTCCGCAGCAGATTTTCACCTACATGCTCCTGCTACCTGTCCTGTGCACGCAGGCGTTGTGGTGTACACCTGCGCTGCTTTGCACGCGGATGCTGTGGTGTCGACAGGCGCTGTGGTGTGCACAGGCGTTGCGGTCCACGCAGGCATTGTGGTGTACACAGGCGCCGTGTTGCACATGGTTGCTGCGGTGTACACATACGCTGTGGTGTACACCGGCGCCGTGGTCCACGCAAGCACAATGGTGTACACTGGCGCTGCGTTGCACACTGCTGTTGCGGTGTACGCAGGCGGTGTTTTTTACACACGCGATGTGGTACACGCGAGCATTGTGGTGTTTACAGGCGCTGTGGGTCAGATCGCCGCGTACATGCTGCTCGCGTCGTCGTCGTAGTCGTCGTCGTCGTCGTCGTCGTTCGTCGCTCGTCGCTCATCGTTGTCGTGCGCGAGGGCGCGGCTGTTGGGTCGGAGCTACACGGTGGGGGGGGGCCTTACGTCATCCCCCCTCTCCGCCCCCTCCCCCCCCACGCCCGTCATCGCCGAAAATAAAAAGAATTTTTTTTATTGTCAAACCATCCACTGATTGGGGTTTTTCTTTCGTGTAGTTTAGGGTAATTTAGGATGGGCGATGGTGCAGAAGCATATGTAAATTGCAATGCGAAAAGGGCAGTAACATAGGAAAGGATTAACTCCTTCTGCCGAATCTGAGGTTGCCAACTCCACTGCTCGCAACTTTATCCCGCCCGCCCTCCCGCAACCTGGCTTGCACATCTCATGCACGAGGGCATTAAAACGAAACGCGACATGCCTGCGCAAAAGGCCTTGTCGTCGTCGTTTCCGTCCTTGCCGCCGCCGCCGTCGTCGTCAACACCACGACCACCACTCCTTTTTTTCACTATCACCATGAGCAGCCAGCATTGCCTCCGTCATCGTCACCACCTTTGTCACCATCCGCAGCGACTTCGGTTCAAGATTCCTGCAGTTCTTGCCGGCCCACTCTCGAGTGTGGCAGCCCTCGTTTTCGGGGGCATGGCGTTAAACGAGCCGCTGATTGGCAGCGCGGAGCCTCCTGCTCTTCCCTCCCGCTCCTGGGATGAGCTCTGCCCGCCGGGCCACGAGGAGGCTCCCGACACGGCGACGGATGAGGACACTGGTGAGACAGAGTACTTGGACAAATTCCAGGTGGACAAGGTCAACGGTTTCTGGGAGAACACGTACCGGCTTCTGTTCCCTTTTGAGGACAAGGTTGCGTGGCCCGAGGGAGAAACAAAAATCTGTTTGACCTGTCTGAATACAGGGCAAGGCGTTATCGAGAATACGAAAGTTCTCAAGGCAGAACTGGAGAGGGGATTGATCGCGTTTGCCTACTCGCAGACGGTCGACGAAGCACAGCGAAAGGTGCTCAAGGAGAGATGTCGGGAGGATCATCACATCGACGAAGCAGAATTAGACAAATTCATGTGGGATCGCCCAGATGGCATCATTGCTTTGGTGCAGACTTGGTCCGTCAAATATAATGCTGAGTTCAAGGGCAAGTTTAAAGTGCTGGATCGAAATCCCTCAGAGCATCTTTTCGAGCCCCAGGCGGTGGCTGAGTTCGAAGAATCTATGCGCAGAATATTTGGAAAGGAGGCCTTGAAAAAAGTTGGAGTCAAGTTTTGCTGGGCCTCAACCTTCAACCCGTCTCCTGTCTACATTGCTCCTGCCCAGGCGCTCCTGGGGCTGCTCAGGGAGTGCGATCGTGTGCGGAACCGGCTGAACATAGCTGAGGTGATTGACGAGAAGATCGTTGTCACTGTCAAAAATAAGAGAGGAGTGGAGTCTACGAAATCGTTTAGTCTCGAAATGAACGAGGTCTATGCCCTATACGTGAAGCAAGGCTATGACACGATGGCCTGCGCAACGCCCCTCGACAAGTTCCTGCGCGAGCGCATCCTCAACAGGCGAGGGCTTGACAAGGAGAATATTCTAAAGGCTTACGCCACATCCGCCGATCCAGTGATTTTGTCGGGGGACTTATATCGAAGAGGCCTTCGGCGAATCACCGCTGCACCCCTGTCTTCCTGTCTTTTGGAACCGCCCTTATGGCCGAGTGTTGTGGCAGGAGCTCTGCCAAGCTCCCTGACCATGCGTTCCCCAGCCGCTGTGGAAGCCTTTTGGGGAACATTTGGGAGAGGATGTCGGGGAAGATGATGATGATGAGGAGGAGGAGGGGGAGGAGGAGGAGAGAATGAAGAGGAGGAGGAGGTGGAGGAGGGGGAGGAGGTGGAGGAGAAGGTGGAGGGGGGGATGACGGAAAGCGCGCGAAGCGTAGCGATCTGTTAGTCGGGGGAAATACTCAGGGGGTTGGGTTGGGGGATAGACAGCCCGACGCCCAGATGACGGAAAGTGCGCGTAGCGTCGCGATCGGCTAACCGGGAGAAATGACAAGGGGGGTTTTGGGGGGGGTAGGCAGCCCGACGCCCAGATGACAGAAAGAACGCGTAGCGTCGCGATCCGTCAGCTGGGAGAAATATCAAGGTGTGTGTGTGGGGTGGTAGACAGCCCCTGCCTGGTATGTATGTATGTATGTATGTATGTATGTATGTACGTACGTACGTACGTACGTACGTACGTATGTATGTATGTATGTATGTATGTATGTGTATATATATATGTATATATTTATAAACCCGGGCGGGGGGGAAATCCCCCCCCCCAAAACAAAACACGAACTCCCGGGATCTGGGGTTTTGGGACCCTCCGTACTTGCCTCGAAGGGGCCTCGCAGGGCGTGGCGCGCCCCCGAACGAGCCCAGAGAGCCCCAATACGGTCCACGACGACCCCCAAGAAGCCGTCATACCCCCAAAGGTCGTCCCGAACCGTCCCAAGAGGCCTCCAAGAGCAGTCCGAGGCAACACTCATTGATATTTGTTGGTTTTTGGTGAATTTTGGGGTTCTCCTCTTTTCGGCTTCTCGACGCTCCAAGACGGCGGTCTTCTGGGCGTCCGAAGCCGCCTGGGAGGCTCCAAAAACGCCCCACAACCATCCGAAAGGGCTTCCAGGCAGTTCACGAAAGCCCCCAAACGGCACACCAGGGGTCCAAGATGGCCCTAAGAGAGCCCCATGGCGGCCCAAGATGGCCCCAAGTGCCAATGATGTGGAGATTGACCAGTCTTATTCTCCTTCCGCACGTAAGCTCCGCTGAATCGAGCAATATGACTGAGGTCTCTGACCTCGCACAATCAGCTGATGAAATCAGGGAATCGCCGCAAGGACAAACATCCGATAACGTGTTATCGCTGGTAGCTCAAAAAGGGACCCCCTGAAATCATTGAGAGAAATGGCCACAACATCTATCATGTTGTCTCTTCTCTCCAACTGCTTATATACTGCGTTCCTAGCTGCGCATATACGGGCAAAACACACCCAAATTCACACAGAGTATACTATTTCCTGCTTAGAAGCTGGAGATCAGCACGTTACAAAAAAGGGCAGTGCCGTCACCATCATAGTCCAGGCGGAACGGGCCCAACGCATCCGCTCACACAGAAATTCAAAAACACATCAACTTAGAAACGAAACTCACTAGGTTTCGCCTCGCAGTGAGAGAGAATCCTCGTGCCAAATCTGCCTTGATTCCTGAAACTGGTAAACGCATCTCGCAAAGCATAGCCTGCAAATCAGATACTCGCATACTCTCGAGTCCACGACGTGCATCCGATCGGTCGTCCTCTATCATCGGACGGTGTCTGTCGATCGTCTGCACTGCAACGTGTGGTGTGAACGGGGAAGGAACAATCGCAGTCGGTAAAGCACTGTCCGCTTGCGCCTCTAACATTGATGCAGGGTCAACTGTCCTCTGTAAATACTACCACATACAAAGACACAACCAATCATCAAACAATTCTGATCATAAAACCTGTCATAAACGTCCCTGCTGGTGAAAGCACAAACCTCGACCAATCGTCAAAGGGTTGAGCCATAGACGTTGAACTTTGGCAAACTGCTTGTTCCGATGCGGTTGTCACCGCAGTTGCTGCTACAAGAACTGGCACGGAAGATCCAGACGAAAAATTGCCTGCTAAAACTCTGGCAAGAAACATGGCACGCGATGAGCGTGTCACAGATGTGCCAACTGCACTGCTCACTTCAGAATGGTATGCAAACTCATGTACATCAATCCTTGCAATCTCGTCGTCAGCGCTGTGGTCCTCCTCGGCGTCCTCTTGTAATTCAACTCGCTGTGATCTCTGCGTTTCCTCCCAGGGATCTGTCAGCTTTCGTTTCCTGAGTGAAGGTGCTCGGGGATCCGGTCCGAACGTCCAGAGATTCTCGTAGAAGACTCGGTCTTGGTATGGTGTGTTCATCTTCTGGGTAAGTCCGTCGGCAAGTTGCTGCTCGGATCGGACCCCTTTGATACCTCCATGCTGGCTTTCCTGTCTGATGATGGCTGCCTCCAGGGAAAGTCTACGATCTGATAAGTGAACACGCTCCTTCGCAACACAATCCCACTATGAACGGCAATTGTAATCAAAACTCCCTTTCACTCCTCAGCTGCTTGACGATATTCATGTCAAAGCCCACTAGCTGAACAGATATCTGCACACACACACACGCACATACTGCACGTGTCCAAAAGCAAACATCTTAAGCTTCAGAAGAGTTGTAAGCATCTGCTGAAAGGGTACTCCGCACTGCACGTCCAATGCGTCCGCTCGACCATGCCAAGAGCATACATGGATGCAGCTTCGTGAGGTCGTCCATCATATTGCCATCTCCCACCATGAAAAAAAAAACCACGTTGGCTCTCATGTTTTGGCATGTTGTCGAAGGATGCGTCGTGTGAAGCTATGATAACAGACTTCTCAAAAACAAATCCTCCTCGGAAATCCATCTGAGTCTTCCCCTCACGGCGGATAGACCTCACCAATTCTATTCAGATCTTTCATATCCTGTACCGTCGGCTTCGACGTCTGGCCAGCAAGCCGCGATGCCTCGAAACTGTATTTATGAAGCAGCAGTCGTACCACCCACTGAACTTGTCCGTTCATTCCACGAAGCGCTCGATGTTCAGCAGCGGTAAGTAGCTCCTTCTCCTGCTTAGCCCTTTCACGGGGCATCCGGTAGTCCGTTGTCGCGTCGATATAGTTGTCCATGTCGATGGTGATAGCATAGTCTTTGTCCTGCTGGAAGCGTCGTCCAGTACATGTCGCTCCTTCTGGTGCGTTCTGTAGATTATGCCAGTCTCCAAATTCCACCTGGCCCCTCAACAGCTGAATCACGTTATCACAGAACTCCTTGTTGTTCTCCATGTCGAAAGCCATGAGCATGTCATCGACGTGTAGGCATAATAGTCCAAGCAACTTCCCTTGGTTCATCAACTTGAAGGCGGCAGTCTCAAACTGCAGCTGCTCGAAGCCGATGTCTCGCATAATCTGGGCAATCTTCTTGTGCCAGGCCCTTGCCGCGTCGTTGGTGCCAGAGATGCTCTTGTTGAGCTTGAGTAGGCTTCCCTCTTCGATTCCAGGTGCGCTCATGCCCTGCAAGTTCCGGGGCATCTTGAAATGCAGCTCCCTCTCAATCTTGAATCCCTGCAGAAAATCTCCAGTGGCATCGCCAGTCTAACGTGAAAATCGCTTGCACGCGGCAATGCTGCATAACATATTCTGAATAAAGGATAAGCATGTCGGTGAATCTCTTCGTAGCTTCTCATCGTACTTCTCTTAGGAACTTTTCCCAACGATGCGACATTTGGGCTGGAAGTTAGGGTCCTGATCACGGCCCTTGTTCGTGCATGCAGCTCGGCTCTCGATCTGCATCGACGTATCGATCTTCTTTGCCATTGTCGGTGAAATCACTGTCACAGCGTCGTACTTCGTCCAGGGACTCCACTCTTTGATAAGTGCGTCGAGACACTTCTCGGCGCGTTCTCGGGTATATCCGTCGCCACGATGGAGAACCTCGTGTATGTCCAGCTCGCCCTTCGACACTCGGTCAGCTCGTTCAGCCGCGAAAGCTTCGCACGTGACGGCGTTGGTGGCATGGGCGATGCGCAATCTATTGTTGTTCTCGGTGACGTGACCGTAATGTTGCGACCAAAATGTGTTCGCCCTCCGTGCGCAGTCTGGGATGCTGGCGTCTTCCTTGTAAGTCTCGATCGTCCAGCTCGCTCTGTCTCACCTTGTTCACGATTCGCTTGTTGGCGAGTTCGTTGTCGTTTTCGTCCATCTTGTTCTTCCGGTGCTGCGCGAGGCTGAGGTCCATAGTCAGTCGATCGAGACGGCGCATTGGGTCTTGCCGCCGATGTTGGAGGCGGTGCCGGATTGCCCGGTCCAAACGACTGAGGCGGTCATTGAGGTTCAGTGCGTCCGGGAGACCGGTTTTGTCGAACAACATTTGGATTCTTCTTTTGTCCATTGGAAGGACCATTGTTAGTCCGATACGTATACTCAACCACAACATCCTCCATATCCATATCACGTACCAGAGGAACTTCAAAGGGTACTTCTAGACTGTTACGAGAAATATCCTCACGTAGTTCCTTTGTGTCGTAGTTGGATGCGTCGCCGGAGAAGCCTGTCTCGAGGAATGATATCTTCTTCTGGTAATGGGGTCATCATACATCGCGTAATCTTTGTCGCCGGAACTGCGTCTTATGGGCCGCGGGGCTGTGCTCCAATGATCATCTCCCATGTGCTTGGTATACTCCATGATCCTTCTGGCCGCTCAGCTTGTACAAGACGTTGGTTGATCATCAGGTTCTTGGTCTGGTGCTCCCTCCATGCTCGGGTCCTGTTCGGGTTGGTCAGGGTCTGTTGGTGGTTGACTGAGATTCCTGTGGAGGCTGTGGTTGTAGTCCTGGTTGCAAGGGCTCTCGTAATGGTGCAGACGTCGTGTTCCGAAGATCAACGGAACCGCGCTGACCATGAGGAACTCCTTGCCACTCGCGCTGACCTCCAGGAATACGATCGTCGACCTCCTCGCGATATTCGGTCTAGCCCAAATCGGGATACCATTGTGAATCAACCAATGCCCAAACTGATCTCTGCCAATCACTCGAGCTGGTCCGTGCCACTTCCGATGTAGGTCGCGTTTGCCTCCACCTGTGCGCCAATAGTGAACCCATTCACCTCGCTTGAAAGGTCCAGGCTGAGGTCGTGTCTTCGAGAGCACAGCTCGTCGCGGGGCTAAACTGTTGGCTGACTGGTGAAACGCAATCTCACAAGCTGCTTGTAGTCGCAGTCGGTGCCACATGAGCGATCCTTGAGTAACTTGTCCAGCAACCACGGGATCGGTATTGAGGTCTCCGAGAGATGCTCGTAATGAGGGGTTCTCGCCAAGTACCCACTGCGCTGGGCTGAATCTTTTGTTGTTGGCGAGTCGGTTCATAGTCCTGGCAATCTGGTGCCCGGCAACTCGGGCACTCTCATCATCTCTGACCTCCAGCTCGACCTTAGTGGCCATCTCCTTGAAGAGACGGATCTTTCGTTCAACCTTCCCATGTTGGTGATGCTCTTCAGGAGCAACTGGAATTCATGGCACTCCAAGATCCTGGCACATAATCTCAAACTCCAGGCAAAAAGCTGCGTCCTGGTCAATCTGCATTCTCTCCGGGGTGAGCTGATTGCGTTGCCAGCCCTCCGTGAAAACGATCTTCGCGTGTGTTGACGTTCGACTTGGCTTCTGATTTCCACCGCTGATCATCCATTGAAGTGCTGTAAAGTCGGTAGCAAGGTCAAGCATAACCAAGAAAGCATGCATATTCCCACCCAAGTCTGGTACATATGCAATGTCCATGCCCAGGCGCAGATTGAATCGTACCCACTTCGGTAGGCATGCAATAGGATGTGCTGGCGGTCGCTGTTGAGAATCACAAAGCTCACACTTGAAAAGCTTGGCCGCTGAGATCGCCGCTGGCGATCCTCCACATGTGTCGGGCAAGCTTTTCACCGCGTAGAGCAGGGGAAAACTGGAACTGCAATTTCTTGATCGCTGCCTTGAATGCTGCCGGTACTCGATGCCAATCGGTGTAGGTCTCCGCATTCGCGCCCATAATGATTCCTGAGCTTGATGTGAAACCTCTGTGGCGGGGTATGCGTCAACGGTGTTGGGAACTCCCAGGATAGTCTCGCCTGCTAGTAGCTTCTCGAATGCATATTGTTGCTTGACACCTTCGAGAATTCGCTCACACATGTCTGTTGTCCATAGTGAAAGTTCACGTGACTTGCCAGCGCGTATTTGAACTTGACCATGTCCGTGATCTCGTGAACGCCGAACTTCACGTGCATATGCCAGCGCCGCTGCTGACGTCACGAATCTCGTTGGGTTTTGAAGTAGATCTCCACGGTCATCTCGCAAATCAAAGGCACATTGATCACATCGAATCCAAAGCAATCCAGGTGGCAGCTCATCCTTGATGATGTTCCACAATTGTGAACACAGAGGGTTCTCCAGTAGTACATGGCGTCCGTGCTCCATTCGATGCCTGAGAATTGCGAGTGCAAACTGAACATGCGCGAACGCCTTGGCTTGGCGTTGTCGTCTTTCCTTCGGTGGAAAGAAGCTGTTGATTGCTGACCGCGCGTCACAAGGAAACGGCGCGATCGTGAGGTACGGGTCTTCAGGCGCAAGTTCCCTCATCGTCTTTTCCTGCGCGCTGGGTAGCAATATATCATCGCCTGTAGTGGCTAGATCCTCGCATTTTACGGTTCTCATTCCAAATTCCGTCGCCAGACGAGTAACAGTACACTGACAACCGTAATTCTCCTTGACCTCTGTCCCAGGAACATTAAGACTATGTCGATCAACACGTAGAACACTCCACGTAGCTTTCATCTCTCGTGCATGGTCGGCTATCTACGTATCCGCTTGTTTCTTCCGGGACCTCGTCATGATGCTGGTATCTGCCTGCATAATCTTGCTGCTCTGCGTTTAGTTTGATTCGTCCTCTTCTGCTTCCCAGACGCCCAGCGTGTTCGTACTGATGATAGGTGCTTCCCGGTATCTCGGCATCTTCGGAAAGTCCGTGATATTGTCCAGCAAGTGGTGTGATCTTCATTGGTGTGTCTGAAATCGCTCTGAAGATCACCTGATTGTGTTTCGCACTAACGAGCGTGTCCAGGGCGCCCATCTGGTCAACGCTCATGAGCATCGGTGCGTCGGAGTTCGGCAACCTCTCGAAGTTGAGCGTGCAGTCTCGTCCTTGAATGCCACTCGGTACTGCCTGAGTACTTTCTGCTCTGACCGGGGCGGATGTGTTGATGACTTTGAAGATCGTCCTGCTGGGCATCTGTAGGCCTGCTAGCTCGAAATTCGCTAGGTGCTTGTCGAAAGCTCTGTCGCCGCCGACCGGGGCCAGAGCCGCAGTGTCCAGGAATACGTAGCCTGGAGGTACCAATTGCTCTGCCACCATCGTGTCGACTAGCTCCTCGTTGATGTCAGTGATCGTCCTGATCGGGTCTTCGGGCTGATTCGTGATAGGCACTATCAGGTTCCATTTCTGCTGATGTCCAGCGCCCGATGCTGGCATAGCCGCTGCCAGACCAGTACGTGCCAGAAATCCTCCAGCTCGTCCTCGTCCAGCTCCTCGTCCTGATCCTTTCGGCTTTTGGCTGGCTGCCTTCCTCGTCTTGCTGCACTCTGGATCGCCAGCCCAGTGTCCTACTTCATGGCATGCACTGCACGTGCTTTGCTTCTGGAAGGCTCCGAGCTCGTCCTGGAGCTCCTTGGTGCCGAAACTGATCTTGCCATCTAAGTCGATGTAGGTCTTGCCGTGTCGAACACCTCGGTTCGTCTTGCCACCTTTGATGTGCTGTCGCTGCCGGCTGTAGTTCGATGAGCTCGGTCCTCCTCTGCCGCGTCCACGTCCTTCTGCCGCGACTGCTCCAACTACCTTCTGTGCCTCTGCCGCGAACGTCTGCACTTCTTCTTCCGGTAGATCTGCGACGTCCACAACTGCAAAAGCCGTCTCGAGCTCCTGCACTTCCGCCGACAAAATCGCCATCTCATTGTCTTCATCCTCGTAGTCCTCTTCTCCGTGATCCTCCTCGGCTTCGTCATCCGCGATCTCCTCAGGATCCGCGCCGAAGGCTGCGTTCCACCTGAACCGTCGTTCTCCGCCATCGCGCTTGTGATCTCGGCCACCTCGAGCGTCGATGCTGTCTAGCTGGATCTCGAGGATGTCGCGCATCGCTTCCCATGCTCGTCCTGAGCCTGGCCCAGAAACGTCTCGTGCTGAGCCTCCGTAATACCGCGCATGTCTAACAAGAAGAACGTTCGGAGATCCTCCGATACTTGAGTATGGCCGTTCGTGGGGTCTCTCAGCTTCTCATATGCATCCGTTCGCCGTTGGAGGAAGTCCTTTATCGGCTCTCCTGGCTTCCGGTGTCCACGTCTGACATAGTCTAGAAACGCCTTGTGCTTCTGCAGCGGGGCCATTTTCTCCACGTGTGAGCGTGCGCACTTGATGAGGATGTCTAGTGCCTGCCCGACAGCCGCTTCTGTCTCTGCCGGAGTGTTCCCTTTCTGAAACTGCTCGGCTAAGGCCTTGACGCTAATCCTCTTGTCTTTGTGGCACAACGTCCACGCTCTCCCGCTGAGGCCGTTCTTGACCTTGGCGATGAAGCCCTTCTTCTTCTCGGCACTCTCCGTGCCCAAGAATCTGAGCCGCACTCTCTCATCCCATTTTTCCGCCGCTGCCGCATCTCCATCAAAACAAGGAATGCCGTCTCTATCCAACCATACGTGTGACCTTGGATTTCGATCGTTAGCCATTGTGAACTCTGAACTGCTATTAATGAAATCTGACCTGCTCTCAAGGAGGTCGAAACTGCTCTCGAGGAAGTCTGAACTGCTCTCGAGGAAGTCTGAAATGCTCTCGAGGAAATCGCACTGCTGCCTGGACTCGAAATCACGCACACGATCACAAGACAAACTCTCACCCCAATAATAATACTTGCCTGTCCGCAAAGACCAGTCTTGATAACTACAATGAAAAAGACGAACCAACTCAGCATAGGCCGTCCTTCGTTGACTGCTCCGCTACCAGTGTCAATGATATGGAGGTTGACTAGTCTTATTCTTCTTCCGCACGTGAGCTCCGCGGAATCGAGCAGTATGAATGAGGTCTCTGACCTGGCGCAATCAGCTGATGAAAGCAGGGGGTCGCCGCAAGGACAAACATCTGA